>MU249631.1:6751417-6956417 GCA_018977245.1 Lethenteron camtschaticum
GCGGGTGGTTGGTGAGAGTGGGGGTGGTGAGAGTGGGGGGGTGGTGAGAGTGGGGGGTGGTGAGAGTGGGGGGGGTGGTGAGAGTGGGGGGTGGTGAGAGTGGGGGGGTGGTGAGAGTGGGGGGGTGGTGAGAGGGGGGTGGTGGTGAGAGTGGGGGGGGGTGGTGAGAGTGGTGGTGGTGAGAGTGGGGGGGTGGTGAGAGTGGGGGGGTGGTGAGAGTGGGGGGGGGGTGGTGAGAGTGGGGGGGGTGGTGAGAGTGGGGGGGTGGTGAGAGTGGGGGGGGGGGTGGTGAGAGTGGGGGGTGGTGAGAGTNGGGGGGTGGTGAGAGTGGGGGGGTGGTGAGAGTNGGGGGGGTGGTGGAGTNGGGGGGTGGTGAGAGTGGGGGGGGTGGTGAGTGGGGGGGTGGTGAGAGTGGGGGGTGGTGAGAGTGGGGGGTGGTGAGTGGGGGGTGGTGAGAGTGGGGGGGGGGTGAGAGTGGGGGGGGGGTGAAATCTGTGGTTGGGGTCACAGAGTTACGTCGACCGAGCCGATGGGTGGAGGGCGAGCGGTAGGGAAATGGTGCAGATGGCGTGCACACTTATTTATTTATTTCCCTTCTCGTTATTTCATACATTATTATTATTATTATTTGGGGGGGGGGGGGCTAACGCGTTTGACAGCACCGGCTGTAAATCAGGGGACATTATCGCCCAGTGCATCATTATCACCATCACCATCACCAGCAGGACCGAGTCCGCAGATGTTGCGATGTGCAGGGCGCTAACGGTAGCCGTGCTGCTGCTGCTGCTGCGGCTATAGAGGAGGAGGAAGGGGGGGGGAGAGTCAAACGCTGAGAGTGGTGAGGTGTGCATTATTTAACGGTTTAATGAAAACCCACCGTGGACGAACAATCATAGCAGCAGCAGCAGCGGAGAGAAATAAATAAAGAAAGCCCGACAATGGCGTTCAGACATTTCGCCCGGGCAGTTCGTATTCAGTAGAAGCCGCTGCAGATTTCATTTCTTCTCTCTCTCTCTCTGTCTCTCTATGTCTCTCTCTATCTCTCTATCTCTCTCTATCTCTCTCTCCGCACACCGCGGGGTGTCCGCGTGCCGCTGTGTCCCCGCGAGCCGACGCGTCGTCCCCGCGATGGGACGGCGAGGACCCGCTGCGCACTGCCAATTCGTCGCTCGCCGTGGGGCAGTCGAATCAATCACAACAACAACAACAACAAAAACATCGGTGCAATTTAATTTGAACACGCAGGCTTTCGCGACCAATATTGCCAATTCGAATTGTCAATTCGAATTGCAAATGTTGTGGGTTTACTCTCCGACACACCGCTGTTGTAATCTTGGTTCTTTCGGTAAAGTCACGTAGAAGGGAAATAATAAATAATAAAATAATAAATAATAAAATACAATTCTCACGACGTTTCGGCCACAACGCAAGCAGCCGTCCTCAGGTGAAGAAACAGAGCTGTCGGAAAGACAGCGTCCTAATGAACACCGCTAAGCTGGGCAGCGTATTTTAAGCTGGGTGGGAGGAGCAGAGCGCCTTGACAGAGGAGTTTACATATCAACAGAAGAATTCAGCATATTTCATTATTTCCCTTCTACGTGACTTTACCGAAAGAACCAAGAATATGAATCCCTGCAGTCACGAAAGCTTTAAATCGAAATTTACACCGCTGCTGTTGTACTGGTAACGAAGTGGCCACGTGTTTTGTTCACGTGACAGACTGTGTCGGGTGGTAGCGGGGTTTAACGACACATTTATATTGAAGCGATCTAACCCCCAGAAACACCCCATCTTATTGTGGATTACGGATCTGGTACAATATTATGGATCTGGTTCAACGTTTTGAAACACCGACGCGTTGGGGATGGGTGAGCACCCATCCCCATAATAGAGGTTTTTTTGGGTTGGATCGCGTAAATATATAAATGTGTCGTTAAAACCCGCCACCACCCGACACAGCCAACTAGTGAGGGTTGTCACGTAAACAGAACGTGGCCAATTCGTCACTAGTACAGCACTAGTGTGTAGTGTCGTGTATAGTGTAGTGTATAGTAGTGTANAGTGTAGTATAGTAGTGTATAGTGTAGTGTATATAGTGTATAGTGTAGTGTATAGTAGTGTATAGTGTAGTGTATAGTGTAGTGTGTCGTGTATAGTGTAGTGTATGGTGTAGTGTATAGTGTAGTGTATAGTATATANTGTAGTGTATAGTGTAGTAGTGTATAGTGTAGTGTGTAGTGTAGTGTATAGTGTAGTGTAGTAGTGTAGTGTATAGTGTATAGTGTGTAGTGTAGTGTATTGTAGTGTATAGTGTAGTGTATAGTGTAGTGTATAGTGTAGTGTTTAGTGTAGTGTATAGTGTAGTGTATAGTATGTAGTGTATAGTTATAGTAGTGTAGTGTGTAGTGTAGTGTATAGTGTAGTGTGTAGTGTAGTGTATAGTGTAGTGTATAGTAGTGTAGTGTATAGTAGTGTAGTGTATAGTGTAGTGTATAGTAGTGTAGTGTAGTGTGTATGTAGTGTAGTGGTAGTAGTTAGTGTATAGTGTAGTGTATGTAGTGTAGTGTATAGTAGTGTAGTGTATAGTGTAGTGTAGAGTGTAGTGTAGTGTAGTGTATAGTGTAGTGTANAGTAGTGTAGTGTATAGTGTATATGTGTAGTGTATAGTGTAGTGTATAGTGTAGTGTATAGTGTGTAGTATATAGTATAGTTATAGTGTGTAGTATAGTAGTGTATAGTGTAGTGTATAGTGTAGTATACTAGTACAGCACACCGTGTGTTGGAGAGCCAAGCCACAACATTTACAATCTGGCACGACGTTTCGCCAGTAATTACAACCAGCTTCATCAGGCGACAGCCAGATCTGTGGAGAAGTCTTCCCGGCCGTTCCACGGACACTCGACGTGTTGGTGGGCGCACGGGTGGATGGGTGGGTGGGAGGCAGGAGGACACCGCGCCGCTACTCATTCCTGTCAACGGTGAACATTCGCCGTCGTTGTCGATCGCGCGCTCTCTCCCCTCGCACGCGAATCGGCGACTTCGCGTCGTGGCCTCATCTCGACGCATCCGAGAGGGTGGCGGTGTGGGCACTCGCGCAGCGGCGGCCGTCGTCCCGGCCCAGTCCGGCACGAGGCCGGCCTCACCGCCCGGCCTTCGGCACCGAAGTCTGCCGGTGCGAAGCGAAATGATTTTTGCCACGTGGCGTCATCCGCAACCGGGTAAATTTAAGCGATGATTCGAAGCTTCCGTGACTGCAGGAATCCATACTCTTTGGTTCTTTCGGTAAAGTCACGTGGCAGACAAATAAAATGAAACAAAAATAATATATCACATTTTTATACAAATTATTTTTTGTTTTATTTTATTTTTCCACCTACGTGACTTTACCGAAAGAACCAAAAAGTATAAATTGAAGCGATGAACATTTCTCCTCGAGTTTCACTTCACGTTGATTCGCCACGTCGTGCCCCCCACCTTGATCCAACATTGCTGACAGAATAGCAGTGGACTGTTATTCCCCCCACAATGCACCCCTAGAAATCCCACAATGCACTCCTAGAAATCCCACATTGCACTCCTAGAAATCCCACAATGCACTCCTAGAAATCCCACAATGCACCCCTAGAAATCCCACATTGCACTCCTAGAAATCCCACAATGCACTCCTAGAAATCCCACAATGCACTCCTAGAAATCCCACAATGCACTCCTAGAAATCTCACAATGCACTCTAGAAATCCCACAATGCACCCTAGAAATCCCACATTGCACCCCTAGAAATCCCACAATGCACCCTAGAAATCCCACATTGCACTCCTAGAAATCCCACAATGCACCCCTAGAAATCCCACATTGCACCCCTAGAAATCCACAATGCACTCCTAGAAATCTCACATTGCACCCCTAGAAATCTCACAATGCACCCCTAGAAATCTCACATTGCACCCCTAGAAATCTCACATTGCACTCCTAGAAATCCCACAATGCACTCCTAGAAATCCCACAATGCACCCTAGAAATCCCACAATGCACTCCTAGAAATCTCACAATGCACCCTAGAAATCCCACAATGCACCCTAGAAATCCCACATTGCACCCTAGAAATCCACAATGCACCCCTAGAAATCCCACATTGCACCCTAGAAATCCACAATGCACCCCTAGAAATCCCACATTGCACCCTAGAAATCCACAATGCACTCCTAGAAATCCACATTGCACCCTAGAAATCTCACAATGCACCCTAGAAATCTCACATTGCACCCTAGAAATCTCACATTGCACCCTAGAAATCTCACAATGCACCCTAGAAATCTCACATTGCACCCTAGAAATCCCACAATGCACTCCTAGAAATCTCACAATGCACCCTAGAAATCTCACATTGCACCCCTAGAAATCCCACATTGCACTCCTAGAAATCCCACATTGCACCCTAGAAATCCCACATTGCACTCCTAGAAATCCCACATTGCACCCCTAGAAATCCCACATTGCACCCTAGAAATCCCACATTGCACCCCTAGAAATCCACATTGCACCCCTAGAAATCCCACATTGCACTCCTAGAAATCCCACATTGCACCCTAGAAATCCCACATTGCACCCCTAGAAATCCCACATTGCACCCTAGAAATCCCACATTGCACCCCTAGAAATCCCACATTGCACCCTAGAAATCCCACATTGCACCCTAGAAATCCCACATTGCACCCCTAGAAATCCCACATTGCACCCCTAGAAATCCCACATTGCACCCTAGAAATCCCACATTGCACCCTAGAAATCCCACATTGCACCCTAGAAATCCCACATTGCACCCCTAGAAATCTCACATTGCACCCCTAGAAATCCCACATTGCACTCCTAGAAATCCCACATTGCACCCTAGAAATCTCACATTGCACCCCTAGAAATCCCACATTGCACTCCTAGAAATCCCACATTGCACCCTAGAAATCCCACATTGCACCCCTAGAAATCCACATTGCACCCCTAGAAATCTCACATTGCACCCCTAGAAATCCCACAATGCACTCCTAGAAATCCCACATTGCACCCTAGAAATCCCACAATGCACCCTAGAAATCCCACATTGCACCCTAGAAATCCCACATTGCACCCCTAGAATTCACATTGCACCCCTAGAAATCCCACATTGCACTCCTAGAAATCCCACATTGCACTCCTAGAAATCCCACATTGCACCCTAGAAATCTCACATTGCACTCCTAGAAATCTCACATTGCACCCTAGAAATCCCACATTGCACTCCTAGAAATCCCACATTGCACCCCTAGAAATCCCACATTGCACTCCTAGAAATCCCACATTGCACCCCTAGAAATCCCACATTGCACCCCTAGAAATCCCACATTGCACCCCTAGAAATCCCACATTGCACCCTAGAAATCCCACATTGCACTCCTAGAAATCCCACATTGCACCCCTAGAAATCCCACATTGCACTCCTAGAAATCCCACATTGCACCCCTAGAAATCTCACATTGCACCCCTAGAAATCCCACATTGCACTCCTAGAAATCCCACATTGCACCCCTAGAAATCCCACATTGCACCCCTAGAAATCCCACATTGCACCCCTAGAAATCCCACATTGCACCCCTAGAAATCCACATTGCACTCCTAGAAATCCCACATTGCACTCCTAGAAATCCCACATTGCACCCTAGAAATCCCACATTGCACTCCTAGAAATCCCACATTGCACCCCTAGAAATCCCACATTGCACTCCTAGAAATCCCACAATGCACCCCTAGAAATCCCACATTGCACCCCTAGAAATCCCACAATGCACTCCTAGAAATCTCACAATGCACTCCTAGAAATCCCACATTGCACCCTAGAAATCCCACATTGCACCCCTAAAAATCCCACAATGCACTCCTAGAAATCTCACATTGCACCCCTAGAAATCCCACAATGCACTCCTAGAAATCCCACATTGCACCCTAGAAATCCCACATTGCACTCCTAGAAATCTCACATTGCACCCTAGAAATCCCACAATGCACCCTAGAAATCCCACATTGCACTCCTAGAAATCTCACATTGCACCCCTAGAAATCCCACATTGCACCCCTAGAAATCCCACAATGCACCCCTAGAAATCCCACAATGCACCCTAGAAATCCCACAATGCACCCCTAGAAATCTCACATTGCACCCCTAGAAATCCCACATTGCACCCCTAGAAATCCCACAATGCACCCCTAGAAATCTCACATTGCACCCCTAGAAATCCCACAATGCACCCCTAGAAATCCCACATTGCACCCCTAGAAATCCCACATTGCACTCCTAGAAATCCCACAATGCACTCCTAGAAATCCCACAATGCACCCTAGAAATCTCACATTGCACCCTAGAAATCCCACATTGCACTCCTAGAAATCCCACAATGCACCCTAGAAATCCCACATTGCACTCCTAGAAATCCCACATTGCACCCTAGAAATCCCACATTGCACTCCTAGAAATCCCACATTGTACTCCTAGAAATCTCACATTGCACCCCTAGAAATCTCACATTGCACTCCTAGAAATCTCACATTGCACTCCTAGAAATCCCACATTGCACTCCTAGAAATCTCACAATGCACTCCTAGAAATCTCACAATGCACCCCTAGAAATCCCACATTGCACTCCTAGAAATCTCACATTGCACTCCTAGAAATCCCACATTGCACTCCTAGAAATCCCACATTGCACTCCTAGAAATCCCACATTGCACCCTAGAAATCCACATTGCACTCCTAGAAATCCCACAATGCACCCCTAGAAATCCCACATTGCACCCCTAGAAATCCCACAATGCACTCCTAGAAATCTCACAATGCACTCCTAGAAATCCCACATTGCACCCCTAGAAATCCCACATTGCACCCCTAAAATCCCACAATGCACTCCTAGAAATCTCACATTGCACCCTAGAAATCCCACAATGCACTCCTAGAAATCCCACATTGCACCCCTAGAAATCCCACATTGCACTCCTAGAAATCTCACATTGCACCCCTAGAAATCCCACAATGCACCCTAGAAATCCCACATTGCACTCCTAGAAATCTCACATTGCACCCCTAGAAATCCCACATTGCACCCCTAGAAATCCCACAATGCACCCCTAGAAATCCCACAATGCACCCCTAGAAATCCCACAATGCACCCCTAGAAATCTCACATTGCACCCCTAGAAATCCCACATTGCACCCCTAGAAATCCCACAATGCACCCTAGAAATCTCACATTGCACCCCTAGAAATCCCACAATGCACCCTAGAAATCCCACATTGCACCCTAGAAATCCCACATTGCACCCTAGAAATCCCACAATGCACTCCTAGAAATCCCACAATGCACCCCTAGAAATCTCACATTGCACCCTAGAAATCCCACATTGCACTCCTAGAAATCCCACAATGCACTCCTAGAAATCCCACATTGCACTCCTAGAAATCCCACATTGCACCCCTAGAAATCCCACATTGCACTCCTAGAAATCCCACATTGTACTCCTAGAAATCTCACATTGCACCCCTAGAAATCTCACATTGCACTCCTAGAAATCTCACATTGCACTCCTAGAAATCCCACATTGCACTCCTAGAAATCTCACAATGCACTCCTAGAAATCTCACAATGCACCCTAGAAATCCCACATTGCACTCCTAGAAATCTCACATTGCACTCCTAGAAATCCCACATTGCACTCCTAGAAATCTCACAATGCACTCCTAGAAATCTCACATTGCACTCCTAGAAATCTCACAATGCACCCCTAGAAATCCCACATTGCACCCCTAGAAATCTCACATTGCACCCCTAGAAATCCCACAATGCACCCCTAGAAATCCCACAATGTACCCCTAGAAATCTCACAATGCACCCCTAGAAATCTCACAATGCACCCCTAGAAATCCCACAATGCACTCCTAGAAATCTCACAATGCACCCCTAGAAATCTCACAATGCACCCTAGAAATCCCACATTGCACCCTAGAAATCCCACAATGCACCCCTAGAAATCCCACAATGTACCCCTAGAAATCTCACAATGCACCCCTAGAAATCTCACAATGCACCCCTAGAAATCCCACAATGCACTCCTAGAAATCTCACAATGCACCCCTAGAAATCCCACATTGCACCCCTAGAAATCCCACATTGCACCCCTAGAAATCCCACAATGCACCCTAGAAATCCCACAATGTACCCCTAGAAATCTCACAATGCACCCCTAGAAATCTCACAATGCACCCTAGAAATCCCACAATGCACTCCTAGAAATCTCACAATGCACCCCTAGAAATCTCACAATGCACCCCTAGAAATCTCACAATGCACTCCTAGAAATCCCACAATGCACTCCTAGAAATCCCACAATGCACCCCTAGAAATCTCACAATGCACCCTAGAAATCTCACAATGCACCCCTAGAAATCCCACAATGCACTCCTAGAAATCCCACAATGCACCCTAGAAATCTCACAATGCACCCCTAGAAATCTCACAATGCACCCCTAGAAATCTCACATTGCACCCTAGAAATCCCACAATGCACCCCTAGAAATCCCACAATGCACTCCTAGAAATCCCACAATGCACTCCTAGAAATCCCACATTGCACTCCTAGAAATCCCACATTGCACCCCTAGAAATCCCACAATGCACCCCTAGAAATCCCACAATGCACCAATCGGCATCTCTCACGCCCTCCGCCCCTCCCAACATCTAACATGTTGTTGTGGCAGCGTGATTGTTGTGGTGGCGTGATTGTTGTTGTGGCGTGATTGTTGTGGTGGTGTGATTGTTGTGGTGGCGTTATTGTTGTGGCGGAGTGATTGTTAATGTAGCGGCGTGATTGTTGTGGTGGTGGAGTGATTGTTGTGGTGGCGTGATTGTGGTGGCGGCGTGATCGTTGTTGTTGTGGAGTGGTCGAGGGACGTGGCCGCCCCCCGNCCCCCCCCCCCCCCCCCCCCGCCCCCCGCGTGTAACGAGGCCCCCAGCTTGTGACGAGGTTACGACGACAACCGGCCACTTCGTTGAACGAGAGCGCAACAACCACAACAAAGACAGCGACCTCCTCACTCGAGAAGCGCCACCGTTGTCAAGTGGCATAATGGTCCGGGCCTCCTGCTGCTGCTGCTGTTGTTATTGCGTTTGCAGCAACAACAACAACTTCTAAAGATGTGGCCGATGGCTGGCCCAGAGTGCGGGCGGGCTCACCCTGTGTGCTTTGGGGGGACGAGGCGAGTACAACATAATAATACAAGACAGGTCACCCCAAGCGCAGCCCTGCAATTCCCTCGCTCGCCTCCCTGCTGGTGGAAGGGCCTCCCCGCCCCCCCGACCTCCCCGACAGACGGAACCCCTTCCCAGACGGCAACTTGGCCGAGCTCCTGGCCCACGCGGGGCCTCGCACGCGTGTGGTGGTNGGGGGGAGGCAGCCCACACCTTGAAGCACTCCGCACGCAGCGGCGTGGACCTCGACGCGGCGGTGATTGTGGAATTGTGGAATTTAGGAAACTCTCACCACCTCCACCACCGCCGCCACCACCGCCGCCACCACCACCACCACCACTCCCACCAACGCCACCACCCCCACCGCCACCACCACCGCCACCAACGCCACCACCACCGCCACCAACGCCACCCCACTACCGCCACCACCACCGCCACCACCATCAACTGCCCCGACCGCGAGATGGAATCGAAGCGGCGAACCCTCTGGGTTGGCCAAGTCGGGCTGTGGCACGGGGAACGAGTGTCGGGGACGAGCTGCTGGGCGTGCGAGAGAGAGAATGTGTNGGGGGGGGGGGGGAAGGAGAGCGTGGGCACGATGTGGGATGAGCGATGGAGGCGCAGTCGTGGCGCTCGATCGTGGGTCAACTTATTTTTTGGGCCCTTAACCAACGACGCTCGTCGGACGTCCATACGAGCAGCTCTGAGTCGACCGCGGAACCAGCGGAACCTGCGGAACCAGCGGAACCTGCGGAACCAGCGGAACCTGCGGAACCAGCGGAACCTGCGGAACCAGCGGAACCAGCGGAACCTGCGGAACCAGCGAACCAGCGGAACCTGCGGAACCAGCGGAACCTGCGGAACCAGCGGAACCTGCGGAACCAGCGGAACCTGCTGAACCAGCGGAACCTGCGGAACCAGCGGAACCTGCGGAACCAGCGGAACCTGCTGAACCAGCGGAACCTGCGGAACCAGCGGAACCTGCGGAACCTGCGGAACCAGCGGAACCTGCGGAACCAGCGGAACCAGCGGAACCTGCGGAACCAGCGGAACCTGCGGAACCAGCGGAACCAGCGGAACCAGCTGTCATCGGCCGCAGAGTTTCTCTCCGTTGGGAAGGGGGGGGACCGGTTTGGTTTTGGCCGATATCCCCCCCCCCACCCGCTACAGCGTTTTGGCCGAGAAATTTTTTGGTCGTTTTACGACACCCTAAACAGGCAGCGAAATGCGGACAAGCGCATCGATCCAGCCGCGGGAATTCCGCAGGAACACAGCTCGTTGGATGTGGATTCATCTCCGCGGAGTAACCGGTGATCCGAAATGTACGCCGCAGAGTGCGGCCGGGAACCGGTCTCGGAGGAGATGGAGCCGAACGGTGGGAGGGGGGGGGATTATTTATTTTTAAATCACTGCCATGCCCTATCAGCGGGGGGGGGGGGGGGGCAACCATGAGATGGTAAGTGGCACCGGACTGAATATTGCACGGTCAAGTGCTGCTGCTGCTGCACAAAGGTTGGAAGATACATTCTGAAATGAATCATTCTCGGAGCCCAGTGGGCGTTCATCGCAGAGGTTGGAGCGATGGAATCGCTTCGTGCGCAGATGCGAAATGGGAATGTCACGTCGAGTGGGCGATCGAGACGGTGATGGCTTGGGAGGCCTTCGTCCAGCAGTGGATAGATCATGCCTGTGAATGATGATGATGATGATAATAATGATGAACCAATTGGGCAAATTTTGCCCGCTTCTATCTGCGCGCGTGTGCATGTGTCGGTGTGTATGTGTACGTGTGTGTGCGTGTGTGCAGTTGGACGCTCACAACAACGAGCGGAGCGCCGGGCGGCTAAGATGCACCTAGGCTGGCACAGTAGGTGGGGTACAGCTGGTGGTGCATCTATCGGTCATCTCAGCCGATCCATGGCACCTGCTGGGTCTGTCCGTGACCACCTGCACCTAGCCTGGCACAGAAGGGGGTACAGCTGGTGGTGCATCTATCGGTCATCTCAGTCAGCCGACCCATGGCACCTGCTGGGTCTGTCCCGTGACCACCTGCACCTAGCCTGGCACAGTAAAGGGTACAGCTGGTGTGCATCTACCGGTCATCTGAGTCAGCCGACCCATGGCACCTGCTGGGTCTGTCCCGTGACCACCTGCACCTAGCCTGGCACAGAAGGGGGTACAGCTGGTGGTGCATCTACCGGTCATCTCAGTCAACCGACCCATGGCACCTGCTGGGTTTGTCCCGTGACCACCTGCACCTAGCCTGGCACAGAAGGGGGTACAGCTGGTGGTGCATCTACCGGTCATCTCAGTCAGCCGACCCATGGCACCTGCTGGGTGTCCCGTGACCTCCTGCACCTAGCCTGGCACAGTAGGGGGTACAGCTGGTGGTGCATCTACCGGTCATCTCAGTCGACCCATGGCACCTGCTGGGTCTGTCCCGTGACCTCCTCCTGTCGGCGAGCCTTTGACACTTCACGTGGCCTCAAAGTGCACCTAGCCTGGCACAGGCGCTGTGGTGACGTCACCGTCACTCGTGAAGAATGGCGGGGTGTTGGTATGAATTGACAATGAATCGTGGCTGAAGGTTTTAAAATGATAACATGTCTTTTCACTAATTTCATACTCGATATCCCTCTATCAATTCACTGCTGGTCATGGGGTGATTTTAATTATTGTGTTAATGTAACATCTATCTCAAAATGCAACGGAATCTTTTTTTTAATATTGCCAGGATATTTTCACAAAAACACAATGTAAAATGCCACGATAGGACCCACATCACTGTACACTTACGATCGCTTATAAGTTATAACCATGAAAAATAATGTGAATTGACAGCCTTTTATCGGTCCATCGATTAAGTCATTTCCGCGCCATGTCAGTCACTGGACTTTTTAACCATACTTCACCGCACTGGTCAGTGCCGATTGTTCAAGGGTCTGTTTCGGATATCACCTCGCCGCTGACGTGAGCTGCGACCGCAAATTGAATTTAAAACCGTCACCGTTACCCCAAACGCCACGGCCACCGCCCTTCTTCCCTTCGAAGAGACCAACAACAACAACTAAAAATGACAATACTCTTTGGTTCTTTCGGTAAAGTCACGTAGGTGAAATAAATAAATATTTTTTTTCTATTTAAAAAATTAATCACGACGTTTCGATCGCAACACAAGCGGTCGTCCTCAGGCGGGGAAAACATATAATCCAGCGGTTCCATCGAAAGAACTAAAGGGGCCGTCCATAAATGACGTCACGCGATTTTTGACCCCCCCCCTTCGTCACACGGCGTCACAAAAAGTCAGACCTCAATATGACGCACAAAGCTCTGCCCCCCCCNAAAAAAAAACCTAAAACATGTTTCAAATCGCTTTAAACTATTGTCATTGTAGTGCGTATTTAATGTGGCGATGCACTCTGATGTTGTAGGAGAAAACATTTATTAAAAAGTCTATTTAATAAGTAGAACGTGTTGTCTATATTTATTTAAAGTTGCGCATTTTGATGGGACGTCACATTTCTNCCCCCCCCCCCTTTTTGCATGGTATACAGTCGGGAAGTACGCTAAACATTTTGTACAGACACACAAATCAACTTTGCCTTATATATATGAAGATATAGCCCTGCGAGCCATTCGGCTCTTGACTCGCGTGCAACCGCAACAAGCAAACACACGAACGAGAGTGCCGTGTCGTCCGAGCGCAGCGGCGAGGACGAATGCGCAGAAGAAACAAAACTTTGAAACTTTGATTAGCGCGCCGTGTAGAGCTTCCTCGATAGGTACAGATCGCCGTGTCGTTCGCCTTCGACAGGCATGAAGCGACGTCGCAACGCAGTCCATGCGAGAGCCGGGAGCTTATGGGACCCCGGGTCATTTGCAGTCGTTTGTGTGGGGTCGCCCACACCACCACCACCACTTCTCCGGCGGAGGAGGAAGACGGAAACACAAGTTCCCCTACTCATCGTCTTCCCACCTTTACTGTATACGTGTCGTCGTCTATTGAGCCGATGATTGCGACGGGACGGAGGGACAGGGCGGACCGAGCACCCTGACCCAACTAAAACCAAGTGACACATTCGCCACGTGGCAACTTTGATGGGGTGTGGGCGGTGGGGCTTTTAGTTAAACATTGGCATAAATACCTCCAGGACGATCTGGCCGAAGAAACACATTCCTGCGGAGGGAGCTGGTAGGAACGTTGGGTTGCTCGGTCAATGGCCAGGGTCAACAGCGGCGTGGTGTATTCCGCAAATATGGCCGACTGTGAGGGCGGGCACAAGCCGGCGTGAGTAGGTTAACGTTGAGTTTTATAAGGGCACCACGGGATGACCAGCCCCTCCTCACCCAGCCCCACCCCTCACACCCCCACCCAGCCCGACCCTCCCCACCCAGCCCTTCCCACCCTCCCTCCCCACCCAGCCCCTCCCTCCCCACTCAGCCCCTCCCTGCACGATGGACACAATAATCCCCTGTGGGCTGGTGTAACCAGGAGGTTCCTACCAGTACAAACCAACTGTGGATCATTGGTGGACTCTTTGCGCTCTTGACAACCGCACTCACACAAACAATCCCAACCCCTGACGCGTGCCAAGCGATGAGCTATGGCGCCCTCTGTGGTGAACCCAGAGCACCATCCCTGCATCACCGACTCACACCGACCGGCGTGGTGAAGTATGGTCAAACCACAAACCCCCCTCCCCCTTCCGCTCTCCACGGCACGGTGATCGAAATGGCATTGGGAGGCCTTCATCCAGCAGTGGATTAACAAAGGCGCACAAATGTATGACGCGTTCTTTTTGGTTTTGGGACAGTGATATCTGCGTCAAATGGAAACCAATTTTGATTTCAATGTTTGCTACGATGGATGCTTTGGATTGTTTTCCTTCCGATAAGGTTTCTCAAGAATATGTTGGGCACGTCACGTTACTGTCAACTCCTTTTAAACACGTGTCGACTTTCGCGACCAATATCATCCATAATAGAGGTGTTTGGGTTAGGTCGCATAAATATATGAATGTATATATGTATCTAACACATCTACGCCACTATATAAGGAACGAAACAGGAAGACTTCTCCACAAATCTGGCTGTCGCCTGATGAAGCTGGTTTTAATTACTGACGAAACGTCGTAACTCAGATTGTAAATGTTGTGGCTTGGCTTTCCAACACACCAGTGTGCTGTACTAGTACACTACACTACTATACACTACACGATACACTACACTACTATACACTTCAATATACACTACACTATACACTACACTACTATACACTACACGATACACTACACTACTATACACTACACGATACACTACACTACTATACACTACACTATACACTACACTATACACTACACTATACACTACACTATACACTACACTATACACTACACAACTATACACTACTATACACTTCACTATACACTACACTACTATACACTACACTATACACTTCACTATACACTACACTATACACTACACTACACTACACTATACACTACACGATACACTACACTACTATACACTACACGATACACTACACTACTATACACTACACACTATACACTACACACTACACTATACACTACACTATACACTACACTATACACTACACAACTATACACTACTATACACTTCACTATACACTACACTACTATACACTACACTATACACTATACACTCACTATACACTACACTATACACTACTATACACTACACTACTATACACTACACTATACACTACACTACTATACACTACACTATACACTATACACTACACTATACACTACACTACTATACNCTACTACACTATACACTACACTACACTACTATACACTACACTACTATACACTTTACACTACACTACTATACACTACACTATATTGGTCACTCCCGTGCCCCTTATACATCTCAACGTTCATCCTCTAAAGTCCCATCACAAGGAGAAACACAAACAGACGAAACATTTGTTTTTGCCCGTATTGAAAGGGCTGTACGACGTATGGACCTACAAACTCTATCTCCCTGTACAAGAATCGGGCTAAACCGTGCGGTCTTGATTTGAAGCTTTCGTGACTGCAGGAATCCATACTCTTTGGTTCTTTCGCTAAAGTCACGTAGGTAGAAAATAAATCACGACGTTTCGATCGCAACACAGCAGTGCTCCAGCTGTATCTGTTCCACCTGCTGACGGCCGCTTGTGTAGCGATCGAAACATCGTGATTCATTGTATTTCACACCCACGTGACTTTACCGAAAGAACCAAAGAGTATAAACCGCATGGGTTGACAGCTCCGGCGTTAGTTGCCTGGACATTGCTACAGCTGCCACCGATCGAATGTGGAGTTAGAGTAGGGATTGCTTAAAGGACGCACGTTGGGTTACAGGCTCCCCCACCTAAAAACAAGGCCTGTTAAAGGAGAGAAATACAGGGTTGTAAGTGCGACGAGTTTTGATGGTCCCAGCCTGGCCAGCAATGCCTTCCGTAAGAGTGGAGATCATAGGCTCACCTGGAGAGCCATTGACACGTACGCCCATAGATTTACACTGAGACCCACTGACACGGAGAACCCTGGCTTACACAGAGACCCATTGAAACGGGGCCACACGCCTTCCCTCTCACGTACCTCGCCCATCGTAATGCCTCAAACACCTGGAATTACATCGTCTCACAAATGTCCAGGGCTACTGCCCTATCTAAATCACAATTTGATGCCAGGCAGTTGATTCTTTCCTATAACTTCACCTGCATTTGGCTGGTACGACCTTGTTACACTGGTACAATTAGTATAGAATCGGTTTTTTTATGTTTCGCGTAACTTTTTTAAAAAAATTTCGAGCCGACTTGCTGCCGCACGGAATTCACGATTGTCGATGTATGTTTGAGCACGATTCTCGACATCTCACGCGGCGCACACCAGCGTCGTCGTCGTTGTTTCTACTCGGAACTCGATCAGCTTCGTCCCTTGCACCACTTTGGTTCTATTAGGGCCGTCCATAAATGACGTCACGCGATTTTGGACGATTTTTGACCCCCCCCTCGTCACACGGCGTCACAAAAAGTCAAATCCCCCCCCCCTCAAATATGACGTCACAAACTCTGCCCCCCCTCCCAAAAAAATAAAACATGCTTCAAATCGCTTTAAATTATTGTCATTGTAGTGCGTAGTTAATGTGGCGCTGCACTCTGATGTTGTAGGAGAAAATATTTATTACAAAGTCTATTTAATTAAGTAGAACGTGTTGTCTATATTTATTTAAAGTTGCACAATTTGATGTGACGTCATATTTCTCANCCCCCCCCCTCGTCACACATCGTCACAAATGTCTGACCCCCCCCTCTAGGTGCGTGACGTCATTTATGGACGGCCCCTTAGATCGTGTAGTTGGGCATAATGTAAATATTCTCACTGTAACCTCAAATCTTGTAACTCAATTTTAACCCACTTCCCAATGTGGTATCGACTGCAATCTTTGTATACTTATATCATACTGATGACAATACTATATTCTATAATAAAAAATTAATAAAAACATTTTGAAACATTATTTGTTATATGTTATGTTTCGCCTTGGGTCTAATTGTACACGGTCAACTGACGTTGGCTGTAATTGGCCACGGTCCCTTACGTTATGGCAAGCTTCGGGCCACTTCCTGGAGTCGTGGAGTTCTGCCATTACTAGTACATTTCATAAAAGCGTGTTTAATTTGTTTTAATGTTACTTATTTAACATTCCGCCCGTTTTGCTGAAACACCAAAATCAACCGAGGGCACATTTCGCCCATGACGTGCCAACTTGATATTGCCCACGCGTCTCGCTGATCTCATTGGCTCCGTCGGGTGGCGAAGGGCTAAGTAGTTTAACGATATTTACAACGTACCTACACAAATGATCTAACCTCATTTTTTAATTATTCATAAAGTATCTATCGCGTAGCTTTTATCTTGCCATACTCGATTTGAAAGCTTTTGCAATTCATGTATACTGCTACCATAATCAAGGAGTCATGTTTGCAAAGACCACAATACCTGCAGTCATAATGCAAACAAAAAAAAACAACTCTGATAATGTGCACTGTCCTTGAAGTTGATTGGTCCACACCCGAGACAGCTTTCCTTAGAGCCTAGTCTCACATGGGTTTGGACCAGATGACGCCAAAAGGCGCACAACTCAAAGACAACGCACCATCAGAGTATGAGAGCTCGGGGTAAGCATTTACACCATTGGTACCTCATTTGCCAGTAACAAAATATGATCGTTGGTTTTTTACCCTTTTATCTGGCAACAAAACTGACACCTTTTTTATGAGGAATCGTGTTTGCATTGACCACAATACCTGCAGTCATAATGCAAAAAAACATAACTCTGATAATGTATGCACTGTCCTTGATGATATGCACTGTCCTTGAAGTTGATTGGTCCACACCCGAGACAGCTTTTCTTAGAGCCTAGTCTCACATGGTGTTGGACCAGATGACGCCAAAAGGCGCACAACTCAAAGACAACGCACCATCAGAGTATGAGACCTCGGGGTAAGCATTTACACCATTGGAACCTCATTTGCCAGTAAAAATATGATAATTGTTTTTTTACCCTTCTATCTGGCAACAAAACTGACACCTTTTTACAAGGAGTCATGTTTGCATAGACCACAATACCTGCAGTCATAATGCNAAAAAAACACAACCTGATAAGTGCACTGTCTTGTTTGCATTATGACTGCAGGTATTGTGGTCTATGCAAACATGACTCCTTGTAAAAAGGTGTCAGTTTTGTTGCCAGATAGAAGGGTAAAAAACAATTATCACCCACGTGTCCCCCGTCAAGGTCCCGCAGATCTTCTCTGTGCATTCCCAGGTCCGAGACGTCTATTTGTGACCACGAGATCTNCCCCCCCCCACCGCGTAGCTCCAGAACAATCAAATCCTGCTTATACGTTTCCGGTTCTTAAACTTTTAGTTCATTGAGTAAATTAATTATTACAATGTGATGATGGTAGTAATGTGCGCCTTTTGGCGTCCTCTGGTCTAACACCGTGTGAGACTAGGCTCGAAAGAAAGCTGTCTCTGGTGTGGACCAATCAGTTTCAAAGACAATGCCAGTATATACTCAGAGTGTGTTTTTTTGGTTTGCATTTTGACCACAAGCATTGTGGTTAATGCAGACGTGATTCCTTGTAAAAAGGTTTCAGTTTGGTGTTTTAACGTCTCAACACTGGAAGATTTGCTGGTTTATCCAGGATGTTTCTGTTGCGCGTCGTCGCTTTAAGATGTTCTCTGTTCATATTTTGTTTGTTGCGGTTGCACCCGAGTCAAGAGCCGCATGGCTCACAGGGTTATCTCCATAAACATAAAAGGGAAAGCTGTGATTACGAGTGTCTGTTCAAAATGTTTAGCTACTTCCCGACATGCAACAAACTTGAAATTTGCCATGTGGGTACTTTCCAGACTGTACTCCATGCAAAAAATACACTTATTTTTTGGGGGGGAGGGGGGGGCTCAATAATGCATATATTTTTTGCACGGCTAGTGAGTTGCGACGTCAAATCTGTCATGTGACCCGCGCATGTGGAAGCGTCACGCATTGTAGTGTAGCGGGTAGCGTGCCGCGCTACGAACCCGGCGACCCGAGTTCGATTCCTGCTCACGGCCGACGATTATTTTAACCGGTCCTGTGCCTCCCCTAGGTCGACTCAGCCTCAAACGAGTAAACTGGTCTGCTGTATGAACATCGCCATTGGGGGGACAAAGGCGGTCGGGCGTGGTTAATGCAAGCCCCAGGCGAAGCCGGGTAGTAAAGCTCGTACCTAAAAAATGAAACTTGAAACACCCTTTCTGTTGCCGGAAAAAAACCGATTCTCATCTTACAATGTATTTATAATATAATTGGATTCATGTCGAGTGTATGTTGCCGCTGTGTCCTTCGTGGCGCTTAGAGGTCCTTGATGAAATGCGCTACGTAAATGCAATTATTGTCATCGTCGTCATATAAAAAGAATATATTTCGAGATTAAAAAAAAAGTCACTTTGGCTGCCCCATACCGTGTCAACCCCCATAGGGGTTACCCGTATTCTTGTAGAGGGAAATTGAGTTCTCAGGTCCATGCGGAAAAAAACTAAAGTGTCTATTTGTTTGTGTTTCTCTCTTGTGATGACTTTGTAGGATGAACGTCGAGATTTCTAAGGGGCACGGTAGTGACCAATAAGGTCTGAATTGGTCTGTAATAAGGTAGCGTTGACAGTACTATACACTACACTATACACTACTATACACTACTATACACTACTATACACTACTATACACTACACTATACACTACTATACACTACACTATACACTACACACTACTATACACTACTATACACTACACTATACACACTATACTATACACTACTATACACTACTATACACTACAATACACTACTATACACTACTATACACTACACTATACACTACTATACACACACTATACACTACTATACACTACTATACACTACTATACACTACTATACACTACTATACACTACTATACACTACTATACACTACACTATACACTACTATACACTACAATATACACTACTATACACTACTATACACTACACTATACACTCNCTATACACTACACTATACACTACACTATACACTACTATACACTACACTATACACTACTATACACTACACTATACACTACACTATACACTACACTATACACTACTACACTATACACTACTATACACTACTATACACTACAAGGGATATACACTACTATACACTACACTATACACTACTATACACTACAATATACACTACTATACACTACACTATACACTACTTTACACTACTATACACTACACTATACACTACACTATACACTACTATATACTACATATACACTACACTATACACTACTATACACTACACTATACACTACACTATACACTACTATACACTACACTATACACTACACTATACACTACTATACACTACACTATACACTATACTACTACAATATACACTACACTATACACTACACTATACACTACAATATATACTACTATACACTACTATACACTACTATACACTACACTATACACTACACTTCACTATACACTACTATACACTACAATATACACTACTATACACTACACTATACACTACTATACACTACAATATACACTACTATACACTACACTATACACTACTATACACTACAATATACACTACTATACACTACAATATACACTACTATACACTACTATACACTACTATACACTACACTATACACTACTATACTACAATATACACTACTATACACTACTATACACTACTATACACTACTATACACTACAATATACACTACTATACACTACACTATACACTACTATACACTACAATATATAGCAAGGCCGTAATTATAATTTTTATTGGGGGGAAACATGCTCAAAATGTCCCCCCTCCCCAGTATATTGCTATAAATAGATTTCTGTTTATATGATTGTGGTTATGGTTGTACTTTATCCATCCCTAATCTCTGCCATTACATACAATGAAACAAGAAAAGGTAAACGAGAAAAAACAGAGCAATGTAATACAATACACTATTAGACATTATTGTTAAAAATAAATAAAAAGTCATCCCATGTGTTCGTGAATTTTGAAATAGTTTAGGCAGGAAATGGCAGGAAATTCGTTTTCAAAGATTTGGTCTCCCCTAATGTTGACGCCATGGCTACGGCCTTGATATATACTCCACTATATACTACGTGATACACTACATTATACCAAACCTGTGAACCCATACTGTTTACCCCGTATTCTTATATACAGGGAAATTGAGTTTTCAACTCCATACAACGTACAGTCGTTTCAGTAGGGCAACACAAATGTTGTCTATCTGTTTGCGTTTCTCCCTCGTGATGGGACTTGGTAGGATAAACGTTGGGATGTATTAAGGGGCACGGGGTGACCAATCAGGTGTGAAAACCACAGCAAGAAAAAAAACACCACTTTTTTCAAATTTTCTTGCTGTGGTTTTCACACCTGACGATGATTGCTTGTGTTGCAATCGAAACGTCGTGATTTATTTTATTGTTTTATTCTTACGATTTCATTATTTCCCTTCTACGTGACTTTACCGAAAGAACAAAGAATTTCGCTGCTGCTGCTGCCCCATTCATTCTCGCACCCCGGTGACGTCACGGACCCACGTGGTATGAGCGCGCCGGGCGGTGACGTCACTGGCCTGGCCCGGGCCCTCCAGCAAGGCCACTGGGCACATTTTTTTATTTTTTGTTTAAATTTTATTTTAATTAAAAGTCATCGAACAATTACGATTCTAAGTGCAGCGCCCGCGTGACTTGTCACATCGGCAAGTTGATGTTTGTGATTGTGCTGAAGTTACGCGGGGGGGGGGGGGTCATACACCGCGACTCCTCGCCACTCCACCGCTGGACGGTGAAGGCCGCAGGCCGCCCACGGGACACGTGGCGGGGTGAGTGGGGGTGAGTGGGGGGTGAGTGGGGGGGTGAGTGGGGGGGTGAGTGGGGGTGAGTGGGGGGGAGTGGGGTGAGTNGGGGGTGAGTGGGGGGTGAGTGGGGGAGTGAGTNGGGGGTGAGTGGGGGGGTGAGGGGGGAGTNGGGGGTGAGTGGGGGGGTGAGTNGGGGGTGAGTGGGGGGTGGAGTGGGGGGGGGAGTGGGGGTGAGTGGGGGGTGGGTGGGGGGGGGTGGGGGGGTGAGTGGGGGGTGAGTGGGGGGGTGAGGGGGGGTGAGTGCGGGGGGGTGAGTGGGGGGGTGGGGGGGGTGAGTNGGGGGGGTGAGTGGGGGGGGTGAGTNGGGGGGGTGAGTGGGGGGGGGGGAGGGGGGGGGGGGGAGGAGGAGGCGGGGGGTGAGTGGGGGGCGGGGGGGGAGGAGGAGGCGGGGGGGTGAGGGGGGGGGGGAGGAGGAGGCGGGGGGGCCGAGGGAGAGGGCGGGGGGGGCAGGGGGGGGCGGGTGGGGGGAGGAGGAGGCGGGGGGGAGCGGGGGGGAGGCGGGGGGAGGAGGAGCGGGGGGGAGGGGGGGGGGAGGAGGAGGCGGGGGGGAGGAGGTGGGGGGGAGGAGTGGGGAGGAGGAGGCGGGGGGGGGGAGGAGGGGGGGGGAGGGGAGGAGGGGGGGGGGAGGAGGAGGTGGGGGGGTCGGGAGGAGGTGGGGGGGGAGGAGGAGGAGGCGGGGGGGAGGAGGTGGGGGGGGAGGAGGGGCGGGGGAGGAGGAGGCGGGGGGGTCGGGGAGGAGGTGGGGGGGAGGAGGAGGCGGGGGGGGAGGGGGGGTGGGGGGAGGAGGGGGGGGGGGAGGAGGGCGGGGGGGAGGAGGAGGGGGGGGGGAGGGGGAGGAGGGGGAGGGCGGGGGAGGAGGAGGCGGGGGGGGAGGAGGGGGGGGGTCGGGGGAGGAGCGGGGGGAGGAGGAGGCGGGGGGGGGAGGAGGTGGGGGGGGGGGAGGAGGAGGCGGGGGGGAGGAGGAGGCGGGGGGCGGGGAGGAGGTGGGGGAGGAGGAGGAGGCGGGGGGGAGGAGGAGGGGGGGGGAGGAGGTGGGGGGGAGGAGCGGGGGGAGGGGCGGGGGGAGGAGGAGGCGGGGGGAGGAGGTGGGGGGGAGGAGGTGGGGGGGAGGAGGTGGGGGAGGAGGAGGCGGGGGGGGGGAGGAGGCGGGGGGGGAGGAGGTGGGGGGGAGGAGGAGGCGGGGGGGGAGAGGAGGCGGGGGGGAGGAGGGGGGGGGGGAGGGGGGGGGGAGGAGGGGGGGGAGGAGGAGGCGGGTGGGAGGAGGAGGCGGGTGGGGAGGAGGAGGAGGCAGCGTGGAAGCGGGGGGGAGGCTGGGGGAGGCGGGGAGGAGGTGGGGGGGAGGAGGCGGGGGGGAGGAGGTGGGGGGGAGGCGGGGGGGAGGCGGGGGGTCNGGGGGGGAGGAGGAGGCGGAGGGGGAGGCGGGGGGGGGGAGGCGGAGGGGGGTCACCCAGGCAGGCGTGTCCACTGGATGTCCAGTGGACGTCTCCAAGCCCTGGGTCGTCCCCCGGGGTGGACTCCAACTCGGCCCCTCTGGGCTCGAGTGGCAGTCCCAGCAGGCGAAATGTCCCATTGGGGCATCGGCGGCTCCCGTCTTTATTTCAACAGCTATAGGTGGACATTCCACGTTCCCGTGATGGGTCAGAGTCCATTCTATGAGGACAACAACTGGCGCGTTTAAAAAAAAAAACCGACCTCACCAATAGTCGTAGGTTGCCGTCAATAACGACACAATCCTGTCATTGATCTTCAACACTGGGGTCGTCTCCGCTGCGTGAGCATTTAATTGTTATATTAAATTGTGGTGAAGTATCGGGAGGTTGTTCTAACCATACTTCACTACCTGAAGTATTGGAGGTTCTAACCATATACTACACCGGTGTGGTGAAGTATGGTTAGAACCTCCCAATACCTGGTCAACACCTTATCAGTGCCCTTCCTTATTACAAACCAATTGAGACCTTATTGGTCACAAGAATACGGGTAAACCGTGTGTGTGGAAACGCTGTCTGCCATTCCCTATCCACTGCTGAATGAAGGCCTCCCCGTGACACCGCCATCCCTGGCGGGCCCGTTTCGTGGCACACCATCCGTCTCGTGCTGTCTGCGCTGGAGGTGACCACCACCTCGTCGTCGTCGTCATCGTTGCTTTGTCTCCGTGGTGGTCAAACTCTCAGGTAAGTTTCCTCCCAACGCCTTTGACTGCCATTCCGTCACCAGCTTTAGTTCGTCCGCCATCCTCCCCGCGCCTCCTCGTGTGCCCCTGCCCAAACCCGCTTAGTTCCCTAAACAGTCAAATGTCATATTCTTGGTTCTTTCGGTAAAGTCACGTAGAAGGGAAACAATAAAATAATAATAATAAAAATTCGCTGTCCGTGGTGCTGACGTTAAGAAAAAAACGCCACTTTTTTCAAATTTTCTTGCTGTGGATTTCACACCTGATGACGATTACTTGTGTTGCAGTCGAAACGTCGTGATAATTTTATTGTTTTATTTTTGTTATTTTATTGTTTCCCTTCTACGTGACTTTACTGAAAGAACCAAGAATATGAATCCCTGCAGTGACGAAAGCTTTAAATCAAAAGTCAAATGTCATGTTTTAATTTTCTTTGTATGCTGTTCTACGTGCTCCTCCTCTTCCTTGTCTCCTTATTGTTACAACTAAGTACAGCTTTTAGCAAATAATTGTAGCCTATTTTTTTTAAACAATATTGAGCATTACCCAAATGAGCCAGTACATCAAAGGCACCTGATCTACTACTGCCATGACACATTTTATTAATCTGTTCGCTTCTAAAGGTCCTAATTTAAATTCGTGAAAGACGTCCTTGTCGTCGGTGAAAGCGTCTCTTGTCAAAACTGCATTCTCCGTCTACGTTATGCGTACTTAACAAAAATTCTAAGTATACAGTAATCCCTCGTCACTTCGCGGTTCAAGTTTCGCGGCCTCAGTGCATCGCGGATTTTTCGAACTGATTTAAAGGCCTCATTATACCAGTGCAGTAACACCATCATCATCATTCATCATCACATTCATCGAACTGCACAGGTCTGTCATCGTCGTCATTGTCATCGTCATTGTCATCGTCGTCATTACTGGAGTCAAGTCTCAAGATACTACTGTCATTGGTGAGTGTAGAACACCATAATACGTATCGTATGAGAGAGAGAGAGTGAATGTATAATATTAAGGTTTTATAAGTAAATAGATTTAAGTAAAATATATATATAAAGTATAAATATACATATTTTAAACATTCTGGTACCCACACACACATATACGGAAATTCCTAGGGGCCAATCCTACTTCGCGGATTTTCACTTATCGCGAGGGGTTCCGGTCCCCATTAACCGCGATAAACGAGGATCACTGTAATGCGCATTCCATCTTAGGATACCAATGCGTAATTCGTGGAAAGCAGGAAACTAAAACAGAACCCAGGGATGAACCGAATAAACTAGTGAGGGAAGGCCACTTTAAAGAGATGTGTTTTAAAGCAGACTTAAATATCTCTTACCGACTCTGCCTGATTTCAATTGGCAAAGCGTCCCATAGCTTGAGCGCCACGCTAACAAAAGCCCGATCGATAGTCCGTTGGCCTATGTAGTCGCTTTCTAGTCCCATTTCCCCATTCGTATTTCTGCACGTCATCAGCAGGTCAGGTTTGTTAAACCGATGTCATTGGTCGCTAAATGTTATTGGCAAAAAGCACTCCACGATAAAGCACGGGGCTCTGTTTACAATTGTAATCAATGTTTTACATAAGCTCATCATGCGTTGTTGTGATGCATTATGGTTGAAAGTTCACATCTTTTCTGCATCTCCACCTATAAATAAGCATGCTTTTCAGTCCTTGGGGCCTATTGGCCTTCGAGACCAATATTATCCGGCCACATTTGTCTCGGAAAGCAAATGTTTGTAATGGTATGCCAGACCACGCGACTGCTTGCCAAAGGGTTTGCGTTATATAATTTATGGGGCAATGTTCACAAGATTGATTGGCCTGTGACTTGCGCTTCTATGACAAGCCCGGATAATTGCCGTTTTTCAAAGGAGCAGTCGTATCTCTAAATATAAATCATTAAACAAGCACAGTGCTGATCCTGAACCTCACATTTTAATAAGAGCGTGCCGCAGTTTTATCGCCACAAGTCGTGTTTGTTACCGCAGCGATAATACATTACGCCGTAATTTTGTACGTGCTGCATTTCAACACACGCCAGAATTTTTGAGATGTCTGTATTGCAGATCATTTTGTCGAATTGTTAATTGAACAATGCTCAGTGACTCGTATTTGGAATCGATCCTTTTGAATGATTCTTAGATGCAAAACAGCATAATCATTTTAACACGTAGGCTTTCGCGACCAATGTTATTCATAATCAACGTTTTTGGGTTTAGATCGCGTTATTTATAAATGTGTCGTAACCCTCCACCACCCGACACGGCTTCAACACACTGGTGGGCTAAAGCAGTGAACTATTTGTCTTGTCAACGTGACACTTTTTTACTGATTGGCCGTGTCGGGTGGTGGAGGGTTACGACACATTTATAAATAACGCGATTTAAACCCAAAAACGTTGATTATGAGCATAATCATATCGTGCACGTAGTATGTGGTTTTATTTATTTACTTATCCCTATACATCATATGGAATGGGTTTCAAACGATGCCAGCAGCCATTTGTAGCCAGTACACAATTAAAAAAAAAAAATTACATTCTTGAATTCGGGGTTCCTATTCCCCAATTCGTCAAGTCGGCCAGCGAACCGTTACACCTCCAACTAATAAGTGCAATGAATTACGCATCCCACATTCAACAAAATAAGGCTTAAATATTTAATCAAAGGATTGAAATTCCTCCTTGCCGCCGCTCTCATTTTTGGCGTGACCCAAACCCCCAGATGCACGCGGCTATAGAAGTTGGTCGGAATGGGTGGGGGGGCGATGAAAGCATACCATTACCTCCTGCGCACACAGCACATGCAACTATTTTAACAGTACAAGAAGCCGGCCGATTTTTTTTCGCCAGCTTCTAACTCATTTTAAATATACGAAATATATCAACCGGCTGTGTTGAAATGTTACACCGTACTCCATATGTATGTTTTGTCCTTGAATATATATATTTCCTTTTGTTTAAGAGACCCTTTGTACTCTGCCGCGTCTCCCCTGAGATGTTCCATTGAACACAGCGGAAACCGTATCTGTACTGCTGATGTCTCGGGCTTTCATGTTTGAATAATAACGAGACTTTTTTTTATCGAATCCAGTAAAAAAATGATTGCGTGCCAGAATAAAAATTGGGATAAGCGTGTGTTCAGAACGACGGCCCGGACGGACGGCTGTACGACGGAAGGCCCTTGCGAGCGAGAGCGATCGTTTTTTTTTAATTTGCGTGGCGCTAAAGTGCCGAATTTGACAACGAAATGCGGCAGGCCGGTCTCGGCGACTGAAGGGAGGAAAGTTTTGAGTCCGCGTGTTTGACGGTCCGTGAGCCCGTGGATCGGTTACGAGGACGCCGACGGAGAGACACGCATGCTTGGAATTCACACCGAGACAGACAAAGAGAGAACGGATGGATCAGGGCACGAACAAAACAAAAATTAGCAAATCGCACATTCTATTGACTGGTTTAGGGAAAGTAAGTGAGTGGGCTTGGGCGAGACTATGCCGGGAGGATGGATTTTGCCGTAGGGCTAGACTGGTATTTATTATCGCGTGTAAAAAATATATATAACCGTTGCGTTTCTAGGAATCGTCACATTCGAATGCACGTTTCCCAGTCACGTCACAGCGTGCCTGTAAAACCTCGGCTCGCAGATTTCTTCAACGGACGGGATGATTTAAAGAACTTGGCACCGAACATTCGCCTAGGGGGCCCCTTCGCCGAATCGCCGCTGCAAGTCGGTAAGCCCCCCCCCATGTCACAGACAGCTTCTCCCCAGCATCCGCCTTGGCAAGGCCGCGCCTGTTGGCCCTGATTACGGCGCGGCTGACACAAAATGCCGCCAATATCGAGAAGCGAGTTTGTGGCGTTCGAGCGACCGCTGCGAGACGGCGTTCTTCAGGATGCTCTTTCCTACTGGGGCCCCCCCGACTCTCTTCCTCCTAATGAAATCACATTGCCCGTCTGGCCGACACAATGTGGGGCTGGCCCAGCGTTGATGTTTTTTTATGTTGGGGTGAATTCAAAGCAGCCGAGAGGAGCATTCCGGGTGGCGGCGAGAGAGGGAGGGTGTCGACAACAATTTCTGGCTTTCGTCTTTGACGCGCCAACAAGTAGGGCAATTTAATTATTTAAATTCACTGTAAATAACCTCAACGTTCAAAGGGCTCGTGGTACGTACGGTTTGACACAGACGTAATAAATACACGACGTTCCGTTGGCAGCTAGCGTTCCCATCGCGCTAAATATCCCTTCTAGACGTTTGACCCACTAAAACAAACCACATGGAGAAGAAAAAAAAAAATCCATATCGCGCAGTACATTTTTTTCTATATATATCAGAGGGTACAACCGAACTCCCAACGGGACGCGCCCCGCCCCGTCTGCACACACAACACACACAGCCCCACAGTTTGTGGATCCTTGTGGGCTGCGGTTAAAGTGCAAGGGGCCGTTTGTGCATCTCGTGTTACCCTGGGCCGCTTTGGACCGCTGGACTCAATGGGGCTTTATCGTGGAAAGCGGAGACTTCTGTCTGCGTGGCGCTGGCTGAGGGACACCATCGGCCGTGCTAACGGGTCGCTGCTTTAGCAGGAGGCTCGCCGCAATATACACAGCAGATTCTCGATTATCCGCGTGCGTTTATCCGATTTGCGGGTTGACCGCGAACCTGAGATTTTCGACGTGAATTACCAACTCGTGGATTTTCCCTTGAGCCCAAATGAATAATCTGAAAACAGTTGTACATTGTTATTCTTGGAAATGTTGATTACGAGTGACGTGCTTAGACCGAACGAATGTGTGCCCCGGTTCATTTCGAAATCCACGTGGATTGCTTGTGCAGCACAACAGTTGTGTATCTTTACAATAGTAGGTGGAGTTTGATAGATTTTGATTGGCCAGCCACTTAGTGGGCCGAGTCTTCTGCTCGGAGCAGGAAAGTGTTATCACTAGCACGCGCAGTGATAGCAAACTACATTTTCTTAACTTAAACATAATTACTATCTATAGAAGTGTTTTACTGGTAGGAACCACCTGCTTCCACCAGCCCACAGGGGATTATTGTGTCCGTCCGTCGTGCATCCAAAAATGGAGGGTGGGGCTGGGTGGAGAGGGAGGGTGGGAGGCTGGGTGGGGAGGGTGGGGCTGGTGGGGGTGGAGGTGGGCTGGGTGGGANGGGCTGGTCACCCCGTGGTGCCCTTATAAAACTCAACGTTTAACCTACTCACGCCGGCTTGTGCCCGCCCTCACAGTCGGGCATATTTGTGGAATACACCACGCCGCCGTTGACCCTGGCCATTGACCGAGCAACCCAACGTTCCTACTATCTCCCTTCGCAGGAATGTGTTTTGGCATAGAGATCCGCGGGAAATGGGTATTTTTGAATTATCCGCGTCCGTCCTCCCCGTCATTATCACGGATAATCTAGAGTCTCGATGGATTATATCGCATAAATATGAATGTGTCGTTAAACCGCTACCACCCGACACATTTATATTTACGCGATTATGGATGAAATTGGTCACGAAAGCCCACGTGTTCATCCAGAGCCTACTGCTTATGTTTTCACGATGTGACAATCGTCAATTCAGTATCCCGTAACTTTGCGAGTTGTGTTTTGGGTATTTGGCGTACGTTCGAGTCACGGCTAGAGTTTGTTAGGCTGCAGTTCACTCATCGTGATCGTGCCGTGGGGTGTGGATCGTTACACCCTCAGCGATTTGGCCACCGCCGCCGCTACCATTAAACACTTTCGCCTTTCCGGTTTTGCCGTGGGTTGTTTTGTGGTTTTGCGAGAAATTAGTGCACAATAATAAACGTGTCGCCATATCGAAGCATTTGGCCGATGAACCGGAGTTGTGAATGGAAAAAATATTAATTGAAGTCGTTTCTCCAGTGACCAGCGCAATTTTTTTTTATTTTAGTAGCAAACTTTTACTACTTGTTTTTTGTATACAAGTCAACATTCTAATTAAGAGAGGTTATATCACCAGAGGGTGGGGGAACGGTGGCTGTGGACCTGGCGACCCGAGTTCCTTTCCACGGCTACCGTGGGCGACGAGTGACGATCCGAACTGATCCTGCACACCCTCCCTCTCGCCCTCCTGGATGCCTACACCGACCCCGCACTGACCACCAGTGGAGAAGTATGGTCAAACAAGCCACGTGCGCCGGCATGGCACGCCATGGGGAGGCCTTCATCCAGCAGTCGATTGACAAGGTCTGATCTTCTGTTGTCCTCCCCCTCCTACGCCTCCGATCAGCGCGGTTGGTTACGCACGGTGCAAAAGAAGTTCAACATACACACACAGACTCGCACAGAGACCAGACTCACACAGAGACCATAGACTCGCACAGAGACCCATAGACTCACACAGAGACCCATAGACTCGCACAGAGACCCATAGACTCGCACAGAGACCCATAGACTCGCACAGAGACCCATAGACTCGCACAGAGACCATAGACTCGCACAGAGACCCATAGACTCACACAGAGACCCATAGACTCGCACACAGACCATAGACTCGCACAGAGACCCATAGACTCACACAGACCCATAGACACACAGAGACCATAGACTCACACAGAGACCATAGACTCACACAGAGACCCATAGACTCACACAGAGACCCATAGACTCGCACAGAGACCCATAGACTCACACAGAGACCCATAGACTACACAGAGACCCATAGACTCACACAGAGACCATAGACTCACACAGAGACCATAGACTACACAGAGACCCATAGACTCACACAGAGACCCATAGACTCACACAGAGACCCATAGACTCACACAGAGACCCATAGACTCACACAGAGACCCATAGACTCACACAGAGCATAGACTCACACAGAGACATAGACTCACACAGAGACCATAGACACACAGAGACCATAGACTCGCACAGAGACCCATAGACTCACACAGAGACCCATAGACTCACACAGAGACCCATAGACTCACACAGAGACCCATAGACTCGCACAGAGACCATAGACTCACACAGAGACCACAGACTCACACAGAGACCCATAGACTCACACAGAGACCATAGACTCACAGAGACCCATAGACTCACACAGACCCATAGACTCACACAGAGACCCATAGACTCACAGAGACCATAGACTCACACAGACCCATAGACTCGCACAGAGACCATAGACTCACACAGAGCATAGACTCACACAGAGACCCATAGACTCGCACAGACCCATAGACTCACACACAGAGACCATAGACTCACACAGACCCATAGACTCACACAGACCCATAGACTCACAGAGACCCATAGACTCACACAGACCCATAGACTCACACAGACCCATAGACTCACACAGAGACCCATAGACTCACACAGAGACCATAGACTCACACAGAGACCACAGACTCACAGAGACCATAGACTCACACAGAGACCCATAGACTCACACAGACCATAGACTCACACAGACCCATAGACTCACACAGAGACCCATAGACTCACACAGAGACACATAGACTCACACAGAGACCCATAGACTCACACAGAGACCCATAGACTCACACAGACCCATAGACTCACACAGACCAGACTCACAGAGCATAGACTCACACAGAGACCCATAGACTCGCACAGAGACCCATAGACTCACACAGAGACCATAGACTCACACAGACCCATAGACTCACAGAGACCCATAGACTCACCACACAGAGACCCATAGACTCACACAGACCCATAGACTCACACAGAGACCATAGACTNGCACAGAGACCCATAGACTCACACAGAGACCCATAGACTCACACAGACCCATAGACTCACAGAGACCATAGACTNACACAAGACCCATAGACTCACACAGACCCACAGACTCACACAGACCATAGACTCACAGACCCATAGACTCACAGAGACCATAGACTCACACAGAGACCATAGACTCACACAGACCCATAGACTCACACAGACCATAGACTCACACAGAGACCATAGACTCACACAGCCATAGACTCACACAGAGCCATAGACTCACACAGAGACCCATAGACTCACACAGAGANCCATAGACTCACACAGAGACCATAGACTCACACAGAGACCATAGACTCACACAGAGACCCATAGACTCACACAGAGACCATAGACTCACACAGAGACATAGACACACAGACCATAGAACACAGACCCATAGACTCACACACAGAGACCCATAGACTCACACAGAGACCATAGACTCACACAGAGACCATAGACTACACAGAGCCATAGACTCACACAGAGACCCATAGACTCACACAGAGACCCATAGACTCACACAGAGACCCATAGACTCACACAGACCCATAGACTCACACAGAGACCCATAGACTCACACAGAGACCATAGACTCACACAGAGACCATAGACTCACACCAGAGACCCATAGACTCACACAGAGACCCATAGACTCACACAGAGACCCGTAGACTCACAAGAGACCCATAGACTCACACAGAGAGACCCACACAGAGACCCATAGACTCACACAGAGACCATAGACTCACACAGAGACCCATAGACTCACACAGAGACCCATGGTGTCCNACCCGACACATCCATAACTCACACAGAGTCCAATAGAATCAAATAGTAGTTTGATTATCTCATTGACAATGTACGCTTGAGTGCGAAGGCTGCCCTCCTCTGACTAACGGTAATATTTTAAGCTTATAGTTTTTCAAAATGCCGACTCGTAATATTCATTAACTAGTTCATATCTGGCAATTTGATTGAGACCCGGATAATAGTGAAATATAGTGCAATATAGATTCATAAGGCACCTTTTGTGAATGATCTGAAGATTTTATTAAATAAATGCGTATATATGCGTTTTAAGAGCGTTGGCACAGCGGTTCACACGCTGCTCTATGAATCCGTGGAATCTGAGTTTGAATCCTGGCCAGGGTGAATATTGGGTGACATTTGAATTTGGCCTGGGACCTCATGCACCAACCGCACTGACCAGCATGGTGAAGTATGGTCAATAAACCCTCCATAATTGACATGGTGTGGCGAAGCCTTCATTTCAGCAGTGTATTGATTTTCTAATTGTCATTATATGAAAATAAACTATGCATTAATATGTGAATGTATTCACAATCCAGATTATGCATGTAAAATGACAATGTTTTAAAACTCGGGCGATTTCATCAGTTTAAACGTCTCCCGCACTAAATTACGACGCGGAATAAAAATCTATCTATAAAATATTCCCGCCGTCAAATATAATGGGAAAGCCTGAGGTCATAAATATCTCGTCTAAGCTTTGAGAAGTGGGGGCTGGTGGGCTGTGGCGGTTGGTGTGCGGGCGGGGCGACGATAGCGACCGCGATACCGAAGCAACGGAATTACACGAACAACCCTGACGTCGTCGGGATTCGCCCCCGATGAAATTAGCTGCGTTATGCGTCTGCGCGCCGACCCGCCGTGCGGCAAGGTCACCCGGTATCCGCCCAGAGACATTCGCGGAAGGGCCCTTATAAAGAGATGTGAATTATTATCATCATTTACTTTTCACTTTTGTCAAATAATCTGATTTTTTTGTGTCTTAGTCCCGGGCTCTAATTCCGTTAACAGTGGAATTTGACTGAATGAATTGGCTGTCTCCGTGTTCTCGGATTTTATAAGTATGTATATGTGGTCGTTGGCCGAGATGCCGTGATGTGAACGGAGAGAGGGTACTGCAAGGGTATAGAGGAGGTGGGGTAATGGCAATGGCTGCCTCCAACCCACAATGTTCGGAACCCCCCCCCCCCACGTCCGTTAGAAGTCGGGCAGATTTAGACACAGGAGATTTCTCCAGAGGGGCAATGTGTGGGTTGTCGTTGCCGCTCGAGTGAGAGAGAGACACACGGCAGCGCGGGCGTGTGACGTCTTCTGTCTGTCCGTCGCGGGAATTAAAATGCCTTTGATAGAAAGGCGGGTTTTATGGCGAGGCCGCTGATTATTCACTTTGACCCCCTTCCCCCCCGGTCCCCTGGCTGCATTATTGAAATCCTCACTCTTGGAACCAATCAACTAAACAATAATAATAAATCTGAAGATGCGGAGCGTATGATTGAATTGAAAAAAAATCATCTATATTCACACCGGCTCCTGTTCTTGACATTGAGTGGCAGCAGGAGGGATAGATGCATCACCCACCCCCCACCACCTAACCTCCCCCCCCAACCCCATCAAAGCAAGCGACGTGACGCGTCGCATCTTGCGCAGTGGGCCGGCGAAAACAATCGGGCAGCGGCGAACAGCAGCAACNAAAAAACAATCGCAGACGTCACGCGGCACGGCCCCACGCCACCACACACCACCTGTCCCGAGACATTCCCGTCCCCCCGTTCTAAAGAGGCGGAAGTGAACTGTGGTTCAACAAGGGGGCTGGCCGTCCCGGGGAGGGTGACCTCTTAGCCCGAACACGGCCCCGCGCACAGCGCCCGGAGAAAATGAACATTTGCATGACAACAGGGAGGGGAGGGCCTCCCTTTTTTCTTTTCCCTTCGGTGTTTTTGAAAGCGCGGTTCATTATTCTGAGAGGTCATTTGGGAAAATGATTCGATGCAAAACAAAAAAAGCCCCTACCCTACACGCGGAGTGCAAATTAAAAGCTGCCAATTGACGGAATGAGNAAAAAATAAAATTCTGAACGAATTATCCGGAATATATATTTATTTTATATGTGTGCGCATGTGTCTGGCCACCCACCCTGTCGTGTGCTGTGCCGGCCTTCATAGGTGCTGTTACTCGTTAGCAGCACTTGGCCCAACAGACTGTTAAGGCTGTACTGTGGATCTTTGTCTTTGTATAGTGGGGGGGTGGCGTAGTGGTTAGCGGCGCTGCTGCGCTACGAACCCGGCAACCCGAGTTCGATTCCCGCTCGCGGCCAACACCGGAGACGATTATCTGAACCGGTCTTGGCCCTCCCCAAGGGTTGGCTCAGCCTCAAATGAGTAGCCGGTGTGGTGTGTTAACATCGCACTCGGGGACAAATGCAGCCTGCGTGGTGCTGGCCACTCACCCCCTTGTGTGCGGCTACTCGCTAACACGCTAACAGAACTTGCCCCAACAGCCTGTTACAGGCCATGGGGGGAATCTTATTCCTTGTATAAAAAAAAAATTGTGTGCCAGTTGCTGTGTGCATTGTTGCAGCGATCGCGGGATCGCGTGAGGTGGCAGTGGGATTTTGGAGGCCTTCATCCAGCAGTGGATTGACCGCGCCCGGACTAATGACGACAATGGTGAATTCAAAATGACGCAGTTGTCCGATGATGAAATAACCAAAAAAACCAACGCGCGTTTGATACCAGCTTTGTGACGGTTCAGCAGAATGCTGGGGGTCAAGGCAGTAGCCATGGAGTCAACATTGGGGGGACCAAATCTTCCAGGTTGTCTGGGGTCCCAACCAGAAAAATATCTAAATTTAAAACTCATTTCCTGCCTAAAATANAAAAAATTCACTAACACGTGTATTGTACTACATAAATTAGGGATTTCGATCGGATCATTGGGGGGGGCACATGCCANCCCCCCCCCCCACTGGCTCCATCAGTGCTTCTGCCATCGCCTCTGTCGGAAAAAAAGCATCTGTTTTTATTCTCTATTATTTAGCTTTTTTCAGGAGATTACGCGCGAGACATTTTAATTGTACAAATTTTTTTTTCACGCGCGTTTTTTTTAGTCCATTGCCGTTGGATGGATTTTTTGCCTTCTCTTTGTGAAATCCGACTGCAAATGTTCTGTCTCCACCTTGGGCTGTCCCCGTCACGTAACTTCTGCGCGGTGTGCCTCCTTCGCCACGGCGTGCAGTGGAACCCGAGCGGCGTTTTGCGTGTCTCTCGCCTCGTGGTCGCGTGCGTTTGGACTCAGATTATTTTGCTACTATGAATGCCCAAATGATGGTGCCCCTTTGTTGAGCTATCATTTGTGGCAGGGTCGCTTCTCAACAATTCAGTTGATGCCTCCGTGGACTTTGTCTGGTTAGGATGGGGTTGGTTTGGTTGTTGTATGTGTTTGCGTGATTTGTTTACCTCTCCTGTACTCTGTACTACTGTCGTGTTTGTGTCACTGTTTGTTTTGTTACCTTCTTGCCCCGTGCCCCGATTGGTATCCCGTGCCTCCGCTGGCCATTCGCGAAGGGAACCCGTAACGCGGTCTGGATAACGCCGTTGAAAGCGAGAATTGCCTGCCGATGATTAATTTAGCAATTACCATTTCATGATTAATTCGGCCTAGGCAAGACATTTAACTTGGTAAGGCAATTAACTGCGCTTTAATCATTTTTTGGAGGGGGGGGGGGGGGGTCATAAAAAATGTAATATCGGAAGAAAAATTGAGCGATGGAGCGAAGCGGGGCCAACGATGCGCAGCTCCGTTATCTGCAGAAGACACGTAACGCACTCGCCAGCAGCCGCCACCGCTTGTGTGTGCGGCCTCAGAAGGGAAATGTACAAAGGGGGGGTGGGGCAACGCTTCAGCGCAGCGGCTCTCTTCTTCATAGCACATTGCCCGAAGCGCCGTCTATTGTATATATTTAATTTTAAGGCCAAAGTCATATTGACAAATGTGCGCGTTATTTTTGTTGTTGTCAACTGTGCTTTGTTGACAACGGAAAGCCGCTTCCCGCCGCTGCAATAGCGGCCGTGGCAGCAGCAGCTGCAGCAGCAGCAGTAGCAGCAGCAGCAGCTGCAGCAGCAGCAGCAGCATCAGTGGCAGCAGCAGTGGCAGCAGTAGCTGCAGCAGCAGCTGCAGCAGCAGCAGCAGCAGTGGCAGCAGCAGTGGCAGCAGTAGCAGCAGCAGCAGCAGCAGCAGCATNAGCAGCAGCAGCAGCTGCAGCAGCAGCAGCAGCGTATAAATTGTTTCATCCCTCCCCCCCCCCTCCGATATAGCAATTTCAGCTTTCCGTAATTTGTCTTTACTTCCAGTAACTTTGATAAATAACCGCAGATCATTCGACGTAAGCCCGCCATGCGTATCTGTGATCATTGCAATCGGTCGCTTCTGAAGAAGAGCTGCATAGCTCAGTGGGCCTTACCTGGTACAGTTTTAATGATTTAGTTTACCTCTGTTCAAGACGAATGCACAAACTGTTAGTTACACGGAGATAATTAAATTCATCCACCAAAAAATATATATAACTGCCATTACATAATGTAAATTCAAAAAAAATAAATGATGTGTTTTGCAAGTAACTAATTTAATGGTAAAATATATTTATTTACAACATAAATCTCGGTGAAATTTTTTGTCAGGAAATAAAATTCCTCCGTGAAAATGCAACTAGTGGTGACAGCGGTAATTGTGACATCGGATATGTCGCTGAAGGGACCGATCTTATGCCGTGCGGTCTATCGTAGTGTCGCTGTGTCGCAGCGACCTCGGTCGCGATCATTTGATGAAGTATTAATTCTAAAAAGATGGCCTCATTTACCCAGGAAAGCTTAACCCGAATCCACGGTACTTTTCGCAGAATGCACACTCGGCGGGTGGGACGCGTTCTATCCGATCCTTGGCTGCCGCTCCGTTATTCCTCTTGGCCCCCTTTGGCCAACGTCCCCGGCTTTGCCTGCTATCTCCCGCCCGCGTGACAAAGGTGGCCCCACGCCCTTTGAAACGGCGTGGGTGCGCGAGACGCTCAGATGATTGAAAGAAAGCTGGCGAGACAGAGTGGAACAATTTGAACGTCCAGAACAAAACGTCTCGTTTGAGACCCCAAACTTCCGACACCTCCTGGCGTTGACGTTCCTCGAAGGTGCTGGTGGTGCGTATCTATCGACCGCATCGGAATGTAAGCGGCAGGCCGATGCGCTCAGCTCCTTCGTAAAATGTGAAATTAAAGACGCAAGCCACGGGAGTGGGATTGTGGCCATTAAAGCCACACCGTGGACCACATATCAAGCCAGTACAGAATCCAGAATTACATGGAGACTCATCGAGATGCATAGACTCCTAGAGAATGCTAAAAGACTCGCAGGGATACATAAACACACATCGAGATGAATGAAACACACACAACGGTCGTGTGATTGTGCCACTGTGCATGTGGCACACCACTGCTTTCTGCGCTGATTCAATGGAGGAGGAGGAGGATGAGGAACAGCGACACGACACAAACTCTCTGCCGAGTCCCTACTCATCGTGGCCAGCAGCATGAGATCTCGAGATTGGCATCTCGCTCCTGAACACATTGTATTGCCATCATACGCAAGAACACATTGTAGTGCCATCATACGCAAGAACACATTGTATTGCCATCATACGCAAGAACACATTGGGAAAATTAAGAGCACCTGGGGCCACGAATAATTGGAATTGCGGATAACAGGACAGCGGATATGAGTACGTTTCCCTGCACTGGCATTCCTGCCAACAAAAGCAATATCGTCTCCCCGTGAAAAGATGTTGTTTAGGGGCAGCGTGACGGATCGGCACCGGATAAGAATTTTCAATTAAAATACGTCAAGCGGCTACCTCGAGAGGAGAGGCGCACGCTCACCGTGACCCCGAGCGACGGGTGAGAAGCGACTCGTGGGCGAGCGAGCGCGATGCGAGTTGGAGCAGCGCGTGGGCTCGGGCAGGAAACGACGCGAGGAGGGCTGGAGGACTTTGTGGCCCAGACTACGGACGGGGGGGGGGCAGCCAAAGGTGGTAACGTCGCCTGCGGAGATGGAGCTGCGTAGAAATTAGCCACGTGGTGCGGGAGCAAGGTGGGAACGCTTGCATCACGAGACCCGCGAGTGACGACGACGAGCTTGGGGAAGGCCTTCGTCCAGCAGTGGAGAGATGAAGGCCGATGGCGATTGCGACGGCGATTGCGGCGGCGATGGAGAGCCGTGCTGTACGGCGGGGCCCTCCCCCCCCGTTTCATTCCAGGTTCCCAATTTGAGGCGCGTCACGCACGCCGTCGCAAACAGCAAGAATTATCTGACGAGCACGACATCAATTTCGGCAGGGGGTATTTTTGCATCACTTCCCTCCCGCTCGTGTGGACCCGGTCTGTCCTCCGTGCCTCGGGTTTCCCGCTGTGAAATTGTTTACCTTGCACGGCCCCAATCGCAGGCAGAAATGTTGCGTATTTTTCTTTAGGATTTTTAATAATGACATTTTCCGCAGATTGTTATTATTTTCTGTAATTCTAAATAGTATTTAGTTTTTCTTTCTCTCTCTGTCTCGTATTTCAGGGTGGTCTCATTTTGATAAATTAAGAAGATTGATTTCCTGTTAACCCTCGATTGTACCTTAACGGATACGCGTGGAACATTCGCCATTTAGTTTGAGTCAAGAAATGCTTTACTCGGCCACGTTTTGATGTATCTCAGCAGAACAACAAACGGCGATGACTGTCCACTTGCCAATTCCTGCTTCGGCTAAACAATCGCATCGTGCGGGGGCCTGCGGTTAGCGTGCAGATGCGGCGCTCCATAATCATGGCCCACTGCAAACTAAACACAAGTGCGCAAGCTTCTTTTTTTTCTCAAGATGAAACAAATTATTTCACGATGCTGCTACTTCTGCTGCTGCATTGGCAGCGGCGCGCAAGCCCTGTGAACAGAAAGGCTCTCAACACGCCCGTCAGCGACAACTGCGTGGCCTTAAAATAAAATAAAAAATAGGCAATGTTTAGGGTAATGGACCTTTGTCATTGATGTGCTCCGAAGAAAGGAGGGCCATTGGCAAAACAACGCCGCTTGTCATACTACGCGTGCTATTTCTTTCGCGTGCCGGCAAGTGCTATTGATGAACGTGTTGACTTCTCCTGCCTGTTGTCCCAGCGGTCGTGGTTTTGCGTACATATCGACGTGCAGTGAATGCGCCCAGTCGATATTGAGAAGAAGAGCGATGCAATTTAAATGGGTTCCCCCCCCCCCCCCCATTTGTTTAAGCAGCCCAATTTGCTTCTTATTTACAACGCGCTGGGAATGTTACGTCCATCTGTGTGTCCATTTATTCCGGGGGTTTAACTTTTGCATTATTTCACAGAAACCTATACAACCCATGAACCCTGTGATGGCATCTTACGGAAGTCATTTGCTAAGATCCGTGCGTATTTTTGCCCGCAAGATTGACAGTGAAATGCTGCGATTCAAAATAAGTTTAATTGGTTTTTTAGGCCATGTAATTATGTGACCGTATTTGTGTCGTTAGTACGCTCCACCACCGTGACCGCCACCACCTCTCTAGGCGTGGAAACTAATTAAATGTCACGTGGCGTACAAGCGTTTAACTTGGCGCCAATTATGATTATTTCGGCTCCACCGTGAGTTGAAGAGCAATTCTCGCAGCTAAATTTAGCAGCAATTGGATGAACGTCTTGCAACGATTGTCCATGCTCTGTTGTCCTCCTACATATTATTTTTCTAAAGGAAAATATCAAATTTGAACACGGTAGTTTCCAGTTGGGACAGTCATCGTTGTACCTGGCTGAGATGCGATCATCCGCACTCGAGAATGCAGTTGAATCGAGGGCGTTTATCCGGATTTGAACAACAGCGGGCTGTCGGCAGTGCCAGCCGTAAGGGTTTTGACCTCTGAGCCACCCCTTCACCTCTGATACAATCTATTTTCACTTGCGCATCTTAAGCACCGCGTTGTCTTTGACTCGGTACGCATTCGAACCCCGCGGTATTGAACCTGCGCACCGCTCTGTGGTGGTGCGGGGGCCGTCGAGTTGGGGTAAGGGTTGAGAGGGAGAAACTACATCGTGTCATCGGGAGCGACTGACCTCGTTTTAAGAGTAAATTGTAAATGAGACCAGACGCTTCAGAGGATAAACCGACGGGCCTGACCAAAATTGGCGATGGGAGATGTCACGGATTGAAATGGAGCAATAAGGGAAACCAGCAGATACCAATATTGCACGGAGGAAGCGGCATAATAATGCAAAACATTGCTTTGCTAGCTCAAGCTGTGCCCATCCTGTCGTGCCCCTCCAACGTAACGCGTAATGAAAGGACCTGGAGACTGTGCTGCTGCTGCTGCGTTTGATTTTCGTCTTGTTATTCCTCTCTTTCCATCGCTGCCCGTGGCTCGTGTTACTGTCGCGTCGTGGAACGGCTGTGTTACTCATCCGGCTAAGGACGAGGAGGAGGGGGGGGGGCATTGAAGAGGCCTTCTGTAACTCGGAACAATTATGACGGCGCAACGCTTGTCGTCGCGTCTCGGGTGGGGCGCTCACTCCGTGCCTTCGCCGCACTTGACAGGATTCAATGTAATGGCGGTCAGGGCGATTAGTGATCCAGCGCTCACCGATTCGCTTGCTCGCTGACCGGCAGTCAGCCGCCTGCTTATCACTCTTCTATTGCTACACCACTGCCACGGTTAACATTTACTTCTTGCGAACTCCTCCGGCCACGCTGAGGACGGTTTCGTCGCGTCCACGTTGTGTTCAGCCGCCGCCACCACACTGCAGGTCTCAGCAACAGACTCACCCTTTCACTCACCCTCTCAACCACCCACCCTCTCGCTCGCTCGCTCACTTAATCACCCACTCGCCACACTGCAGGTCTCAGCAACACTCACCCTCTCACTCACCTCTCACTCACCCTCTCATTCACCCTCTCACTCACCCTCTCAACCACCCTCTCAACCACCCACCCTCTCACTCGCTCGCTCACTTAATCACCCACTCGCCACGCTGCAGGTCTCAGCAACACACTCACCCTCTCACTCACTCACCCACCCACCCTCGCTCACCCACTCACCCTCGCTCACCCACCCTCTCGCTCGCTCGCTGAATCACCCACTTAATCACCCACTCGCCACGCTGCAGGTCTCAGCAACACACTCACCCTCTCACTCACTCACCCACCCACCCTCGCTCACCCACCCACCCTCGCTCACCCACCCTCTCGCTCGCTCGCTGAATCACCCACTTAATCACCCACTCGCCACGCTGCAGGTCTCAGCAACACACTCACCCTCTCACTCACTCACCACCCACCCTCGCTCACCCACCCTCTCACTCACCCTCTCAACCACCCACCCGCCACCCTCGCTCCCACCCTCTCGCTCGCTCCTAATCACCCACTTAATCACCCACTCGCCCCTGGGCTCAGCAACACTCATCACTCACTCACCACCCACCGCTCACCCACCTCGCTCACCCATAGACACCCATCGACTCTCACAGTCGCCGTTTGCCTCACTCAGAGCCCCCTGTGCTCGCACAGAGACGCATAGACGCACACGGTGACCCATAGACTCACACAGAGACCCACAGACTCACACAGAGACCCATAGACTCACACAGAGACCGATAGACTCACACAGAGATCCATAGACTCACACAGAGACCCAGACTCACACAGAGACCCACAGACTCACACAGAGACCCATAGACTCACACAGAGACCGATAGACTCACACAGAGATCCATAGACTCACACAGAGACCCAGACTCACACAGAGATCCACAGACTCACACAGAGACCCATAGACTCACACAGAGGCCCATAGACTCACACAGACCCATAGACTCATACAGAGACCCATAGACTCACACAGAGACCCATAGACTCACACAAAGACCCATAGACTCACACAGAGATCCAAACTCACACAGAGACCCATAGACTCACACAGAGACCCATAGACTCACACAGATACCATAGACTCACACAGAGATCCACAGACTCACACAGAGACCCTAGACTCACACAGAGACCCATAGACTCACACAGAGACCTAGACTCACACAACTCCATAGACTCACACAGAGACCCATAGACACACACAGAGACCCACAGACTCACAGAGACCCAGCTCACACAGAGACCCAGCTCACAGAGACCCAGACTCACACAGAGACCCATAGACTCACACAGAGATCCAGACTCACACAGAGACCCAGACTCAGACAGAGACCCAGCTCACACAGAGACCCAGCTCACACCCAGCTCACACAGAATNGACTCACACAGACCCATAGACTCACACGACCCATAGACTCAGACACCCATAGACTCACACAGAGACCCTAGCTCAGAGACCCATAGCTAGAGACCCATAGACTCACCAGAATCCAAGACTCACAACAGAGACCCATAGACTCACACAGAGACCCATAGACTCACACAGAGATCCACAACTCACACAGAGACCCATAGACTCACACAGAGACCCATAGACTCACACCCCATAGACTCACACAGAGACCCATAGACGCACACAGAGACCCATAGACTCACACAGAGACCCATGGACTCACACAGAGATCCAGACTCACACAGAGACCCATACACTCACACAGAGACCCGTAGACTCACACGGAGACACATAGACTCACACAGAGACCATAGACTCAAGCAGAGACCAATAGGCTCACAGAGACCCAGACTCACACACAGACCCGTAGACACACAGAGACCCATAGACCCACAGACACTCATAGACTCACACAGAGACCCATAGACCCACAGACATCTAGACTCACACAGAGACCCATAGACTCACACAGAGACCCATAGACTCACAGATACCCATAGACTCACACAGACCCATAAACTCACACAGAGAATATGGACTCACACAGAGACCCATAGACTCAAGCAGAGACCAATAGGCTAGCACAGAGACCCATAAACTCACACAGACCCATAGACTCACACAGAGACACATAGAGTTACACAGAGACCTATGGACTCACACACAGACCCATGGACTCACATAGAGACCATAGATTCACACGGAGACCCATAGACTCACACAGACACCCACAGACTCACACAGAGACCCATAGACTCACACAGAGACCCATAGACTCGCACAGAGACCCATAGACTCACAGAGACCCATAGACTCGCACAGAGACCCATAGACTCACAGAGACCCATAGACTCACACAGAGACCCATAGACTAACACAGAGACCCATAGGCTCACAGAGATCCAGACTCACACAGAGACCCATACACTCACACAGAGACCCGTAGACTCACAGAGACACATAGACTCACACAGAAACCCATAGACTCACAGAGACCAATAGGCTAGCACAGAGACCCATAGACTCACACACAGACCCGTAGACTCACAGAGACCCATAGACCCACAGACACTCATAGACTCACACAGAGACCCATAGACTCACAGAGACCCATAGATTCACACGGAGACCCATAGACTCACACAGAGACCCACAGACTCACACAGAGACCCATAGTCTCACACAGAGACCCATAGACTCGCACAGAGACCCATAGACTCACACAGAGACCCATAGACTCACACAGAGACCAATAGGCTCGCACAGAGACCCATAGACTCACACACAGGCCCGTAGACCCACACAGAGACCCATACACTCACACAGAGACCCATACACTCACACAGAGACCCATACACTCACTCAGAGACCATAGACTCACACAGAGACCCATAGACTCACACAGAGACCCATAGACTCACAGAGACCCATAGACTCACACAGAGATCCAGACTCACACAGAGACCCATACACTCACAGAGACCCGTAGACTCACACGGAGAACATAGACTCACAGAGACCCATAGACTCAAGCAGAGACCAATAGGCTAGCACAGAGACCCATAGACTCACACAGACCCGTAGACTCACAGAGACCCATAGAACACTCATAGACACACAGAGACCATAGACTCACAGAGACCCATAGACTCACACAGAGACCCATAGACTCACACATAGACCCATAGACACACAGAGACCCATAGACTCACAGATACCCATAGACTCACACAGAGACATGGACTCACACAGAGACCCATAGACTCAAGCAGAGACCAATAGGCTAGCACAGAGACCCATAAACTCACACAGAGACCCATAGACTCACACAGAGACACATAGAGTTACACAGAGACCTATGGACTCACACACAGACCCATGTACTCACATAGAGCCCATAGATTCACACGGAGACCTATAGACTCACACAGAGACCCATAGACCCACACAGATATCCATAGACTCACACAGAGAGCCATAGACTCACACAGAGACCCATAAACTCACACAGAGACATATGGACTCACACAGAGACCCATAGACTCACAGAGACCAATAGGCTAGCACAGAGATCCATAAACTCACACAGAGACCCATAGACTCACACAGAGACACATATAGTTACACAGAGACCTATGGACTCACACAGACCCATAGACTCACACAGAGACTCATAGGCTCACACAGGGACCCATAGACTCACCGAGACCCATAGACGCACATAGAGACCCATAGACTCACACGGAGACCCATAGACTCACACAGAGACCCATAGGCTCACACAGGGACCCATAGACCCACACAGATATCCATAGACTCACAGAGAGCCATAGACTCACACAGAGACCCATAGACTCCCACCGAGACCCATAGACGCACATAGAGACCCATAGACTCACACGGAGACCCATAGACTCACACAGAGACCCATCGGCTCACACAGGGACCCATAGACCCACACAGATATCCATAGACTCACACAGAGAGCCATAGACTCACACAGAGACCCATAGACTCAAGCAGAGACCAATAGGCTAGCACAGAGACCCATAAACTCACACAGAGACCCATAGACTCACACAGAGACACATAGAGTTACACAGAGACCTATGGACTCACACACAGACCCATAGACTCACACAGAGACTCATAGGCTCACACAGGGACCCATAGACTCCCACCGAGACCCATAGACGCACAGAGACCCATAGACTCACACGGAGACCCATAGACTCACACAGAGACCCATAGGCTCACAGGGACCCATAGACCCACACAGATATCCATAGACTCACACAGAGAGCCATAGACTCACAGAGACCCATAGACTCCCACCGAGACCCATAGACGCACATAGAGACCCATAGACTCACACGGAGGCCCATAGACTCACACAGAGACCCATAGGCTCACACAGGGACCCATAGACCCACACAGATATCCATAGACTCACACAGAGAGCCATAGACTCACACAGATACCCATACACTCCCACAGAGACCCATAGACTCACACAGAGACCCATAGACTCACACAGAGACCCATAGACTCACACAGAGACCCATAGACTCACACAGAGACCCATAGACTCACACAGAGACCCATAGACTCCCACAGAGACCCACAGACTCACACAGAGACCCATAGACTCCCAGAGACCCATAGACTCCCAGAGACCCATAGACTCACACAGAGACCCATAGACTCACACAGAGACCCATAGACTCACACAGAGACCCATAGACTCACACAGAGACCCATAGACTCACACAGAGACCCATAGACTCCCACAGAGACCCACAGACTCACACAGAGACCCATAGACTCACACAGAGACCCATAGACTCCCACAGAGACCCATAGACTCACACAGAGACCCATAGACTCACACAGAGACCCATAGACTCACACAGAGACCCATAGACTCACACAGAGACCCATAGACTCACAGAGACCCATAGACTCCACAGAGACCCACAGACTCACACAGAGACCCATAGACTCACACAGAGACCCATAGACTCACACAGAGACCCATAGTTTGTTGTACTTCCCCCGCACCTCCGATGAGCATGGTTGGCTACGTGCAGTGCGAAAGAAGTTTAGCGTATGAACAGGTGCGTGCATCGTCTGGACTAACGACCAACACGTCACGAGGTGGCCTTCACCCACCCACTTCTCACTCGGGCAACTGCAGAGCACAGACTTGTATGTTTCACGACTTATCGTTCTAACAACAACGAAAATTGCAATATTTATGAACGCATAAATCACGAAAATCAATAACAGTATACAATTCAGAAGAATAATTCAAATAATGCGTTTTTACTTAGGATCTCATCAATGATTTTCATACTCTCTGGGACACTAATTAGCAATCCTTAAAAAATTACCCGCCGTCATATTTCTTGTTTGTTTTTCAATCACGCGATATGCTCACGTGATATACGATGCGCTGAATTCTACTCTATCCCCGCTCCCCGCCGGGGTCACGCTGGGTAAAAGTCAACGACTGCACTAAAACTCATCGATTTCAGATCGGTTGCTTCAGACGCACGCATTCTCTCGCCCCATGCGCTCAAAAATTTGCGTGCACGGAGCGCGTTGTCGCGATTAGGGGGCCGTTCGGGGATTCTTTTTTTTTACCTCCAGGATTTGAATTCTCACCATTACCTGGGTGGTGGCGGTGCTGGCGTACGGTGACGCTGCCGCCCGGTCCGGTGCCAGCCGCGATGATTGATCCTCCCCCACACCCACCTGAGTTTGAGAAGCCAGCGGCATTGGGTGAGGAATCTGACAGCGACCTCGCCATGGTGGGTGAGATGTTAATTCCCTCGCCTGGTATGCAGGAGGCCGGGGGTTCGATCCCGACCCTGACGCCTCCTGCATATTTGGAGTGTGTGTCTCTCTCTCATCATCATCACGGTGGCTAGGAGATGTTAACTCCCTCGCCTGGTGTACAGGAGGTTGTGGGTTCGATCCCGACCCTCACACCTGCTGTATATTTGGAGTTTGCGTGTCTCTCTCTCATCATCATCACGGTGGCTAGGAGATGTTAACTACCTCGCCTGGTATACAGGAGGTCGTGGGTTCGATCCTGACCCTGACGCCTGCTGCTGTACAATGGAGGCTGTGTGTCTCTCTCATCATCATCACGGTGGCTAGGATATGTTAACTACCTCGCCGGTATGCAGGAGGTCATGGGTTCGATCCCGGCCCTGACGCCTCCTACATATTTGGAGTTTGCGTGTTCTCCCCATGGTCGCGTGGATTTTTTTCCGGGATCCTCCGGTTTATACCTCCACATGCGGATTATTTACATTATTTTGGCTGCTATAAATGACCAAATGATGGTGCCACTTTGTTGAGCTGGCATTTGTGGCCAGGGTCGCTTCTGAAAAATAAGTGAATACCTCGGTGGGCTTCGCCTGGTAGGATGGGGATGGTTTAGTTTCACTTGTATGTGTTTTGGTGATTTCTTGTGCTTTGCACTCCTATCGTTTTGAAGTGTTGTTTGCGGTTGTAACGTTGTTACCCCTCCTGGACATCTGTGATGAAAGAGCATCAAGGCTCATCGGATTCCTCCAGCACAAGCAACTATTGTGATTGTGAACGAGCTGGCGCGAGCTGCGAGCGACGGTGCCCGTTGCGTTTTGATTGCAGTTTGGCTCGGGAGAAGTCTCGGCCGACCGCGATAATCCTTAACCCCCTCCCAAAATCAATGAGCCACTGAGGCGTCGGTGCTCACGCTCCCCCCCCACCACCCGCCCATTTGCAGCACCGAGCCAGTGGTGGTAGTTCCATATTCCTATGGCGGGGGTGATATTCTCGTGGGAAAACCAACGTTGAAGACGCTGCCGGCACGTGGGCGAGACGTCAGGACAACGAGCCGAAACGTCGCAACGGCCCTCACCCGAAACGTCATCGGAGAGCACGGGCGGTACCCAGGCAGCAGAGCTCATCTCCAGCGGTGTCACTGACCACGTTCCGATGGCGGCGGCGGGGGCGCGAGTTGACCTCGGGCGACCGCTGCCGACTTCCCGGTGCAGCGGCGCTCATTTCATCGCCCCACCGCCCCACCGCCCCACCGCCCCACCGCCCCGCCACCCCACCGCCCCGCCGCCCCAATCCAGGAGTTGACCCTGAACCCTCCAATTGCTAGCCGCCCGCCCTACCGCTGAGCGATCCTACCACCACCACCACCACGAGGGATCCAAGCAAACGCGCGAGCTGGCCTCGTGCCAACCCCCTTCATTGTGCGATACGAATAACACAGAAAAAAAAAGAATATAATTTAAAAAAATCTACATAAACGAACAAGGCAGGAAAATAATGCATATGCATGGGTTCTGCGACGCTGTCCAACGCCCATTTGTCCACCGCGCTGCGCGATTCATCGGCAAGAATGTAGTCCTTTCAAGGCCCGCGGCGTGTGAACCACACATCGTGATATCGTGTCGCACGAAGTGTCTGAATGCAAAAAACACCGACTACGTGCGAAGGGTTGACAGCGAAGGTTCGGAGACGATACGGAGCAACGCAGACGCAGTAACGTGTAATGCTGGTCTGTAGCAACGGCGATCACGAATAAACAAAACAAGGGAGCTTTTTGTCTGGATAAAAAAAAAAATGACCTAAAATCTCAGCTCCGTCACCCCAGACATTTTTCCCAGCAATTACTTCGGTACCGGTATTCTTATTCCCATTCAAGTCACTGGGAAAAGCAACTGGCTTAAAACATCTCAGCGCTTGGGAATTTTGAACTCAAATCTGTAAATGTCGAAATGAAACTCCCCTCCGCTCATCATAACAGACATTTCTTGTTACTGTATACGCAATGCTATTTGTAATTTACTCTGTACAGTCATCTACTTGTGATGCTGAAGCGGCACAGCGCTGCAAACGCCTCTCCAGCCGTCGCTTTGCGTCGACTCTTCAACGAACCCCGCGACTTCACCGGTGCCTCGTCCTGGTTGGCAACCGGCCGTGCAGACGCACGCGCCCACGCACGCACCGTGCCACCCACACGCACGCAGTGCCACGCACCAGACCCGCCACGCACGAGCCGTGCCAAGCTCGCCCACTCATGGCATGTGTCCTCTTGTCTAAACTCCACCTTCCTCGGCTACACTGCCTTCCGGCAGATAAAAGCACTTGGCTGACGTTTTAAGCAATGGCCCTCTTTCAGAGCGAGATTACTGTACGGCTTTAACTATTTAAATGGTGTGTCTGTTGTAGTCTTAGTGGGGAGCGGTGGTGCAGTGTGTTAGCAAACTACGCACAAACCCAGTGATCGAGTTCGAATCCTGCTCATGATCCAGTCTTGGGCCTCCCTTAGGCCGACTCGGCCTCAAATGAGTGCCTGTTTCAATGTGCGCACATCACACACACGAGGGAGACAAAGGCGGCCAGGCAGGCGTGGTGCTGTCCGCCTATCCCATCAGATGCCATGGCGACCTTCGTAGGTGTTCGCCGACAGCACTTGCCCCAAGATTGTGTTAAAGGCTATATGGGAGACCTTTGTACTTTTACCATCCCTACGATGCTGGAAGCTATCACTGCACAATTTGGCCCTGAGCCAGACTCTGAAGAAGAGTCACAGATACAATGCGGTACTTTGCAAAGCATACAAAAACACGTACGTGTGTGTGCGGGGAGCGGTGGTGCCGTGGTTAGCGCGCTGTGCGATGAACCCGGCAGACCCGAGTTCGACTCCTCGTCACGGCAAACATCCCAGGTTCCCCCACCCCCCCCACCTCACCAACCCCCGCACTGAGGTTTGGTCCGACGTACCCCCGCGAACGTGAACGTCACGAGGCGGCCTTCATCCAGCAGTGGAATTGACCCGCGAATGATGCGAAATGAAATTGAGTGTACGAGCATGCCGTTTCACCACCGCTCGACGCTAGAACCTGCAGAATATCATCGATGTAAAGCTTTCGTGACTGCAGGGATTCATATTCTTGGCTCTTTCGGTAAAGTCACGTCGAAGGGAAATAATAAAAATAAAATAAAACAATAAAATTTCACGACGTTTCAAAAAAATTCCTGCTGTGGTTTTCACACCTGATGACGATTGCTTGTGTTGCAATCGAAACGTCGTGAGAATTTAATAGTTTTATTTTATTATTTTATTATTTCCCTTCTGCGTGACTTTACCGAAAGAACCAAGAATATATGTTTCTATCATCAGGCAGTTGTAAATCTCGAATGCGGTGCTCGTGCTCTGCTACCAACGCAGCCGCTGCGAATGCGTTTGATTTCTCTCGCCGCTCGGCGAGCAAATCACATTTTTGCAGCAATCCACTCCTGAGAGACAAAGCGGCAGCGCCAAGGCTAACGGCAACAGCGGCCGCAATTATCGTCGAGTAATTGGAAGCGAGCCCCCGCGCTCGGGACCCGTCGTCGTCGCCGTCGGCCGCGGCATCGCCGCCTTCTCGCGCGGCGGCGGCGAGAGGTGGTCTCTAACCAGGAGTTGAGTTTCCTCAACATCTGCTCAAAAGCGTGGCTCTCGTGCCAGCTCGACAGACGCTCCCTCCGCCCCGACCCGCCACCCCCACTCCCACCGGCGCTCGGAACGCTACAATTTGCCACGCGAGATTCAGCGCGGACCCCAGCGGCTCTTTGGACGAGACGCCACGCGGGCCCCGTCGGCACGCGGCGGGATGCCGCCGGCGCCATCCCGCCGGCTCGCGGCGACTGAGCGGCCCCGGCGATGATTGCGGTTTGCGCGGCGCGCGTCCCCGTGATTTAAATGCGTGCGGCAGCGTTTGCTCGGAGTCAAAACGGTAACGTCGTACGATGCGCCGTCGCGGGCAGAGCGCGCGAACGCATCGACGGGGTTAATCGAGGCAGTTAACAATTTAGCGGCGGAGAGAAATGAGTTTTATACGCACGCAAAGACAAAGATCCCCGTGTAGCCTTAACAGACTGTTGGGGCAAGTACCGTTAGCGAGCACGTATGAAGGCCGGCACGGCACACGAGGGGGTGGGTGGCCAGCACCACGCCCGGCCGCCTTTGTCTCCCCAGTGGCGATGATTTTTACCGCACCAGGCATCGTTCTCCCACGCAGGCATCCGCCGCTTCTGTAACTAAGTTGGGCCTCCCCCCCCATCGTTTGAAAGTTCTTGAAGTGTGGTGGTGCCGCCGTTTTAAAGGGGCGGCGTGATGGCGAGGGGTGGGCGAGGTGGTTTTGACATTGAGTGAGAAATGAGGCCGAGTTTTTTCTCCCCCCCCCACCCTCTAAGCAGAGCTCTCCCAAGTTGTGGTCTGACCCTGACTTTAAAATTATCCTCACATTAACGCAGGCCAGCCTCGGGCAGGCGTCTAGAGTATTTTAATTACAGCCACATGAAAGCACTTTTCTTGTGAGTGAGAGGGGAGGAGGTCTTTTGCGAAAAAATAAAATAATTAGCAAAGGTGCCGTTTTCGATTTTGTCCGTTGACGTACGAAGCGTTGGCATCGCCAGAGGCGTGGAGATGAAAGGCGTCTGAAGGTGAGGTGNGGGGGGGGGCGGCCGGGTTCCCTTAGAGAATGCTACGCCGAGTCGTGTCGCGTGCGTCACTGGCCACGCGCCCGCTCCCCAAACTTTGCGCCGCCGGCTGCCAGTGCCCTGCGCGGCGATCCCCTACGGCGGAAGTCCGTTTCGTGGTCGGGGGCGAGAACTATCGCGCGTTGTTTTGTTGTTTTCTTTTTACATTTTTGTCGCGCCGTCGTCTGCGCTCGTGCATTTTCTCCCGTCGCGCTTTGCGGGGTTTGTCTTTTCGTCCGCGCGTGTCCCTGATCGATTTTAATTGAACTCTGCACTCCGGGCCCTTGCGCCTGATTACCTTGACCCATTGTATATTATGTTTAAATTGCCCGTTATATTGGGCCTCCGCTTGCAAACGAGACACGCAGCCTTCGACATACCCCCTCGTGTGCATATAGCGAACGATGATGTTGTGTTACGTAGATAATCAGAGAGTGCATTGCAACAGGGTTACCCATAATGCAATGTACCAGAAACGTTTCTTTAACATTTTAATACGGGTAAGCTTATGTATTTACATGTTTGACTATTGAAGGGTTTGTTGCTAAATAGCTACAAATAGTTTGAATTATTCACATGCCGATTTGCAAATTGTTCATCAGAAAACATAGTTTTAAATCTTATAGGCCCCGTGGTGTATAGTGCAAGATCCAACACATATTCACTCTCTATCATTGCATATTACTATCTTTTCTTTTTGGCCGCGCAATGTTATTGATGACCGCGCCGAGTGTTTTAATCATTTACTTAACTCGATCTTGAAAGATTCATTAGCTTTTTTTTCGATTTGAAGCTTTCGTGACTGCAGGGATTCATCTTCTTGGTTCTTTCGGTAAAGTCACGTAAAATGGAAATAATAAAATAATTAAAATAAAACATAATACGTCATGAGAATCGTATTTTAGAATGTTTTATTTTTATTATTTTATTATTTCCCTTCTACGTGACTTTACCGAAAGAACCAAGAAGATTCATTAGCTGTCACCGGTGGAAGCAATTAACGACTGCAAATGAGTACGAAAGCAAACATCGCTCCGTGTGAAACAGGCGCCTATCTATGCACATCCGCACGCAGCACCGGGTACGTACGGATGTTCAGCCCAACAGAGCCGGGTCAAGACGTCAGGTGGAGCGGCCGCCTCCCTCCTAGGCCGCATCCTCGCCAGCTTGCGGCGGTCCGGACGCCGTTTTCAAAGCGGGCTGATTTGCGGAGACGCGAGCGGGAATTAATTGACGCAAAGTGGCTACGGCTAATTAATTGGGAGGGGGGGGAGATCGAAGCCTCACCCGAGTGGCAACGGAAACTTGCCCGTGGCCCGCGAGAGCGATTGGTTTTATTTTTATCGCCGCCAATTATGCGACTTAGAAGCGAAACTCGTTACTGCTTTCAATGCGGCTGCCAATTTACCGCGGTTTGCCGCGACACGACCCGCACATTTTTTTCCCATCTAGCGATGCGATTTGTTTTTAAATGTTTTAACAACAAGAGATGGTCGCAATAAGATTTCGGCTAAATAAGCTCGGCTGCGCAAGTATTCAAAATTGTACATATATATACACAATTATTATTACGCACACGGTATCGTGTAATCTATCGGTGGATATCGACTCGTGAGTGGTTATGAGAGACCCTGTGACCATCCCTGTGAAGAGCAAACAATGAAATGAGTAACTTTGCAAAATAATTTACGGACGAATGCGAAAGACCATCCCAACTCGTAATGGACGACAACGGTGCCAGTAAATCAACGAAGAAGTGTGTGTCCGGCGGGTCTTCTAAGCAAGCCTCCTAACCACAACATGTGCGTTCGGTTTAAGCGTCTAAAATCATTAGCGGCTTAAAAAACAACCCAGCCACCGCAAGTGGCAGCGACTGTAATGGCTTCTGACCTTCAGCTGCGCGCGCTTGCGAAGCCGCCACGAGCTGCGGTGCGTAAGTTGGTGTAATTGCGGCGGAGGGTATTTTTTTGTTGGGGGGGGGGGCGGGTGCAATTGCCCGCGCCGTTTGCCCGCCATCTGGACCGAATTTGTGCCAGTCTGTAATGTTGACGGGACCTCTGTAAGTGACCGCGGAGCCAGGAATCTTGGGCCTTGAAATAACTCGGCGAGCCAACGTGTTTTCGCCTTTGCGATTATATATATTCCTACTCCCCCCCCCCCCCCGCCTCGCCACCCCCCCACCACCTTCCAAAGAACTTAAACTTTTCCCTGCTCGTTATTTAATGTAACGTATATTTAGATATTTACGTCAAAACACACACCGTGCGCCCCCCGCCGTCCCACTATCGCAAGCAGGCGGTTTTGGCATTCAAAGCGAGTGGCCCCTGGAACAATGTCCTCCGCTACATCTTGGCAGCGCTTCAAGGGTTCGAGTCTCCGGACGTAAAATGTGGGTTTAATAACTGCGGAGTCCACAAACGGGAGGGATGGATACGATAACTCAGTTTTTTTTATCCGCCGCGGGTCGTGTCGCGGCACTTGCGGGGCCGTCGTTTTCGTTTTTGTAGCTTAGGAAAAAAAACTAAGACTTGCCAAGAGTAAAACTTTTTTCCCAACGTCCGTTTGGGATTTTTAAGAGAGCGCTCAAATAAAAAAAAATAAAAGAAGCGCTGCACGCATATATATAATATAAATACGTTCACTTTAAAAAATATATCATTTGTAAAAAACCGAAATGATTCTGTCATCGTTTGCAATGAAATAAATTATGTATTTTCTATCCTTTATAAATGTAATACATTTAAGTAGGAATTTTTTTTCGCGTCACAAAATCAGGCTGGCTTGTGGAAACCTTAGCCATTCGTACGATTTTTCGTAATAAAAGTGTTCCATTGTTTTTGGCAAAGAACACGCCATAATTAGGCATCGGCCTCTCAGGGGTTTACTCCGAGGCTTTGCGCATCACAATTTGTCACGGCGATTCAATTAGCGCGTTGCTGTAATTAGAAAAAAAAAACCATCTCGAACAATTACGACTCATTTAACGCCGACGAAACGTAAACATGTAAAATTTTAAAAAATCCCGCGGTAATNAAAAAAAACATTTTTTGTTAGTTTCCGCGGCTGGCGCAAACTCCGACAGCGACACCTCGCGTGCGCCGCGAGTTTTCGGGGGGCGCGCGAGTCGCGACGGCGCCGCCGCCGCCACCCGGTACTTGCGCGCGCACACACCCTGGGTATTTCCGGGCGACAGCGCCAACGTGGGCATCCGTGGCGCCCCGGGCTTCTCCGCGCGCCAATCCATCGCGCGGCGACTCCTCTCGTGCAGTGGAGCGCTGGCGCCGGCTCTCCGTGCCCGCGCGGCGGCGGCGGCGGCGGTGCCGGCCGTGCCGGCGCAGCCCGGGTACGGCCGGCGGGGGGGGGGGCGGCTGCGGATGGCGCCCCGGCATGAGCCAGCTTCGTTTAGTGAGCGCGCGGGCGCTAATTAACATTTACTGTGAAACGAGCTACGTTCATTTGCCATGCAAATTTTTTTTTATCCAGCCACGGCGCCCCCCCCCCCCACCTCGGCTGTCTCGCCGCACCCCTCCCGTTAATTGTACTCCAAACGCACGCGCCGGTGGCGGCGCTTCTCGTAATTTTTGCAAGACATTCCCGGCGACGTCTGCGGGCGTTTCATCTCCCTTGGCCGCTCGTAGGTTCCAGGCGAAGGAGGAGGCAGGCACGGCGCCGCTCGTTGACGAGGCGGTCGCGGAGCCCACGCGCGGCGTGCGTATATAGATTTCTCCCCGCTTTTTTAATCCATACTCGTTATTGCTCGTGCAGACGTCGAAAGCCTTGTATCCAGGGTTGACTTCAAAAGCCGCCATTCACTCGGCGATTTGCATGTTCGCCGCGCGTGCATAATCTACATAATTAATTCCGCGCACAATTTTAGGGCAGTGAAGCGCCTTTTGTCGTTTTTTTTTTCTCTTGTCTTCCGCAGCTCCTGGAAACAATCGACCCGGTTGTTTCTCCACGCACAATCAAATCCACCGCTAAGACTGTAGGCAAACGATATAAAAAAAAAATTAGAATAAAAAAAGTTGAACAGCATTCCACCACCGTTTCTTCTTTTCTCGCTGCAATATTTGCAGTGCCATGCAGAAGCCCGGTGCATCATTTTTATCTTCTCCGCAATCCTCTTATTTGCTTGGCGCGTAATTTTAATTGCAAAAAAACCAACATCCCACTTGCTTATTTTCCTCGCTTGCATTGCATCTCCCCCCACCGATCGCTGCAGCAAGTTTACCCCCTTCCTTGAGCTTCATTACGCATTCGGCTGCAAAACTTTGCCCGTGAAATTGTGCCAGGGAGCCGGGGGGCTGATTAATTCAGGCTTGCCAGGAGGGCCCTTCCTAATTAACATGCAGAATGGCAGGCAAGTTGTCTGGGTCTTGGCGGCGGCCCAGGGTGTAAATTGTCACCCAACGGTGGGAAAGCCCGAGGAGAGGAGCCACTCGGAAAAACAAAGGCAGACAAGGAAAAATAATCAAGACGGGCAGGGCAGAGCCGAGCAGAGCCGAGCGAGCGTGTGCGCGCGCACGCGCGTACTGCACGTCCGCCGGCCTGCCACTGCGATGGCTCCGAGCGTGGCAGTGAAAGTATTCGCACGGTGACGTCCGCATCCAAAACTTCGGCCCCGCTCAAAAGGGGCGTGAGCCGCTAATTTTTTTCTCGTCGTCGTTAGTGAATTGTAATCCTCTTCGCGACCGAAAATCGCGACCGCCTTCAATCGCCCCACGAGCCCGAAAATTAACGGCGCGATATTGGCGAGCGTATTGATCGACTTTTATCGTTCGAACTTCAGCGCCGGTGATGGCGGCGGCGGCGGCGACGGCGGTGACGGCAGCGGCGCGGCGGCGACGGCTGCGGTCGTCTTGTGCGGCGCAGGCGGGGAGAGCTTCGCGGAACCTCGCTGCCGTTGGCTGCAAGGCCGGCCTAGCATGGCGCAGGCACGCGCACGTATATCCCCCGTCGGCGATCACGGTGAGCAGGATTAAAAAAAAAAACGACTACATCACGATGCAAACCAATTAGAACGGCGCTGCCGGTCGGAGCGATGCGGGCCTCGGCTCTTGAGTAGCGTCACCAACTCCCTCGAACGTGGCGGCACCTCTCCTGTAGTGCGCAAAATTAAAAAAATAAAATAATCAGAACGGCGGGAACGCGGCGCGCTAGCCCGTCCGCCTTGCGCCAGTCCTGCCGCAATGCCAGCGGACCGCCATTTATATCCAGGCCATGCACGCAGAAGCTTTTGGCCTGATTGGTCTGCGGTATTGATCATCCCCTGAAGCTGATAATGTGCCTGTCAATACTCATTTCTTTTGCGAAAAGCCCCACGCCATTGTTTGGTGATTCCCCCCCCCCACCCCTCTCTTCTTTTAAATCGACGTGCATTTATTTATTTTTTGTTTGTTGCCGAGAAAATTTATAGCAATTTTTTTAGTTTGTGGGGTTATTTATTAATTTGTCGTTTAATTTCTCAGCGCTTGTTTTTTCTTCTCACGAGAAATTCACCCCCCCCCCCGCCGCCGCTCCCCCCCCCCAGACAAAAGGTTGGTTTCAGCACACGGGTGGGGCTGCTTTTCCCCAGCCGCCGCCGCCACGACGAGCCGGCTGGCGATGCCACCCCTTTGTCCGTGCCCGCGCGCGCGTGCAGCGAGCCGCCCGCTCGGAGCGCGGCGCGGAGCGAGCGAGCCGTGCCAGCGGAGCCCCCGCCCCCGCCGTCCCGGCTCCGCTCGTGGCGTCGGCGAACCCCGGCACGCCGCCGCGGCGGCGTTCGCGCCGAGCCGCGCCGAGCGAGGCGTTCCCAGCCGCGCGCGCGGCGGCGCGGATTCCGAGCCGGCTCCCCGCCCCGAGCCGCGGTGTCGGCTGGCCTCCCGCTCCGAGCCCGTCGTGCCGGCGAGGGCTTCCGCTCCGAGGGCGATGAGAGCGCGCGATGCCGGATGCCATCTTGCCTTCCCGCTCGGAGACGATGCGCGCCCGATGCCAGCGCGACTCCCGCTTTTCCAGCTTCGCCGCGCTCACGCGCGTCGTGCCAGCGGCGCCATCTGCTCCGACCGCGACGCCGGCGGAAGCCGGTCTGCCTCGGCGCGTCTCCCGGTGCCAGCAAAGCCTCCCGCTCCGTGACGGGGGCGAGCGCGGTGCCCACACGTTCGCGCTCGCGCCTCCCCCAGCTCCGCGCCACTCACGTCGCCCCCCCGCCCCCCCCCCCACCCACCCGCCACCTTCACTTCACCACCCTCGCGCCCGTGCCGCCCTCCGCCGCCTTGCGTCGCCATCGCCGCCTTCGCCGCCGGTACGCCCGCAGCTCCTTTGCCAAAAAGCGGGGCGTGCGCGTCCGGTCCAACCTCGGTGCGTGTTTGTGGATGTTCGGAGAAGACGGCGCAGATATCGTTTGTGCCGGTAAAGCGCCACTCTGCCATCAAAAATGTCCGCGGGTAGAGCCCTCGCGACTCTGAGCGCAAATCACGCTCCTTTGTATCTCGCGCTGGCGCTTTTCAGTTTTTTCTTTCCCCTATTTTTAAAGCAGAGAAAGAAATAGCAACAAATGTGATCTTCATCCCGCTTGCAATTTTTTCTCCCACCAATGAATGGAAAAACTTCCGTCGAAAAAAACCGAAGTAAAATAAAAAAAGCTAAAAAAATACAAACGAAAGCGAGCAGCGGCTGGTTTCCTCCCGAAGACAAAAGAAGCGATGCCACCCTACGCCCGCTCGTGACGGACGCATTTTCGCCGGGAGTCCAACGGCGCACATCACCAATCCACGCGCCCCCAAGTTTTCGCGCCGAGATTCTGCTGCCAGCTGCTGCCGCCCCCTGGCACCGAGTCGCCCTGGACGGTGGCGCTCGCCAGTTTTGCCTCCGCCTTCGTTTTCGGTACGCGGTACATTTTTTTCCTGTTTGTTAATTATTGTTAATTGTTTTTTTACATCCGCTCCGCGCTGGCACTTGGCAGTTGGCGCCCGCGAAGCCGGCAACGCAGATTGTGAAGACGGCGGAGGAATTAAATAAATCTACGGCGGTGGCGTACGACGGAGGGACGGACCCCGCTATTCGCCCGCGCCCGCCGCGCACTGTAATCCCGTCGTCAACTTGGGTGAAGCTGGCAGCAACAATTAACAAAGCGCTCGCTCGTTTCGAANTTTTTTTTTTGTTTAAAAAAAAATTCAACAATTATCCACGTGGGGTTTTTTTTTTGTTAATTCGGACGCGGGCGACAATTACCGTCCGGCGCAAATATTAACGGCGGCGGGAAAAAAAAAAGTAAAAAAAATCCTGTCTCCCGCCGCCCCGGACGGGCGCACAGGCACGGTGGCAGCAGCCCTGCGGCTGAATGCGGCGGAACCTGCGCGCTACCCGCGCTTTATTTTGTGCCGCGGCTTTAGCCTGCGCCTGCGAGCTCGCACGCGCGCATGTGACGCTTCCGTGCCGGAGCCCCCTTTCCTCGGCCCGCCCGCCACGGTTAGAGATGCTCACCAACTGCCCTCCCTCCAAACCTCCGGTCCCCCCTCCCTCCCTCCCTCGTCGATCCCCTTCCCTCCCTCTTCATCCCACCCATTCCCTCCTCCCGGCGGTCCTTCCTTTCCCATCTTTCTCGCTTTTACTCGGAGACTGAGACAGTCATTGGCTGGCACTGTGCCAGTCTGCTATCCCCCCCCCCTCATCCCACCCCCCGCTCACTCGCACACCTCTCAATCACTGGTCGCCCCTCTCACGCTCTCTCCCCCTCTCCTGCTCCCTCCCACCCTCGTTTCTTCTCTAGGACGTGACTTAGCGCTAATTAACGGCGTGAGAGTTAATTGTCTTGGCCGAGCTGCCCCCCCGCCCGCCCGCCGCGCCCCGCACACCACGTCTAAATTACACGCGAGCGCTCGGGAAGGTGCAAGGTGTTCGGGGCGAGATCGCGCAAAAGTGCGCGGACCGCACACTCTCGCGCGCCGTAGCGGTGCGCGCCCGCGTGCGCCCGCGTCCGTACGCGGGCGCGTCGCCAATGCGCCGCGTGGCGCCCGTGGGCGACGTCCGTGCAAGCGTGCAATTGAAATGCCCGCCGCGTTAAATCTGTGTTTTTACTTCTTTAAAAAATAAATAAATCCGCAAACGAAAAATAATGAGAGGTTTTTAATTTTCTTGAAGCAAACGGCTCGTCTCGTCGGACCCGCCACTCGCGTGGGGCCGGCAGGCTCCCACGGGCCTCGCCGGCTGTCCCCGCGCCGGGGTCCACCTTCCAGGCGTGCACAAGTTGGTTGCGAAGGCTCTCGACCGGCCCTCCTTCGGAACGATCGCAAAGTTGCGGCGTGGCCGTCCGTTCCCTTGCCGTACGTGTCGCACGCCGAAACGGCGGCGTCAACTTTTAAGGGAAAGCGATAATTGATTACCAGAGTGGGGATCTTTTCGTTTTTTTTTAAGCCGCATTATCGCTCGCCGGATGAATAACATTTCTCCGTGCTCGCAAAACAAAAAAGGGCGCCCCTTTCATTTTGCAAACGGCACTTCAGTTTCAAGCATGCACCCCCACAAACAGCCTTCAAAAAATCCTTCCACCACCCAGCCAGCCAGCCAGCCCCACCTCCCCACCCAACATCACGAACCTGGTCTGGGTCTCACCACTCTGGCTGTTTCGCTTCACTGAGCTGGCCTGGGATTCGCCGGCGCGCTCATTTGCATAATGCATATTGTAAATAATGAATGCCTAGCAGGCGTCTGCAGCGGAGGCGACGGCATGCAAATGTGGGACGGTCGTTATGCAAAGCGTGGCCGCGCTTTGGCTGGCCGTGGTGGTGGTGCGGTGGGGGGGGGAGTGCTCGCAGCACGTGACGCGCGCGCGTATACGTGTGCGCGGGCGCACGAACGCGCGCGTGTGCGCATGTGCGCGCCCGCTTGCCCAGAGTGCTTCCCGCCCATTGATTGGTGCCTCCGGAGCCAGCGACGGATCCTCACTTTGCCAAGGAAGACGGTACCGCGTTTGGGAGGCCGTTTCTTGCGTCGAGGCATTCCACCCTTTGTGCTGTGCTTTTATGTAAATCGTGGCCCGTAATTTTTTCTCAAGGTTACTTAACTGTGGACAAGTCCCGCCGTCACCCTCGCCGCAAAGTTCCACCGTCTTTCTGCTCCCGCGTACGAACGCGGAGGGCCGCGCCGATTGCCGCTCAAAGCCGCACACCTGTTGAGTGGTCAGTGTCGGCAGACGGCAGTGAGCGCACCCGGGCGGCTTTTAATGCACCTGCGAAAACAAAACAAAAATGCAACCCTTGAACACGCAGACAGGGTGGGGGCATTGACTCCAGCCGCAGTGTGCGCAGACGTGTGTACGAGCACGTGCACTGCACATTCCAATGCACAGGCCCAGAACATTGAGACTGGGGTTTAGCCACCCCCATCGCCCCCATCGNCCCCCCCCCCGCACACGACCTCCACCACCCGTCCGGTCGTCATCGCAGTGTTCCCCGCATCTACTCCCGGCGATTTTTTTGTTTGGTGATTATTTTTTACGGCGCATGCAATAAATAAATAGACTTTTGTCAGAGCAGATGAACGGGCCGATACGGTGGGCGGATACACGAGTGTATATATATTTTGGCGTGTAACTTGTAACAAGTTTCCCACGCTCGGCCGTGCTCGGGGAACGCTTATTCGACGCGTGTATTAAGCGACCCTCCCGTTGAAATGGGGACACGAGGCTGCGGTGGCGGTCGCGTGCCGGGGAGTTTTTTTTGTCATCTCTCGCCCAGGCGGTCCCTCCTGGCCGCCGTGGCCGCATGCCCCCCCCCCCCGTCACTCGGAATCAGCGGGGAGTTTTGCGATCCGGTGGAGGAGGTGGGGTGCGGGGGGGAATCAAGCCTGAGTTTTGGGTTTTGCGCGAGAAAATAAATCCGATAGCGGGAGGTTATCGCGATGCAGCCGTTAATGCCACCCGCCCCCATCCATCATACCACCGCCGTCGCTACCTCCTTCCTGCGAGATCCCGCAAAAATCTTCACAGGTTGCACTTGTTGTTAGGTAATTGGTGTGGTTGCCGCGATTGTAACAACGCCGCGATTTCATGAAAAAAATCATTCGCCAATAAACAATTAAAATCAATAATCATTCATAGCCTTCCGTCAATCCACCGCCGGAAATTGTCGTCGTTGCTGTGCGTCTACGCGAGCCGTACGAAAGAAGAAGGCCTCGCCAGGCCCACTCATCCGCCGCGGTCTCACGGGCGCCCCCCCCCGCCTCCCCCCGCCTCCCCCGCCTCCCCCGCCTAGGATGGATGCCACTGCTCGTTCGTCTCGACCGACGGCCGGTCGTCCCTTCCGGGAACGAACGTGTCCTGCCCAGGCCCAGTTTTACCCGTGTGGGCGTGCGTGTGTACGTGCGTGTGTACGTGCGTGTGGGAGCGGCAGTGTGTAGCGGCTAGAAGCCCAGTGACCCGTGTTCGATTCCCGCTCACGGCCAACCCCATCGCGGTGTCGAGCCGAGGCTGGAGTGCGAGGCGAGTCGCGGTTCATCGTACCCGCGAGCGACCGTACGCACGGTCAGAACGAGACGTCTCTCAGTCTCTTCTGCTGCCAACTGCCCCCCCCCCCGTACCCCCCGTGCCCCTCCCCTGTGANCCCCCCCCCCCCTTAATCACCACCCCAAGTCTGGGAATCAACAAACGTGGCTAGCATAGTGTTGCACACCCACCCCTTCGTGTGCCATCCTGACCATCATGGGTGCTTTCCAACAGCACTTGCCCCAACAGTGTGGGTGAGGCTATAACGGTGAATCTTTTGTCTTTGCTTTATTCGAGAACTTGGCACAACCCGAGGCGTTCTGTTCAAACCCCCGAGTTCACCGTCGCTCAGTGGAGAGGTCGCTCATTCTCCTCTGCTGGCCCCCTTCCCACAGCATCCGTGCTGTTGACTCCCCAAACCACCACCCCCCCCCCCCGTTGAAGCCCCTCCTTGTTTTACCACTGCTTACCGCAGGGTGCACATTCAGACGCTGTATGGGAGCTGCGTTGCACTCTCGCGCAGCGGTGGTCAGTCCGCTGACCGTCCCACGAACCGGCGACCTTGATTTGATTCCCACCCACGGCTAACATCAGTGGCGACAACAGGTACTCCTCTACTTACGAACGAGTTAGGTTATTCACATTCCAGAGGTTCTGTTCGTAATCGATTGTCCGTAAGCCCAACTCCCGTCTATTCCAAACATGTCATACGGCATCTACACTAAACGCAGGAAATGGCTTCAAAAGTTGTATAATCGCCTGTAGATGCAACTTCTTCTTCATGTTCTGCAGATGTTGATGCACCACCGCCATCTATTGTGCGACGGTAGAGGAGTCTCTGTGCAGTAATATTTGAACGGGCGCTAGGCCTCTCCTGGGTCAAATCGTTCTTAAATTGTACCTGGTTGTGGGTGTGAAACGTCGCAACCATCGAAAGAATTGCCAATCCTAGCTGTTAATCACGCGCAGGGCAAACAGACCGGTGCCTCTTCCCGTGGTGGCGACGAATCACCGGGTGGTAAGCTCGGAACGCCCCGAGGACTGGGATCCACGATCGGCTGCCAATCCAGGCGTTTACCACCCGTGCGGCTCTCCAACGGGCGCGTGTCCGAGGACCGGCTGAGCGGAGCGTGCTCGACCGCCGGTGGCTGGGACGGGGCGCGGGCTTGGCCAGCGGCACCACCACGGGAGCGGCCCACGATGTCGGCCTTAACGGGCGGACGCGCTCCTCCGCTGCCGCCGCGCTATCCTTAGACGTCTGAATAGCTGACCGACGGAAATGAGCATCGTCATCATCGCCGCCGGCTATTATCTATCCACGCCGGCCACTTTGCCTCGACGATTGTGGCCATGCAACCTTAAGTGTGGACCAACGTCTTCTTGGTTCTTTCGGTAAAGTCACGTAGAAGGGAAATAATAAAATAATAATAAAACTTAATAAAATACAATTCTCACCACGTTGCGGCCACAACGCAAGCAGCCGTCCTCAGGTGAAGACAGGGCGGTCCGACAGCCCTGTTTCATTTTTATTATTTTATTATTTCCCTTCTACGTGACTCTACCGAAAGAACCAAGAAGATGAATCCCTGCAGTCACGAAAGCTTTAAATCGAAATTTGTGGACCAACGGCAAACCAACTGTAGCCTGCGCTCCTTCCCATGGAGGAGGAAAAGAAAGACGACAGCGGAATGTCTCCTGAAGTCCTCTCGTCATGACGAGCAGACCACGGACATCGGCATTTAGCCCTGGACCACGGGAAGTATACCATCCTCGTCCGCACTCCTTCAAAAGGGAAGAGCAAAGCCTCATTAACCCCTCTCTTTCTCTCGCTTCCTGAAGCCCCCTCGCCGTGGCCACCAGACCTCGGTATTTGCATCGAGCTCCGAACTTAGTGCCACGCGCACGAAGGAATCTTATCGACGCTGGGTCTGAGGTGTTCGTCGCATTCGCTGCGGTGTGAGAACAAAAAAACACAACTGACCGTACACCAACTCTCGTAAGTTTTTATCTCGAATCTACGGCATATTCATCGGGTTCGAGCCCACGTTTGGGATGGAAGATAAAAAAAGATCTATCACGACGCGATTATTTTGCCTGCCGTGTCTTATCTCGAGAAGGCAATTAGACTGTGCAATGTTCGCGATTTTGGCCGGGCTGGGAATTGTAAGTGCTCCCTCCTCAAAAACAATCTCCACAGGGAAGTGTCAGTGCCTGGGAAGAGACACTCAAACCAGCGGCGTTTTTTCTTACACGCTGGGGGGGGGGGGTGAGGGGGTGGGGCCCAGAGAAATCTGTAATATTACCGGCAGCCTCCGCGAAGCACCGTCCTCCATTCGTGACCCCGCGGGAACAATTTATTTAATCGACAAGGTCCATGTCAGTTGTACAACAAAAACAAAGACGGGGGAAATGGAAGAATGCAAACAACCGATCTGTCGCCAAAAAAGTAATAAGTTAGGAAGCTAAACCGCATGCACATTTGGTACATTGTTGCCTGCCTGTGCCCCTACCTGCCCGTGCCTCTAAACCCGTGTCTGTTTTTCCCCGAATATTCAAATTGTGAGACGTTTCAGGGGTTCCGGGTCCCGTTCTGTCAACTCCTTTGTTCATCTGCGGCTCCTCAGTCAAAATACAATTCATTCACGGGGTTGTATATTAACGAATGGGGTAGGCGATAAAAAAACTATTGATATTGAAAAAAACTTTTTTTAAACACGCTTTTATGAAATGTACTCATAACTCCACGACTCCAGGAAGTGGCCCGAAGCTTGCCATAACGTAAGGGACCGTGGCCAATTAAAAATATAATTTTTTTTATTTTTTACGATAGAATATAGTATTGTCATCAGTATGAAATAAGTATACCAAATTTGTAACTCACTTGGAAGTGAATTACAAGATTTGAGGATACAACAACGACAAACAACAACAGACCGAGTGAGTTAAAAGACACTGTGTAAAAAGATCAACATGCGTCGCTTGTCCATGACACAAAGCTCCCCCCCCCCCATCGTCCTTCACCTGCCCAGGAAATCAAACGCGGCGAGTTGGTGGACTCAGCCCGTGTCACCGATCATTGTGCAATAACGAGGTTAGTTCTTCCACTTAATTTTAGCTGAATTCCTGACTTGAGAAATGTAATTCCGGTTTGACGGTCGTGCGAGACGAGAGAGTTTACCCTCATATCCAGAGCAGGTGGGAATCTCGCTCACCCTCTGCTGTGCGTCGAACAGAGTGTCACTTGAGGAATAAGAAGGCATCTCAGAGGTAGCTCTGCACTCTCCGCTTCCGTGGGCCGTTCTCTAGGGGGTCGCCACCGCTCTGCGAGAGATATCCGATCGGAATTGTTGCCGTCTGGCGACGACGCGATGCCAATTACGCAGTCGTGGATGGAGCCGGGGGTGTTGGGGAATGCTTCTACGCTGGCTGGCGTTGAGCTCTGGGGCGGCACCACGGTATGGATGGCGCTGCACACGCCCTCCCGACTGAGCGCGAGAGAGACGCACGCGGAAGCCAGATCCGGGCCTCTGGAGGCGTCATCCCCAGCAGCACATTTGCTCGAATAAATGCAGCAACCGACAGTCCAGGCCGTGGACAACTGCGCCGGCCGGGGCCCCACGGATGCCGGGCCACAGAGCAGGCGGGGGTTGGGGGGGGGGTGCGTTTCACTCGTTACGCCGGGGACCCGTGCCAACGACGCTGCGCCACCGACGTTCGGGAACGAACGCCGGATGGCACTTGCTCCCCCGCATTTCCACTTGTCCGGGATGTTTATTAGGCCCCGGGATTTTTCAATCGGTCCAAAAGCTTTATCTGGTGGGGGTGGGGAGGGAGAGATCCCTGGGATTTCTGGTATTTTTCCACCATCCGGCGGAATTGGCCACGGCCGAGGTCGACAGCGGAGGCGCGCCTCAACAAGAGCAGGCGAGCGTGGCACCCCGCGGTCCCCCCTTCACGTCTTTACGAGCGAGTCAAAAACGACGTCCAGAATAAACGCTTCAACCCAACGTCGCCCACCTCCTGGCTTTGACGCTCCTTCTCCTCCTGGATGGGCTTCAAGTGCGACGACGACGACGACGATCCGAGCGCAGCACCGGCTCGACGGCGAGGACGACCCACGGACGGTCGGATTTTGGTTTTGGGACCGGATTTGTTTTCGACACTCGAACCCCGCAGGGCCGGGCGGGGTGAGGCGGAACATCCGGTTAAAGACGGATCCGCGCGCCCCAATAATCCCGGGCGCGGTGTCAAGGCGAGGAGGTGTCCCCTACGCGCTCGGGGGAGGGCAGCGCCGGGATGCCACGGTGACTTCTGTGACGAGGCCAGTCCGCGGCCCGCTGCCGCATGGACGGTGCTGCGCCGCATGTCGAATGAAGCCTCTGCACCACTCGTGTCGTCGGGACGCGAGCAAAGGCAGCGTAACTGGAGGGACGCGGGCGTTTGTAGATACGCAAGCTTTGTCTGGGGTGCGCCCCCCCTTTTTTTTCTTCAGATCCATTATACCCCCCCCCCCTCGTTTTGTGAGCGGCGAAGGTCAGCGTCGCGAGTCTCGATTGTACATTCCACGCCCTCGAACGAAGCGCAAAGGAGGCACTCGAAACGTGTGGATGGGGAAGCGCGCGGGAGGTGAGAATTCCTCACGAGCCGGCGACCGTGGCAGAGTTAAGCAGGCAAACAGCGGCGGCAGCGGGCCGGCGTCGTCACGGCACAAAAGTGATTTTGGACGACCTCAGCTCTGGCCGGGTAAAAATCTTCCGCGTGAATCAAGGGGGTGGGTGGGGTGGGTACCCTGACCAGGGTTGAGAGTTGGCCAAACGGCGCATTATTGGAGCATGGGGCTTGGGAGGGAATTGTTGGCACCCATTCTGGCGCCCTCCCTTCCCCGCTTGCCCTGCGGTTTGTNCCCCCCCCCCCCTGTGTGAAAATTCTAAAGCGGCGNTTTTTTTAAATCTTTAAGAACAAAAACGTGAAACATGACGAGTGCACGCCACCTGGTACGATACACAGTTCAGAAACCAGTTCGACAGTTCAGAAGCAAGTGCGGTGGAAGATGATTCGAAGATCTGGGTGACAGTGAAGGTGGTTTGAGGATCGTGGACAAAGGGAGAGATGGGCACATTTCAGTGTAAATAATGCAGAAGGAGGGGCGAGTTGGAAGTGACCAGTNAATGAAGACAGAACGAGATTGAGACTGGGTGAACTCGGTGCCGATGCATCCTGGAAGGAGAGAACGCGAACACGGGCTGGATGGCTGACATGGCGAGAGATGACTGGGTGGTGTGGAGACATCCCAGTTTGGTGAAGGAAAAGNGTGTAGTGTATAGTGTAGTAGTGNTAGATAGGTAGAGTGTATAGTGTAGTTAGTGATAGGTGTGTGTGTGTAGTGGTAGTAGTGTATAGTAGTGTAGTAGNGTATTGTGTGTATTNATTGTAGTGAGTGTAGTGATAGTGTAGTGTATAGTGATAGTGTAGTGTATAGATAGATGTTTAGTAGATATAGTGAAGTGTGAGTNTAGGATAGTNTANTAGGNATAAGTGTAAGTTATGGTAGTTGTAGTGNANTGTGNAGTTAGTGAGGTAGANGTTAGTGTAGTGATAGTGTGGTAGNGTAGATATGNNTAGATAGTAGTAGTGGGATATAGTAGTGTAATGTAGGTAGTGGGTAGTGTATAGGTAGTGGTTGNAGNGTTAGGTATAGTAGTGATAGNGTAGTGTATGTGTAGTANTGTGAGTGTANATCACAGNGTAGTGTAGTGATAGTGTAGTGTGTATATAGTGTGTCGGTAGTGTAGTAGTGTAGTGATAGTANAGTGTGTAGGAGTTAGTGTTATAGTGTAGTGTATGATAGGTATAGTGTAGTGNATGTGGATACAAGGTGGAGACATGTATAGGTATAGGTAGTGATAGGTAGTCTATAGACAAGACGGTGGGAGGGNGGGCTGTGNANGGACAGAGGACTGGGGACAAGAAAGAGGGAGGACCGAGCATGGAGACAGAGAGAGGTTGAGCTTGCGGGGGATGTTGGGCAGTTCACGTGGAGNCAGGGTGAGCANGAAGAAGTGAGAGGAAGCAAGGTGGAGACACGGAGAGATGAGAGAGAGAGAGGAGGTCTGGGTGTGAGGAGACTGGAAGCGTGGGTCAGAAGGTGGCGAATGTGCACGAGGAGACGAAAGAGCAGAGAGAGGCAGGAAGGGTGGGGGGGGGGGGGGCGGGANGTGAGGGCACGGTGGCAGGCAGCGGGGANGACAGGGAGCCTGGAGGGGCTTGGAGACAGGGNGAGCTTGGAGACAGGGNAGCGGGGAGACAGGGCAGCGTGGAGACAGGGACAGCGTGGAGACAGGGCAGCTTGGAGACAGGGCAGCGTGGAGACAGGGNAGCGTGGAGACAGGGNAGGTGGAGACAGGGNAGCGTGGAGACAGGGACAGCTTGGAGACAGGGCAGCGTGGAGACAGGGCAGGTGGAGACAGGGAGCGTGGAGACAGGGNGAGTGGAGACAGGGCAGCGGGAGACAGGGAGCGTGGAGACAGGGGAGTGGAGACAGGGCAGTGTGGAGACAGGGAGCGTGGAGACAGGGAGCGTGGAGACAGGGAGCGTGGAGACAGGGAGCGTGGAGACAGGGCAGTGTGGAGAGAGGAGAGCGTGGAGACAGCGTGGAGACAGGGAGCGTGGAGACAGGGAGAGCTTGGAGACAGGGCAGTGTGGAGACAGGGCATCGGGAGACAGGGAGCGTGGAGACAGGGGAGCGTGGATACAGGGAGCGTGGAGACAGGGACAGCGTGGAGACAGGGCAGTGTGGAGAGAGGAGAGCGTGGAGCAGCGTGGAGACAGGGAGCGTGGAGACAGGGNGAGTGGAGACAGGCAGCGTGGAGACAGGGCAGTGTGGAGACAGGGAGCGTGGAGACAGNTTGGAGACAGGGAGTGTGGAGACAGGGACAGCGTGGAGACAGGGAGAGTGGAGACAGGAGAGCGTTGAGACAGGGAGCGTGGAGACAGGGCAGCGTGGGGACAGGGCAGAGTGGAGACAGGAGAGCGTTGAGACAGGGGAGCGTGGAGACAGGGGGCGTGGAGACAGGAGAGCGTGAGACAGGGCAGCGTGGAGACAGGGCAGCGTGGGACAGGGCAGAGTGGAGACAGGAGAGCGTTGAGACAGGGAGCGTGGAGACAGGGCAGCGTGGGACAGGGCAGTGTGGAGACAGGGTAGCGTGGAGACAGGGAGAGTGGAGACAGGAGAGCGTTGAGACAGGGCAGCGTGGAGACAGGGAGCGTAGACAAATATCCATAATAGCGGTCTGTGGGTTAGATCGTGTAATTACGAATGTGCCATTAAACCCGCAACCACCCAACATAGCCAATTAGCAAGGTTTGTTTACGTAACAAACCTTACTAATTGGCTGGTGAACTCAGAAATCCTCCGCCCGCGGTCGTGAACACGAAAAAAAAAGTGCAGAACACAAAAAAACTGAGCAGTGCGCAAAGAATCGAGGAGAGAGAGATGCTTGCTTCGAATTCCACAGGAAGACGTGGATGAGAAAACGCTCACAGGTTACTGACACCAATCGAACTGTGGCCTTGGGCAGGGCGCGTCGTGGCCAGAGGGCTGACGGCCAATGAGCACGAGCGGTGACGGAGTGGCGGCAGTGGAAGGGATGGAGCGCGTCCGAGAGGACGACCCCGCCGAGAGTGCCGAGCGATGGAATCGGCACTCTCTGGTTCTTTCGCTAAAGTCGGTATAAAATAAAATAAATTAAATCACGACGTTTCGGGCGCAACACAAGCGTCCATCATCAGGCGGGACAACCACAGCGAGAAACAATTGCTGAAGTTGGCAATAGATTCGATGTAATCAGCTCGGGGTGCAGCTGCTAGGCGGATTATTACATCGCGAGCAAGAGGAGCTCTTGATCCAGCAGCGGATTGACCATGGATGATGATGATGATGACACAAGCGCCCAGAATTCGCCTGATCTGCTAGTATCTCAACAGCTAAGCAGGCTTGACTCTTATTCGTGCAGGTGTCGTAGGCTGCAGGCCTACGCGGTAAGCGTCGAAGGTCAGTGCGGCTAAGTCCATCGTTGTGCTGCACCTTCTATGCCCCCACCAAAGCAGAGGTGGGCAACGTCTTTAGATTTCACGTACGAATGTCCCTGCCATAGGAATGGGGAATTTCCATCGCAGTAGAGATCCGGCGCTCGTGCGAGCNGGATGACAATGACGTCGCGATGCAATTGTGGGTCTCGCATCGTGCTTGGAACGTGACCGGATCTCGGAGGGACGCTGCACAAGACGATTGGGCGTGTTCCTGTCATTGAGACGAACGGAGCTGCAGGTTGCCACTCTCAAAATTCAGGTTTGTTATTTTTCAAGGTCACGTTTCCTGGGCGTTATTCGTTTTGCAGCTGAACTTGGACAGAATCCCTTTGATATATATATTTTGTGGCCGCTCGACTGGGTTGAGAATTGCGCCGCGGTCAACGCGCACGGAGTAACCGTGGAGAGGCGTAGGTGCGGGGAAGAAGGGGAGGAGGGGGATCACGAGTGAGTAGGTGGGTGTGCATATGGGAGAGCTGGGTTGAGGTTAGTGAGGTGGTGAATGGGCAGGCAGGTGAGTAGGTAGGTGGGTGAGTAGGTGAATGCACGGCTAGATGAGTATGTAGGTCTTTTCCTTCGTCGTCATGTCTCGTGTCTAACCTAACACATTGTCCTGCGGAGGGAGCTGGTAGGAACGTTGGGTTGCTCGGTCAATGCCAGGGTCAACGACGGCGTGGTGTATTCCGCAAATATGGCCGACTGTGAGGGCAGGCACAAGCCGGCTTGAGTAGGTTAAACGTTGAGTATTATATGGACACCACGGGGTGACCAGCCCCTCCCCACCCAGCCCACCCTCCCACCCCACCCAGCCCCTCCCCACCCTCCCTCTCCACCCAGCCCCACCCCTCCCATTTTTGGATGCACGACGGACGGACACAATAATCTCCTGTGGGCTGGTGGAACCAGGTGGTTCCTACCAGTATTACGGGTCTTTTACCAACATTCTGCACAGGCCACCGCTTCTGGCATTGCCCAATCTTGAGGAGTAGCAGCATCGTGGTTGCTGCAGGGCATCTCGGGAGATGATCCATGCGGTTTGCTTCTCCTGACCAGTGCTTGCACGCACACACACGCACACACACGCACACACACGCACACACACGCACACACACGCACACAGACCGCTTACGAACGCACGCGCACGACGATGAATGATTTTTCCCACATGCACTTTTGGATTTCTCTTTCCGCAAGGAACAGGTATGCGGAGTGGCCATCGCCACTTTGCATATTCGCTTCTGCGCGCCGTAAATTAGCACAGCACTCCGCGTTAATATAGCGCGATGAATAATTTAATCTTCTATCTTCGGACCCGGCTCCTACGCTGTTTGTTCAAATTACGTTTTTTTTTTTTAAGTGAGCGGCGTGCACCCCCGTCGATGGATTATTTACGAGGCTCTGTTAAATGCGGACGAGCTCTGCCGTTGCCGTGCCTCTTTGTCCATTAATACGGAATAATTTATCGAAAGGGCACGGGGGGAAAAAATTGCAAAAGAAAGTAGAAATGCCCGACCACCCTCGCCTCCCCCCAATAATCATGTTATTAAATGCATAGAGGGTTTTCATTTTGGTGGAGATGGGAGGGGGCGGCTGGCGTAGGGGGGGGCATATTTTTGTGCGAGGGTAATGGGATTTTTGTTTCGTATTTAATCCTTCGCGTGAATAAGAGACGTGCCGCTGAGATGGACGCGTTTCCTGAAAGTATGAAGAGAAAAAACAAAGTGCTTGTTGTAGTGGTGGTTGTTTGGTTGTGGTTGTTGTGGTGGTGGTTGTTTTGGTTGTGGTTGCGGATGTTTGGTTGTGGTTGTTGTTTGGTTGCGGTTGTTGTGATTGTTGTGGTGGTGTTTGTTGTTTGGTTGTGGCTATTGCGAATGTTGTTGTGGTTGTTTGATTGTTGTTGTGGTTGTGATACAGTGAGGGAAAAAAGTATTTGATCCCCTGCTGATTTTGTACGTTTTCCCACTGACAAAGAAATGATCAGTCTATAATTTTAATGGTAGGTTTATTTGAACAGCGAGAGACAGAATAACAACAACAAAATCCAGAAAAACGCATGTCAAAATGTTATAAATTGATTTGCATTTTAATGAACGAAATAAGTATTTGACCCCCTCTCAATCAGAAAGATTTCTGGCTCCCATGTGTCTTTTATACAGGTAACAAGCTGAGATTAGGAGCACACTCTTAAAGGGAGTGCTCCTAATCTCAGCTTGTTACCTGTATAAAAGACACCTGTTCACAGAAGCAATCAATCAATCAGATTCCAAATTATAGACTGATCATTTCTTCGTCAGTGGGCAAACGTACAAAATCAGCAGGGGATCAAATACTTTTTTCCCTCACTGTAGTTCAGGCCAGCGCGATCCCAAGCCGCGTTACGAAATCTAGAAACGCGGCCACTTCGGAGGGAATGTTGTTTGTTGTTGTTGAGTGCGAAGATGTTGACCGCCGTGGTCGTGTTTCGCCCTCCCGATGCGTTGTGCCCCGCGGCGTTATCCGGCGCGATGTCCCCGACGTTTCGTCCCACGTGCCAGGAGGATGAAGGAGTCGCCCCAACTCACAGTAATCTTTCACGCGCATCACCCACCCACAATTTGCGCGCTCGCGCGTGTTCCAGTTGCAAATGACCGCGTGGGTATTTCGCGGTTGCGCCGCTGCGTCTCCGGATCGCTATCGCGTAATTATTTCCTTCGGCACAACGTCCGCCGTTTCGCCTCTGGCCGCGCGACGTTCGCCAACGTCTCATTTCACGTTCCGAAGAAGCTTCCGCAGGGGCGAAGCGTCAGGGGCAAGCATCGGACGGCGCCGTGCGGAGAGAGCTTCGGGCTTTGCCCCGTCGCCCGGCGTCGCTCAACATCCGGGAAGTTGAGCGATTTGGCGACGATGTTCGGATGCACGGACGGGGAAATTGTCACCTCCTCGTAAACACGCGGAGGCGTATCAGAACCGTGCTTTCGCTTTCCTGGAGAACTCCAACAATTGTTTGTGGATAAGTGGAAAAAATTGGAAATCGTGNACCCCCCCCCCACCGCGTGGCTTGGCGATGGGATGGCTATGCAGGAGGATGGCGGCTTGCGGTTGGTACGGAGATCGCGACACGCGCCAGTGAAACTCCCGGGGCTGGATCCGTTATGGCACTCGGCGGCTCCCCGCGCAGTCGGATCTCAGCAATTTTCGACGGTCGCACTGAACGGCAATATCCATGAGCATTAACGGTCCGAAAATGTTGTGTACAGAAATGTGGCCTTCATGAGAAAATAACAGGGTTTTCAAATAAACAGGGTTTTATTACGTTGTAAAAGCCCATTTGTTCGTCAACTAAACGATAAAGAGCCTTTCAGGAGACGTGATTATTAAAGTTATAGAAAGTGGACCCCCCCCCCAGATGTGGGGATAAAAATTTTGCCAACGGGTTTACAATTGTCAANCCCCCCCAAATGTCTTTTCAGTCCCCCGCCCCCAATTATTTTATTTTGTTGGCATATATGCCTACACACCCTACATAAATTAGAGTCAGTAGTATCTACTAGTATCTACTGACTCTATAGTAGTATCTACTGACCCTGTTGTAGCATCTACTGACTGTTGTAGTATCTACTCACTCTAGTAGTATCTACTGACTCAATAGTAGTATCTACTGACTATCGTAGTATCTACTGACCCTGTTGTAGTATCTACTGACAATAGTAGTATCTACTGACTATATTGTAGTATCAACTGACGCTATAGTAGTATTTACTGACTATTGTAGTATCTACTGACCCTGTTGTAGTATCAACTGACTCTATTGTAGTATCAACTGACTCTATAGTAGTATCTACTGACTCTATAGTAGTATCTGACTCTATAGTAGTATCTACTGACTCTATAGTAGTATCTACTGACTCTAGTAGTATCTACTGACTCTATAGTAGTATCTACTGACTCTTTAGTAGTATCTACTGACTATTGTAGTATCCACTGACTCTATAGTAGTATCTACTGACTCTATAGTAGATCCACGACTCTAAGTGTATCTTGACTCTAAGTAGTTCACTACTATAGATATCTCTGACTCTTAATCTATTACTCTATAGTAGTATCCACTATATAAGTGTAATGCGGGCGTAAACGACCTTCCGGATGTGACGTCATNGGGGGGAGGAGTTACGTCACGTGGGGTAAGGTTCAGGTATTAAAGGGTGAAACCGGAAGAGGAGGGAGTGACTGGAGACTGGCTAGTGTGAGGCCACGTAGGGCGAAGGCAGGAGGAGTGGCGAGATCGCCACACACACAGAGTACGGTCGGCACCGTCGGCCAGCGGTGACCGACCCGAGGAAAGGGGAGCTGCGGTGAGACCGCAGCAAGGGCGGCCGGGAGGCTGCACGGAGAGAGGGGCTGCTTCGGAAGAGAGAGACAGCAGCGGTGGGGCTGCGTCAAGGAGAGCCGGAAGGCTGCGCAGCAGCGTCAGCAGCGGAGGTCTCTGGAGAGAGCCGTGTGGGAATAAAGGACACCAAGCCAGATACCGTGGTCGAGTCCTTTATTACATGGTGCCAGAAGTGTCGGCATGTCGAAGCAATTGAGAAAAAGAATATTCCGACGCCATCGTCTGCTTCATCATCTGACGACGACGTCTTCCTCCGGCGATGGACCCAGCTGCATTGGTGGAGGAGACCCAGGCTGGAGCGAGTGCAGGAGTTCAAGATGTTGCCGCGTCGGCGGCCGTCAGCACAAATGGACGCGGATGTCCGATGGCACAGATGGCGGAGCAGCTTGAGACGCTCAATAATGTATTGGCGCAGTTGTGTGCCCTCGTCACGCGAAGACGGCGTTTGGAGAGCTGAGGTGCTCCACAGGCCGCCGCCTCGTCGTCGACGCCATCAGCCACGCGGCACGACGACGCCATCTTGGGCGTGGCGGGGAAGAACGGCGGGAAGCCGCCATCTTGCGCTCTCCGCGACGGGGAGCCGCCATCTTGACCACGCCGCGATGCGACGCCATTTTGAACCTTCCACCGGAGGAATCATCGCTCGAAGACGGCGCGCCGGGAGTCGCAGTCGTCACCTTACTACGGTCAAGGAATTCTCTATCGGGGCGATTGGAGCGCTTTCGCCTGCAGATTTTGGCGGCGGTACGCTCTGCAAGGTGGACTGACGCTGAGGCTTTGGAAGTACTGTCGACTCTTCTGGATGACGAGTCGGTCAGATTTTTCCGTTCGATAACGGCTGAGAAGAAGAAGACATTGCGAGGAGTTTTTGACGAAATGGCGGATGCTTATGAGCCACCTGATGACGCTCATCGCCGGTTGCTCAACGACAGCGAGCGCCGAGGAATCGCCGGTGGCGTTTCGGGGTGCGGTACTGGAGTTGGCTATGGCCGCATATCCGGAGATGAAGCCTGACCTGCTCGAGCCTCTCACCTTAGGAAGATGCTCGAGCTGTCCCGAGATCTNGGGATTCCCATGCCGGCATGCGGCCACGAGAAGCTAACGTCCGGGCGGCAGCCAAATGTCTGGACGCACAATTTAACCTGCGCCGGTGGAAGCAAGTCGCGGCATGGACGGGGGCCATCATCGAGGGAGGCGCCATGGTTGGGACCTAAGAAGGCGGTGTTCGTGCCGGATGAAGGGGCCCGCAGGAGCTGACGGCCGCCTCGGCCCCATGGTCGGGCCGGGGTAAACAGGTTCCACGCGCTGCACCGCCGGCACGGGGCCGTCGGGACGCAGGGCCGGCGCTACGGCGCAACGACGTTGACTGCTTCCGCTGCGGGCGCAGGGGCCACTACGCCAGGGACTGCTGGGCCGCATCCCGGGTCCGCCCAGCAGGAGGCCTCGTCAACGGACGCTCCAAAGACGGAACCTCCAAGGCAGGCAGTCGGGCCCAGACACCCGGCAAGGCTTTACACCTCACCCATCACCATTGTCGTGCGATCCGGGTGTTGTTACCAACGGGAGGCCATCGACGGGGCCGTGTCGCTCGGTGACGCAGTGGCGTAAATTGGCACGGAGGGTCGTCGCGGCCGCTACTGGTTCGTCCACTGTACCGGGGTCTATACAAGGGTGGACGTACGTATTTTGGTTGATTCCGGGGCGTCCGCGACCATTATATTGGATGTCATTTTCCATCTCTTGGCATCCCACCGGGGCCGTGCGTCCGGTTTACGGGTCATGCGTCGCTGCAAACGGGGGTAGCATGGGCATTGTGGGCCAGGTGGACGCTAAAATACTATCGGGGATGTGTCGGCCTCGGGTATAGTGTTAATTTCGAGATATCTGCAGTTCCTTGTTTATTGGGTACTGATTTCTGGCTAGGATGCCCATTCTGATAAAATTAATGAGAATTGTATTGAATTGCCGGGTGGCGTAAAATCTCGTTTCTGCCGTCGCCCTGGGGCGACCTGCTCCTGCCGCCCAGGTGCAGGCGTTATCCGATGTATCTGTTGATATACCAGCTGGCTCACAGATGCTTATTCCCTTGCGGTATTGGAAGCCTCTGCCTGATCGGCAAGGTGCGGTTGGGGTCTTGTTGTCACCGTCCGCCACCATAACGGCCGGATTGGCGCTGGTTGGGGTGCAGACCATCGTCCGGCCGGACCAACAACCGTTTTTGCAGGTGCTCAATGCGAGTACCGAGAACGTGTGTGTTCCGGCGGGTACGGTTGTGGCACATGCCACTACGGCTTTTACGGCACAGGATTGCCTGCACGGCCAGGGTGTGGTTGCTGGAGTTTCGGGGCCGGGGGCTTCGGATAATCGCTGGATTGCCGACTTATGTAGTGAAAATTCTTCCCTGTCCGGGGAACAACGTTGTGCGATTCGGAAATTGTTGTTGACTTATTCGGACGTGTTTAGCTCCGATGATTTGGATTTGGGACGCACCTCGTTGCTTTACCATCATATTGACACAGGGGACGCTGCCCCTATTCGGTTGAACTCGCACCGGATGAGTCCGGCCGAACGGGAACACGTTCGGGGAGCAGTGGATGACATGTTGGCTGCGGACATAATATCTCCATCTAACAGCCCATGGGGCGCGCCTGTTGTTTTGGTCAAGAAAAAGGACGGCAAATTGCGATTTTGTGTTGATTTCCGGAAATTGAATAAAATTTCGGTGGCAGATGCGTATCCCCTGCCGCGTATGGACGACTCCCTCGATGCTTTGTCGGGGCCAAGTTCTTTTCTACGCTGGATCTCTCTTCGGGATTCTGGCAGCTNCCCCTTGACGAGCCCTCGCGGGAGAAAACCGCATTCCGTACGCCGCAGGGGTTGTTTCAATTCAATTGCCTTCCGATGGGGCTGAATGCGGCCCTGCCACATTTCAAAGGTTGATGGAGCTGGTGTTGACGGGGTTGCAGTGGGAGACATGTCTCATATATTTGGACGATATTATCGTCTTCAGCCGCACATTTGATGAACATTTACGGCGGTTGGAGTCGGTGTTCACGAGGATGCGTTCCGCCAATTTGAAATTTAAACCTAAGAAATGTCACCTACTGCAACGCTCCGTCCGTTACTTGGGCACATCGTGAGTGCTGATGGGGTGGCCACGGATCCGGACAAAACGGCGTGCGTCCGGGATTGGCCAACCCCGGCCACCGTGGGGGATGTACGGCGTTTTTTGGGATTTGCCTCATATTATCGGAGATTTGTTCCGAATTTCGCGACGATCGCGAGGCCCTTGCACCTCCTTACGGGTAAAGGACGAAAATTTGGTTGGGGACCGCCGGAACAGGCGGCTTTTCAGAGCCTGCGCGATCTATTGGCTACGGCGCCGACGTTGGATTACCCGGATTTCGACCACCCTTTCACTCTTGATATGGATGCGAGTGACACGGGCATTGGCGTGGTGTTGTCTCAGTCTAAAGGGGGTGTGGAGCGCGTGGTGGCGTACGGTAGCCGGGTTTTGTCTCCCGCGGAAACCCGCTACTGCGTCACTCGCAGGGAACTTTTGGCTGTTGTTTTCTTTCTGCGCCAATTTCGACCGTATCTGTACGGTCGTTCGTTTATTGTGCGCACGGATCATGCGGCCTTGCAGTATGCTCTTAAGATGGACCAGCCATCCGGCCAGTTGGCGCATTGGTTGGACACGCTGCAAGAATTTTCCTTTCAAATTCACTATCGGAAGGGGGTGCGCCATGCGAATGCGGACGCACTTTCAAGGTTGCCGCAGCGCTCCCCTTGCGCGTGCGCGTCGGGGACGCATAGGTGTGCGCCGATTCAATCTCCCCCTCAGCCGGTCGCGGGAGCCGTCGAGAGGCCGGATGCTCCGATGGAGCCGGGTCCGACTGATGGGATTTTGAATCTGCCGCGGTCTGTGTGGATTCGGGAACAAATGATGGATGAGTCTTTGTTGTCTTTACGGAAACGGTCTGCGGGGAGAGCGGGGGTCCGTGTACGGGTGCGATGCCGGAAACCGCTCTCCGGGATGGTCTGCTCATGTGGAGGGAAGGATTACAGGAACGCTGGCGTCTGGTCGTGCCGGCATCCTTGCGATATGAGTTAATCAGGACCCTCCATTGTGACACGCTCTTACATCTGGGTGTTCAAAGACCCTATTGACGTTGCAACGTCATTACTTTTGGCACGGCATGGCGACGGATGTCGTCGGGCACGTGCCCGACGACATCACAGACATAATTTCAACCGTGATGATGGTTACAAACTGAGTAATCATTGGAAAGATGTGATTAACCATGCAAAAAGATTTAACTACACTTATTTGGCCAATCTTATTTGAGAAACAACTATCACAGGTTTACCATGTTTAGTTGTTTCTCCTTTTCACACTATTTTAGGTAGGCCAGGTTGAGTCACAAACCGTACCTCTCCATAACAAAGGCTCACCCTCTTAAGCCTCACCTTACCATATGAATAAAACGTGTGCCGTACTTGGCCCTTCCCCCTCTCCAACCATTATATAAACGGAGTGGTAGCTCCTGCAATCTCTCATTTACTTGATACAGCTGCCGGAAGCTTGTGTTGCCTCCAAAACGTCGTGATTTTTATTTTATTTTACTTTTATTAATTTTAATGTTTTACCTACGTGACTTTACCGAAAAAAACCTAAGAATATGAATCCTTGCAGTCACGAAAGCTTCAAATCTAGAAGTATCTACTGACTCTAGTAGTATCTACTGACTGTTGTCGTATCAACTGAATCTTTAGTAGTATCTACTGACTCTATTGTAGTATCAACTGACTCTATTGTAGTATCAACTGACTCTATTGTAGTATCTACTGACTCTATTGTAGTATCAACTGACTATATAGTAGTATCTACTGACTCTATTGTAGTATCAACTGACTCTATTGTAGTATCTACTGACTCTATTGTAGTATCAACTGACTATATAGTAGTATCTACTGACTCTATTGTAGTATCAACTGACTCTATTGTAGTATCTACTGACTTTATAGTATTATCTACTGACTCATTGTAGTATCAACTGACTCTATTGTAGTATCTACTGACTCTATAGTAGTATCAACTGACTCTATAGGAGTATCTACTGAATGGGCCCACCCCACACATGAATTAGCTAAGGAGTTATTTATTTAATCGGCCTCAAACACCCCCTTCATACGTAGAGGACTGCAGACCTTGGGCAATCGTCGGTAGCGCCGGCGCCTCACTGCGTGGCTGCCTCCTGCGCTCGCCGCGTCTCTCCGAGCCGGTCTCTCTCTTCTCTCTGTCGTCCAGAGCGATCGAGTGAGTACCGTGCGGCCGTTCTAGTTTTTAAAAAAGAACAAGCAAGCGGGTGATGTCTCAAATGAGTTTGAATCTACGTCAATGATAGCACACACACACACACACGAGAAAAACAAGTCTCTAAAATTGTCGTCTGGCCCTCCTCCGTTATAGTTAGCGAGTTAATCCTCTTCATCCCCTATGGGACGTAAGTCCGCAGTGAGTTCCCTCCACTGGTTCTTTCGGTAAAGTCACGTAGAAGGGAAATAATAAAATAATATAATAAAACATAATAAAATAATTCTCATGACGTTTCGGCCACAACGCAAGCAGCCGTCCTCAGGTGAAGAACAGGTCTGTCGAGAAGACAGCGTCTGAAGACCTGTTCTTCACCTGAGGGACGGCTGCTTGGGTTGTGGCCGAAACGTCGTGAGAATTATTTTATAATGTTTTATTATTTTATTATTTCCCTTCTACGTGACTTTACCGAAAGAACCAAGAAGATGAATCCCTGCAGTCACGAAAGTTTAAACCGAAATTTCCCTCCACTGCTTCCTGCTCTTGGCGACACGTTGAGCCTCGACCCGGGAGAGGTCGACCGCCGCTGCCAGCTGCTCGTCCTTCACGGCCTTGCGCCGCGTGGGTCTCGGCTCTCGCAGAGTTTCCTTTTGCCCGGCGGTGTCCATCTTAGGAGAATTTCTGGTCCATTCCGAGAACGTGTCCGAGCCATCAGAGTCTCGTGCGATGTTAGGATGACCGGTGCCTTCTTGTGCAGTTTGGTGTCGTGGATTTTTGTTTTGGCCAGAAGATGCAGCAGCAGCAGATTCTCCCGAAGAAGCGTCTGTTCTGGAAGGACTCCCATCCTTTTATCGTGTCCGTCTTGACGACATGCCAACTTTCCGAGCCGTACAACAGCGACGATTTACGTTTGCCGTTATACGGCCGAATCTTGGTCTTTGAGGCTGTACACTGTTTGCACCTCCAAATAGGACGGAGTTAGGCAAATGCACGCTGAGCTGTAGGGGGCCTCTCCCCATTGCGTTGCGTAAAAAAAAGGCATCGGTGGCATCGCTGGGGGCGCCGTGAGGGCGTGGATTGCCCTGGCCGAGCAAGAAACGTCTCGACACATTTAGTCGGTGGCACTGTGTACGCGTGGCCTTGAACGGAAGAATGTCTTAACAAGCGACGTTTTCCGGCAACGAGCCGTCTTCATAGCACCTGGACGAAGACGTGTCGGAGTTGTTAAGAGCCCCCTTCTTGTTCATTCCACTGCTGGATGGAGGGGCCTCCGGACACCACGTCGGCCGTAGCGGGGTTTGTTTGACCATACTTCCCCACACCGGTCGGCGTGCGTTGGTGCAGCGGGGCGGGAACCCAGGGGAGACTGGTTCCACGCGTCGCTCGCTGCTGATGCTGGCCGCGGCCGGGAATCGAACATGGATCGGACGAGGTTCGCAGCGTGGCTCGCCGACCACTGCGCCACCACTCCAACGAACGCTCCGCCTCCCCCCACCTCTTCAAAAGTAAATCGCCTTTCTCCTTGTCTTCTGGAAACGAAACTGTCAAGGAGAGGATTCCTCCAAACGACCCACAACGGGGGTGATGGTTCAGCCGGAGTAATTGACAAAAGCGTCGTGCGCATTGGGCGAACAAGAAACAGCGAGCGGGCGAGCATCTGCTGGGGATAGACAGCGAAGGGTGGGAGCTGCCGTGCTGTTGGAGCCCAGCGGCGGATGAAACGGAACTTTGATCGGTGCCGCGTACGCACCTTAATGAGAAGGCCGCTGTGTGTTGCACGCCCAAGCTCGCTTGTTGTTGTTGTTATTAATATTTATTTTAAACATGCATTGAGATTATTTCGATTATTTTGGCTGCTATAAATGTCCAAATGATGGGGCCACTTTGTTGAGCTGTCATTTGTGGCCACGGTCGCTTCTGAACAATAAGCGAATACCTCGGTGGGCTTTGCGGGGTGGTTTAGTGTTGTGTGTGTTTGTGTTTGGGTGATTGTTTACCTTTCATGTACTTTGCACTATTATCCTGTCTGTGTCACTGTTTGTTTTTCTAACGCTCTCACCCGTGCCTTTCTGGACATCTGTGAAAAAGAGCTTTAGAGCTCATCGGATTCTCCAGTATTAATAAACATTTGGATTTTATGTATATACATATGATTTAACCGCTACCTATTCCGCGTTAAAACTCAGCGACAGCGCCCGGCGTTTTCACCGGCTCGCTCGCTCGTCCGCCGGCTCTTAGCCGCGGCCATTTCGCAGAAACGAGCGAGCGAGCTCGAACACGCCACCACAAGTGCATTTTCTGTATTCCCAGCCCCGCCGCACGAATACTAGCTTGATACCTCCTCCTGGTTAGATTCACAATAATGCACCACCGCCCCTCTGCCGCTCCGCTGCGGGATTGAAGGCGCCCCCCGCCCCCTCCGACTCGCTCACGAAGGCCGCTTGATCGCACCCATGCTCGGATACACGGTGGTGGCGGTTTCGGTGAAGGGGCGGCGGTGGTGGGGAGGGAGGAGGGGGCGGCACAGATCCCGTTTGGATAACCGCTCGCCGCTGACGCTCGCCGTGACGGGAGAACCGATCCCGGATCGGCGTGCTAAGCGCTGCACCTCCGCCCTCTCTAACCCATGCTTCGTGTTTGTCCCCCGCCGCCTTGCTACTCATCGTGGAACCGCACGCACGGCCATGCAGGGGACAAGGGGACGGGGTGGGGGCGGTGGCCGGCGTGGAGAGCCCTTGAACCAGAAGTGGATTGAGAGCGGGCTGTGAATTATTATTATTTTAATCATCATCATCGTCATCATTCTGCCTTTTCCATTACCTGCTAGGCAATGGCACAGTCTGTGGGTTCCGAACACTTTTCCAAGGCGGTGACGACGTCGCGCAGCGTGCCCGCGAGCGCACGCCTCCCTACGGGCGACTCTTACGCGCGACGTCGCCACGTTTATCCGACTCGGAAGGCACCCGAATCCCAAGTTAAGTTACTACGCCTATGAGGACAAAAGGCATTCACAATTTTTCTTTCAAAAGAAGAACTTGATTTGTCCACGTGTGTGTGCGCGTGAGTTTACGTCGTGCGGAAGATGGCTGTGGGCTCATTCTGAACGTAAAGAAAACCAGGCGGACCCGACGCTGTTGACCATGACCTGTACAATGTGCGACCTTTTTTTCTAAAGGATGTAGATTAGCAATACGGTAATCCTCGCCACTTCGCGGTTCAAGTTTCGCGGCCTCAGTGCATCGCGATTTCAAAAATATTCATCGAAAAATAAAATTCAAAAATACCGCCATATCGGCAGCCGTATTGCGGAAAGCAGCGTTGTTTCATCGTGATGCGCGAGAGAAACTGTTTCCCAGGATGCCAGACAAAGAGAGAAACTCTCTCCGAGGCTTTGTACATACCCACGGGCACTCGGACAAGGCACGTGATTGGTTCCCGGCGCGAGATCGACGAATGAGACACGAGTGGCTGTACAGTATCCGTGAGCTGATTGGCTGCACATCATCGCATCTTCTCTAAGCGTCTTCCCGTGTTGTATCTCCCCACTCCGTTCACGCGTCAACTGTGTCTCGCGTATCTTAGGTTGTGTTCGGAATTAACTGGTGAGTGTAGAACACCATAATACGTATCGTATGAGAGAGAGAGAGAGTGAATGTATTATATTAAGGTTTTATAATTAAATAGATTTAAGTAAAATATATGTGAGTAAGTGAATGTATAATATTAAGGTTTTATAATTAATTAAATTTAAGTAAAATATATATATAAAGTATAAATATACATATTTTAAACATTCTGGTACCCACACACACATATACGGACATTCCTAGGGGCCAATCCTACTTCGCGGATTTTCACCTATCGTGAGGGTTTCCGGTCCCATTCACCGCGATAAACGGGGATCGCTGTATTTTTTGGGGTGATTTGTTTACCGTTATTGCGCTTTGCACTACGAACGATCGTGTTTTTGTACCGTTTGTTGTTGTGACGTTCTGACCCCGTGCCCCTACTGGACATCTGTTATGAAAGAGCTTCATAGCTCATCGGATTTCTCCCGCAGTCTAAATACAATATTCTGATTCTGAAACCTGGTAAGAAAGGTGTCGGGTGGGGGGGGCAATTGAAGGCACGGCGCTTCTGGAGCCAGGGGCTTGAGATGCAGACAAGACTTTCCCTGGGTAAACATTACTCTATAATTTAATGACTTTATTTATTTTGGGGGGTGGGTGAGGCGGAGGCGTCAAGGCAGAATCGTTTTTCACTTCTGTTTCCCCTCCCTTGCAATCGCACGCGGCTCCCTCGTCCGCTCGCCGCCGCCGCCGCCTTGAGCGTGCGAATTTCAAAAAGGGCGAGAATCCCGCGACTTGAATAAAAAAAAACTCGTAGACAAACGTGAGCGGATTTCGCGAGATTTACAGGAAGTCGTGCGTTTTAATTTTCCCCTTCCACCACGTCTTGGCCAGTTTTGTAATCGCAAGTGATGGGTTTTTTTTCCCACCCAGCACCGGCACCCCCCCACACCTTACCCCGTCGCGCGCATAAAGATTTATATCGCGCCCTATCTCTCTCGCAGTTCAATCTTGCCTTCTGGAAATGAGGATTTGTCAGCTCCTCCAAGTGCCTTGACATTTAAATGCGGTTTCGTGAGCCAGAGTTGATCCCAACTGGGACAGTTCAAGGGCGGTTAACCCCCCCCCCCTTTGCACTCCGGTAGCCCCAAGTTGGTGACCAGGCCACGGCACTCCCTGGTCCCTCGCGGCTTGCGGGCGGCGGGAAATCTTCGAGCGACAAGTTGAAGGGGGGGGAGGGGAGTGCTCGTTGCGGAGGTTTTCGCGGTTCGAATCCAGCGTCCGCGCCCGGGTTCATGCTGCCGGGTTGATCAACAGCTACAGCAACAATACCACCGCTGCTGCTACTACCGCCGCCTGTATCACAGTGGACGTTTNAAAAAAAAAAAAAAACCCTCGGCTTTATTCGCAAGAGGAGGCCCTTGTGTATGTCGGCATCAAGGTCCGAGTTTGGCCGACACAGCATGGGCGTCGGGTGGTGGGGGCATTGGTGAAGGGGGAGGTCCAGGGCAGGACTAATTCAGAAATCATTGCCCTCCAACTTAATCTATGACTTGGAGTCAAACTCAGCGCCTTGATCCAGCGGTGCATTGATCGAAATAAGTGGGGAGAGTGGAGGAGGAGGGGGGGTAGGCAGCATCTATTTGTTTACTTATTTAATGAGGTATCAATATTATAGCATTGGCGTGTGGATATATTCATGGCAGCGTGAGCATTGGCTTTGGTTGTGTGATTTGTGTTTACCGGTGGCGCGAAGGGCCGGTTACCATCAGCGTGCAGGGATCTTTGTCCGCCCTGCGGTCGCGAATCGCCGGCGCTGGTCTTGGTGGTGTAACAACGGGGGGGGGGGGGGGTGAGCGGTCGGCGCGCACCGCCTTGTGATGACCGGTGACCTCGGCGGTTCGACTCCCGGCCAAGGCTTCACCAGCCCACGTTGGCGAGCGCGATTGGAGCATGGTCAAGCAACCCCTGTGAATGGGACGGCGTCTGGAAACCATCGGGCAGCGCATTGACAGGGATTAGAATGCACGTGTTTCCCGAGTAATAGGGTTCGTATGGAATTGACCCTGGAATTGGGTGTGTGTGGAGTATGCACATTTTAGTCGGAATATATAATCGTAATAAGCCAGTTTTCAAGATGGCCCTAAATTGATGTGATTTGTGGCCATGCAGCCCGAACTAACGGACCGTTTAGTAAGCGCACCACCGCGGTAGTCTGCGCTCCTTTAACGGAGGAGGAGGAGCGGCGACACGAACTCTCTCCTCCGCTGAAGCCCTCTCGGCGTGTCCAGCAACCGGGGCCTCCGCATTGCCGGCACCGCCATCGCGCGCAAGGAACACAACGGAATGACTTGTCTGAAAACCCTCGCGGCTCCCCGTGGTGCATCACGCGCACACTGTCACGATTTACCGAGGTGAAACAACGACCGCTCGCTCTTTATTGCGAGTGGGATAAGCATTAGCCGCGGAAAGTCACTTTGTTGAGATGGCAAAGAAAGTCGGAAGCGATTTCCTGATGCTCGGACGAGCGTTGAGGCGCTGGTGCTTATCTCGCGTTACCAGCCACCCGAGCAGGTGTTGGAAATTCCACGTTGCCGTGGGCGGGGAGCGGGCGGGCGGGCGGTCCCGCCGTCATTGCGTCCGTGCATCTCTCGAGCATTCGTTTGTTCGAAGTGAAAACAAAGCGACCCTTTAACGGTGGCCAGAAATGTCCGTCGAGCGACGGGGAGCGGCTTCGTGTGCCGCCCGGCGGGCCGATTGCGTTTCCGGGCTCCCCCCCCCCCCCCCGCTCGTGACGTCGCGACGTTCGTCACCACGAACCCGACTCCTGAAGGAGCTCCCGACACGTGAGGGCGGTGAAAATTCCACATTCCTATGCTGGGGGGGGGTGGGGGTGTGAGAGGGGAGGGAGGTGGTGTTGGTTTTTGAGTCCTGAGTTTTGAATTCCCCGCGTAGCGACCACCGGGCCGAGCCAGTCCGCGAGCCGGGGGTCTCCAACTCGCAACCTGTCGACTGCGAGCCGCTCGCTCTCGACTGCGAGCCGCTCACGGCCGGCTCCGTACGCTTGACAGGGAAGGGGGTTTCTCCGTGCGTACACGCCGGCGTGTACCCACACTTTGCCCCGCGGCCGATCTCGAATGTACCCGCAACCACCGCCCCCCCGCCCCCCCCTTCGTGCGCCGCTCTGCCCGCAGGCGAGCGAAAAATCCTTCCGAGGTATTTTCGTCGAATTGTTTTTTTTTTTTATTCCGAACAAAGCGCGCACGGGCGATACCGCACGCCTCGCCAGAGTGCTCCGCCATGCGAGTCCGCTGCCTCTCTCTTTTTCTTTCCCGCGGCCTTCAAAGGGCGTCCTCTCTGCATCTCCGCTGGGCCCGCTGCTGCGCCAGCAAAGAGAATGAATTACGGAACAACAGCCTGGCACGCGCTGATTTCTCCCTCTCCCTCTCCCTCTCCTCTCTCTCCTCGCTCTTTCTCTCCTCTTCCTCCTCGCTCTCTCCTCTATATCTCTCCTCCCTCTCTCCCTCTCTCTCGTTTTTTTTACGATCAGAGGAAACAAGAAGATGCTCGGTGTATTCGGCACTTTGCTTCGTTGATCATTTCGTGTTTTTTTTCGCTCTTTCTCTCCTCTCTCTCCTCACTCTCCCCTCGCTCTTTCTCCCCTCCTCCTTGCTCCCTCTCCTCTCTCTCTCCCCTCTCTTCGCTCTCTCTCCTCGCTCTCTCTCTCTCCCTCTCTCCGGCGTACAACTCGCGCGTTCCACCTTCGGTCTGCGGAAGCACTCACTCCGGGGCTAATCCGGAGCTTGACCCCCAGAGGTTGTGTGGCTTTCCCAGAGCCCTCCTTTCCTATTAACCGACTGGATTTATGTCACACACAAAAACAACACCCCCCCCCCCCCGCACATAAATAATTAAATAAAATTCACTAGCCGCCCCAACAACAATAAATAATAATATTATGGGTAGGAATAGCACAGGCGGCGGTTATTATTTTAATGAATGTGACATATTTAAAATCGCGTTAAGAAAGCCCAGTCAGGGTTATCCTAATAATAATGTTAAACCTCCTTTCATATCGGCTTCAATGGGAGCATGTAATGCCTTTGTGTGTTGCGGGATGTCCAATTTAGAATTGATCAAAGACAAGAGTCGAGGGAAGGGAGCGAGGAGAGAGCGAGGAGAGAGCGAGACAGAGCGAGAGACAGACAGAAAGAGAGAGAGAGAAAAAAAATGTAATAATTAAAGAGACACCCTCGGCAAAAACTTGTGAATAATCAGCCGCCAGAATTGCGCCTTTAATAAAAACGCGACTCTCATTTGTGGAACATTCAAACCGGCCTGAGCACGTGAGCACACAGACACCGCACTGTGCCCCCCCCCCCTCTTTATCATCTCCGCGATCCGCCCATCCCCACGAGACATTTATTTATTTACTTTCCCCGTCCGCCCTGCGCCCCTAAACAAAGGAGCGCGTACCGGGCTGCAATAAATATATAAAAAAACATTTTTTACGCGTTCCCGTGCGATAATAAATTTAGAAAAAAACGAGCGGCGCGCACGCGCGCGCATTGCGTTTATTTTATTTGGCGCGTTGTGTGTTTACCGTGCGACGAGGGAGGGGGGGGGTCGCCCCCACCTCCACTCCCCCACACCGCCACCTAACCCTCCCGGGAAACAAAAAAAATGAGCGAGCGAACAAAGAATGTAAAATAACGCTGAAATTGAATGNAAAAAAAAAAGGGGTGAAAAGATGCGAGGCGAGGAAGGAATAATCGGCACGGGGCCCATGCATCATCGTCGTACGACCAAGCGGCGCATTTTCTTTGAAATTATATTCGGCGTGCGTGCGTGCGTGTCGCCGTGCGTGCGTGTCGCTTTGCAGCCAGACCTGCTTGCCCAAGAACCCAACCTATCGCCGCGTTTCGAATCTTAATGCATTTTTTGCCCTCTGTTTCTTCACCCCCCCTCCTCCTCCTCCTGCTTGGCGGTGGAATTGTATTAAAATGACTGATGGCTGCGGCAGGCTAATACATTATTTATCATCCTCCGACAAGTTTCTACCCCCGCCCCCCCCCCCATTTTCTTCGCTCGCCTATTTCATTTTCGGGCGAGCGAGCTGGTGCTCTGATTTTCCTCCGTGACTTTTGCTTGTTATGGCGAAATGAATATTTTAACAAGCAGCGGGAGCAGTCTGCGCGTGCACAAATTGCGTGATTTCTTTCCCGCTCTCTCGCTCGCTCGCTCTCGCCCCGCTCCACTCTCTCTCGACAGTCTAGCGCTCTCGTTTTTGCTCTCTCTCTCTCTCGCTCGTAGATGTCTCTCATTGCCGCCCGCTTTCTCTCTCTCTCCCTTTATTCATGTCCTAGCTCGCTCTCGCTCGCTCTCTCGCTCGCTCTCTCGCTCGCACTCGCTCGTCCCCCGGTTCTTGCCGAGAGCGCCATGTTTGCCGCCGCCGCGCCGAGAGGGGAACGATCCCGGGAAAATCGCTCGATCGAGAGAATCGCAACGAACGCGATAGACACATTTACATTGTGGACTTTTGTTTTGCAGAATAGCTGGATGTTCCTGGCCCCCCCCGGCCGTCCCGTTAAACAAAACGGGGGAGACGTTGATGAATGGTGGGGGGTGGGGGCCTCCCACCCTCCCTTTCCCCCGGCTAAGTGAAGCTTGAACAGCGACGTTAGAACGGGGGGGGGGGGGGAACGGCAGAACGACGGATCCAAGTCAGCCTTGGTCGCCCGCGCAGCAGGCAATTACAGAGATTCTCGTAATTGGACTCTGCGTCGTGTTCTTGCGGCCCGGCCTGGCATAAAACCAGCACTGACATCGCATATCAAACGCGATTTCCATTCCTTAAAGCTTCACCTACAAAATTGAAGATATTAAGGTGGGGGGGGGGGGGGGGGGGTTGTGGGGGCCGTTTCTTTATCCATTTTTCTCGGGAACAATTTTTTATATTTGAAATGACCAGATGAGACAGTTTGAGGGCAACTATTGCTATCCCTTGAGGGAATGGTTTTGAGGGGAGGGGTGGTGGGTGGGGTTTTTCCATTATTATTATTGCTTGGTTCATAACGGGAAGGTGGAAGGCAGGTTAGCTTAGATGCGGAGGGTGGGGGGCGTGTGTGGTGGGGAGAGGATTTGGGCGGGGGGGGGGCACAGTTGTTGGCTTGCACGGCTCCGGTTTGATGGGGAAGGGGAGAAAGAATAAACATATAGAACGTGAATAACAAAAAAACACCCAATAATAGTCCGCTCACGTCAAGTGCGGCGTTTTTCAAATCGGATCGGTTTGAGGCGCGGGGGTCAATTAATGTGCCATTACGCCGAGTCGGCGCGATGCTCGCAAAAGGTCAGCGGTCGGGGGAAACGCTGACGCCGCTTCTATAGACGCGCGGCGATAACAACCACAACAACAATAATACGGCCGATTAGAACACTTATTAGGCGGCGGATGCTCACGTTCGAGAGCACGGTCGTGGCGTGCGTATGAAGACCGCTTCACCTCCTCCTCCTCCCACTGCCGCACAACACACAACGCAGCGCACGCAGTAATTAAATAAGCAGGGCTGCAGTAGCCCCGCCGTTCCCGTGTGGTCACCGCCAGTCCGTGACCTTGTGAAATACCCTATTTTTGGATTTTAATTTAGCCGCGCGTCTGGGGTTAAGTTGTCACGTGCGGTTTTTATTCGAGATTGTGGAACGAAAAAAATAAAGTGGCTCACGGGGGGTTTGGGGAGGGGGGGCGGTACAGCCACGGAGACGGAGCGGAACCGTTTGTTGCCGGGCGTCACGAGAGTAGGCGACAGCTTTGTGGCGCAGGCCTTCATCCAGCAGTGGATTCATGGTGGCTATATTGTCCAGTGGTTTGGGGGGGGGGGGTGGAACGAGGCCGTCAGATTTTCAAAACCGCCGGGTTAATCACTTCATCTTCATTATTTAAAATATCTTATTTTCTCACATTTTGTCTAACGTTATGTTTTTAGGTGGTGTGTGTATGTTTTTTTATCGTCTAAATTTGTTTACGTGAAATTTCCATAAATAACGTACAAATAGACGAAAAATATCCTCCTGTAAAAGCGATTTATTTACTATACCATACTCACCATTCCAATCTCGAAGACTCTGCATGGGGTGATGTATACACGTGCAATATTTTATTGTTTAAGCTGTATGTCGTGTATAATGTACTGTATATATAATAATAATATTTAACACTGAAATAAAGCTTAGCAATTTTTTTGTCACATGCAAAGTTTCGCCGGATCGGCCCCGGACCGCCGGATAATTTTGGAAGCATCCGGATAATTATCGATGATCAACTGTGCATATAACATTAATACCTACAATTCACAGCCCTCTCTCCAACAGGGCTTTGGCAAATCCCCACGCCATGTCAATCGCGTGGATTTCTTGGCCGTTGTTCGGCACGGCGCTGCTAGTTGTGGGTGTTTGGACGAAGGCAGGGAGACTTGGCATCGGTTCGGATATGGGTCGCCGGGTTCACAGGGTTCATTGTGCTGACCTATTTGCATACCGCAGNCCCCCCCCCCCCATGAGTGTACACACACAGCTGTGTACAAATGCAGGCACATAAACGTGATGCATTTCGCATTATTTTGTAAAACAACGCACTGAGCGCGAACCGGTTCATCTGAGGAAATCCTTAACTTTTAAAATGATTTAATATAAAAACCTGAATAAATCATGCGGGGCAAAGGTGTGGAGTGTATTGCAATTCATGTATTGGCGTACGACCGGTGGTTGCGCGGTGGTGTAATATATTTTTTAAAATCACATTTGTTCGTGATAATTATTTATTTTCTCGCGATTTGAAATCCTGCTCAGAAAATATTGCGGGAGTGCTGCTGGTGGTGCTGGTGGTGGTGCTGGTGGTGCTGGTGGTGGTGGTGGTGCTGGTGGTGGTGGTGCTGGTGGTGGTGGTGCTGGTGGTGGTGCTGGTGGTGGTGCTGGTGGTGCTGGTGGTGGTGGTGCTGGTGGTGGTGGTGCTGGTGGTGGTGGTGCTGGTGGTGGTGCTGGTGGTGCTGGTGGTGGTGCTGCTGCTGCTGCTGCTGGTGGTGCTGGTGGTGCTGGTGGTGGTGCTGGTGGTGGTGCTGGTGGTGCTGGTGGTGGTGGTGGTGCTGGTGGTGGTGGTGCGTCAAAATCGTTTCTCGTGATGTCAAAGCGGTCGGCAGACGCAACGCTCCACGAGCGGCTGCTGCGCGCGGAGGAAAGATTTGGACGCCTCTTCCCCTCGACTGGGTTGGTCGGCTCCTCGATTCAACGGGACCCAAAGCAACGAAGACCTTTTTTTGTTTCGCGAGTCTCGGGAGACTGAACAAACCTTCGAATGGCGACAATTGAAGACTGATACGCAGATTTTTCGATACAAATTTGATTTTAGACAGTTTGATGAGACCGGTGTGTTACGCTGCACCGGTGTACCGCCAACACATCCAAATGTGTAATTGTTACCGTTGTTATTCTTACGCTTGTTTACTCAGGAGAATGCCTCACCGAGTCTCAAGACTCCTTTTTTCAGGAGGGTCCTGCCAAGTTTGAGCAGTAGCGGCTGGGGAGGGCGATGTTGCCAAGCGTGAACCCAGTCGAGTGATTTTGCGGTTTACATTTCAGGTGTTGTGGGAGGCTTGGCCAATACCAGGGACCACCGATCCACGTTTGATTGTATGGGGAAAGACCACGTGCTGTTCGTTATTGTTGTTTGTTGATGCCAAACCACGTCATGAGCCTTCCACCGTCCAAAACGCGGATTGCCACAACGATACCGTCGTGAACGTCACGTGAACGTCACGTGAACTCACGTGAACGTCAAGTGAACGTCACGTGAACGTCACGTGAACGTCACGTGAACGTCCGTGAACGTCGTGATGGTCGTGTGGGTCGGCAGCGGTGGCGGCGTGAAACTACCGCCACGTGGCACCAACCCGCCAACAAGTATGGATCTCGTGGTATTGGCTACAAAAAATTCCACTTTTAAACTTTGTATGGGATTTTTTTTTGTGAGATTTGGGAGGAAACCAGATAACCTGACGGGAAAGCCTTGCGTAACGGGGAGAGAGAGAGAGAACATACAAACTCTGCATGGAAAGGTCGCCTCAGTCGGGAGTCAAGCCCAGGCCTCCGTGCCGTGATGCCTCTGAGCGTTAGCACGGCGGCGCCATCCTGCCCAACCCGAGTGCGGCTGAACGGTGTCTTTTTTTCCCTCTCTCTCTCTCCCCCCGCCCCGTTTTTATTTTCTATTTATATAAACCGTATCAAGGATGAGAACGGCACGGTCAATACAATTTCTGCAACTTTTGACAGCTAATAACTCAAAACATGACTCGAGATAAAAACCACAAAAAAATTCACAATTTTTTTCTCGACTCTCCCTAAGACGTGGAAAAACGTGGGGAATTTCACCCAAATCTGTTGAGTAGCATTCACACCCCCCCCACCCCTCCACCACCACCTCCCCACGCACGCCCGCCCAGAATCGAGTGGCTTCCATCGATCTTGTGGGCCCGACGTCGGTTGGAAACACGGCAGTGAATGTCGCAGCGGCATTAAAATCGTTTATTACGGCGGCCGGTAGCTGCGTACCGTCGCGGCAGACACAACCCAAGGGCGACGACGATTGCTTGCGAGTTGGTCTGCACCCGGACCAGGCCTGGGTTTTTGCCGCTGCGACTCGCTTTCCCGTTTTGTCTAACCCGAGCGTCGATCGCCGCTGATGCCTCGACCGTTTCGCGCGCGCATACCCGCGCTTGGCAGCTCTTTCGGATCTTCTTGTTCTTCTGGGAATTATTGTTACTTCAGGAACTATTTTGCCTTCGGGAACTCTTGTTCCTTTTAGGAATGCAAAAAAAACTCCTGGAGGAGCTCCCAAGGACGCGGAGCGAAACGTCGGACCGTTACGCCGAATGGCACGCGGTGCGACCCGAAACGGCACGGGACGGGAGGGGGGCAGGATGCCGTACGGCGCGATCGTGACAAGCCCACGGAGTTGATGGTCACGTGCGGTGGTTATTTAGTTTCGCCAGGTGGAACTGAAGAGACCATCGGGGAATAAGCCTCGTCTGAAAGTGGCCCCGGGACATTTAATTTTCAATATTTAATCCCAACTGAAATTTAATTTGGCCCACCAGCGTGGGAAAAGTCAACGTTCCTATGGCAGGGGTGGGCCAGGCATCCAGCGCTGACTTCCCCACGCAAAGTTGTTGTTATTTTTATGCTCCTCGAAGGAACAACAGGCTGAGCCAACCCCACCCACCTCCACCCCTCCGCCCCTCCACCAACCAGGATGTGGACTTGCGACCTTCCCATTGCGAGGCCGCTCGCTCCGACCGCTGAGGCTCAATGGGCGCGTTTCCCCGGGCTCGACGTCAAGCCGAGGCCGCCAGCGTCCGCCCTCATTCTCCGTGCCGCCGTCGCTAATGTAAAGTGGCCGCAGCGCGCGGCCGCGTGTGCGCCGGTTACAGTAGGGAGACGGGGTCTAAGTTATTGCCTCTGGGTTACAAAGTGACCTCGATCGCGCTGTAATTCCCTCGGCCTTTGGCTTCGGGCGTCATCATATCACGATCTGGCTCGCATCCGTAACCCCCCCCCTCTACCCCACCACCACCCCGTGCGGTAATTTACGCCGCCAGCGGCCACTAAATACGCTCGGCGCAGGCCGGGAGGCGACACGGCGAGCCGCCGTGCCAGGAGGTAGCGACCCGCTTCGCCATCGACGCGGGCTGCCCTCTCCCCGGCGGCCTGTGAAGGTTGGGCAGCCTCCTCCTCATCCGCGACGTTTGGCGACTTTGTTTTACGTTGACCAGCCAGGCAAGGCCCCACCGAGCTGCTACGTGGCTCTTTTCCAGAAGCGACCTGGCCGTCACAAATGACAGCCAAAACGAGGTGGGATTGTTATCGCACGCGTGGACATTTACAGCGGCCGAATGCTCTTGAACGCGTGTCTCTGAACGTGGAGGCGGAGACACCGGCGCGTGAGAGAGTGGCCCACAGAAGCGGATTGTTGCGGAACTACCTCAGAGATCCCTTTGGCAGGTCTCTGGTCCATCGACGCAACACTTCCCCCCCGCCCCCGCCACCGTTCGGCCGTACGGAGTAATGTTCATCTTCTTGGTTCTTTCGGTAAAGTCACGTAGAACCAAGAAGATGAATCCCTGCAGTCACGAAAGCTTTAAATCGAAAAGGAGTAATGTCATCACGTGACCAATATTTGTTAAATCTCAGCGCTGGAATTTAACAAATGAACGCGGCGATCAAAAGTCACATGGTGGGTTGTTGGTGGTGACCAAGCTGAGAGCGATCACTGCACTTGAGAACCAGATTTGTTTAACCACAGGCAAGTAGGGACCTGGATTCGAGCCCAGGCTCTCTCAGTGGTGCCAACTCAGCACTCTGCACCCTTAGGCCACCCGGCTACCTCTTCACCGATCGTTGTCATAACAACGTGTTGGATGCTTGGATTGTTTACGTGAAAATTTTATTTTTCAACCACGCTTAAAAATATATATATAATTCGTCTTGTAAAATTGCTTTTGCAAGACGAGAATTACTTGTCAAAGGAAGATGTGGATGTCTCAACTGCAAAAGGATGTGTTCAATTTTCCATCCAATTACGAGTTTATCACGATTGGCATGGCCACAGCGCTCGGTGCTAACAGAGCGCTGTCCATGGTGCTGATTTTGAACGAGTCGCGGCAGCAGCAGCAGCCTTCCTGCCTTGCACCCACACCCACCCAGCCTGTTGGATTGGCATGGGTGGCCGGGCGTTCGGGCGACCGGTTGGCCAGCCGGCCAGCCGGTCAGCTGATCAGCTGGTCAGTCGGCCCAGCCAGCCAGTCAGCCAGTCAGCCAGTCAGCCAGCCAGCCAGTCAGCCAGTCAGTCGGCTAGCCAGTCACTGATCAGCTGGTCAGTCGGCCCAGCCAGTCAGCCAGTCAGTCGCCAGCTGATCAGCTGATCAGTCAGCCAGCTGGCCAGCCAGTTAGCCGCTGAAGCGCAATCAAGTAATCGCAGAGATGGAAAGCCACCCACAATTCCCAACAAAATATAGCGCGCATCAAAAAAATGTCCCTATTGCCTCTCTGAGCCGCCTATCTGCTATGCACCACTCACCTACCACGGGAGTTGTACCCCCCCCCCCCCCCCCCCGTGGTTATATCCATAAAAATAATTTATCCCAAAAAATACATTCATCCCAAAATCTGCACGCGTGAAGGCGTCGCTGCGTCGCCCGATCCCGGGGTTGCCGAGCGAGATCCGGGCGTCTCCTTCTCGCACCCGTGGGCGGACCGCTCACCTGCCAACCGGGACGTTGTGGCCGAACGGAAGACGCCCCCGAGTTACCCACGCACGCTTTACCCCGCTGCGCGAAATTCACGAGCGGTCAGCCGCGGCGAAAGTAGCACTGATGTTGGCGATGTTTTTTTTTCTTAATATTTTAAGTGAAAGGTAAAAGGCGCAGCTCCTGCATTTGATTCTCATGGCACTGCTGGTCCAAGCGCCTCTAGTCGGTGGAGGAAGCTTTAGAGATCCTCGCTAGATGGTGGCATCTTTGGCCTACTCTTCCACGCTGGCCAGACGTCGAGGAAGAGCTGGGAGTACGCACACTTTACCCCGCCACACGCGACTTTCACGTTGACCAACCGTGGCCATGCACGTTTATACTGCTGGGTGGAGGGGTGGCAATAGGAGCCCTACCCATCTATCCCAAGTGCCTCTCGCCGGGAGACCGAAGAGGTAACCTCTGGAGTCCCGTGCTCTAACCATTACACCACCACAGCAGCGTCCGTATTTTCGGTGGCTAAGCCCGCTCGATTTCGGCACGGGCTTTTGCCGCAAACCGTTTCAGAACCACCCCCACCACCCCACCCCCGCCTCCTCCTCCATGTTGCTGCGCATTTGTGAACCAAATTGGCCGGTGCCATCCAGGCATTTGTTGGGATTGCCCCATCAAGCCAGATTCACCCTGACCCAGCTTACAGCTTTCCTCTCCCCCTTAACTTGTATTTAAGAGATTGTCTCTTGGAATTTTGCCTCAATTGATACAGTAAATTTTAGCTGTGACGGTCCCACCTGATGACGGAGACTTGTGTTGCCTCCGAAACGTCGTGATTTTTTTTTGTTTTTTTTTCGATTTAAAGCTTTCGTGACTGCAGGGATTCATCTTCTTGGTTCTTTCGGTAAAGTACGTAGAAGGGAAGTAATAAAATAATAAAATAAAACATAATACAATTATTTTATTATGTTTTATATAATAAAATTANTTTATTATGTTTTATTTTTATTATTTTATTACTTCCCTTCTACGTGACTTTACCGAAAGAACCAAGAAAATGTTTTTTTAATTAATTTTAATTTCATTTTTTTTTACCTACGTGACTTTTACCGAAAGAACTAAGAGTATATGAATCCTTGCAGTCACGAAAGCTTCAAATCTAGAAGCTTGGAGGTAGAGCGAGTGATTTATTATTTATTTATATTATTATTATTTATTTTACCTACGTGACTTTACCGAAAAAACCTAAGAGTATTTCCAGGGGGTGTCCACAAGCACAGTGTAGTGGTCTCCCCACCCCCCCCCCCCCACTGCTGGCCACGTCTGCTGTGAAATCCGAGCTTGCCCCTGCTCCATTTAAAAGTTCAGCAGCGGCAGATGATGAGGATGATGATGATGCTGTTGTTGTTGATGGTGGCACAACCCAGAGGCATGAGAGTGTGGTGGGCTGGTACCCAGGTCCGGGATCGTCACACGCAATAACTATGCCCAGTTGGCTTGATGGCAGCGTGCCCGCCTCTGACTGCGATGATTGTCCCTTTGCTCGGGATGTTGCCCAGTCGTCAGGCTGCGGTGAACGGAGCCGGCCCATTGCACCTCTACACTCCGTGCGTGTGCGTGCGTGTGCGTGCGTGGCCTTGGTCAGATATTATGTGGTACCCAGAAAGAGCCTAATTGGCTCTCCAGAGAACCATATGAAGAGGCTTTCATTTCTCAAACCCACTAATGAACTGTCAAGTGAATGCAATCCGCCCCCCCCCCCCCTCTTGATTGCTCTGAGCTGCCACCAAGCCGGGCTTTGATTGGCCGCCTCTAACAAACCTGCACGCGATTCGTGTCCTCGGCTAATGAAGTAACGCGAATGTGAACCCCTCGGTTTTTATCGGCCTTGTAAACGCAACTCAAGACTGGGGCGGAGCTGTCCCCGCGCCTCCTAAGTGCAGTTTATCACGTGTGTGATTGCCGCGATGTCGACTCGTTAAAACAATGGCGGGGGGGGGGGGGCGCTTGGGTGTTGATTAAAGCGCTCCAACGCGTTTCAAAAACCCACAGACGCGCAAACGCGATGAACGATCCCCGTTGGACCGCGCGGGGGCCCGAGTCGCAACAGAGAGAGAGAGTTTCGCGCTGACAAAATACACCAAATAGCGATGGCTTTTTGGTTTTCGCGCGACGGCCGTGCACAACCTCGTGCGAGAGAAATACGACATCAGCGAAGGTTTTAAACACGTGGGCTTTTCGCCACCAAACACGATCCAATCTGGCTGTCGCCCGATGATGCCGGTTGTAATTTCCTGCGAAGCGTCAAGGTGCTCGGATTGTAAATGTCGTGTGTTTACTCTCCAACGCACAACCGGTGTTCGCGTGACACAACCCTGAGAAAATTGGCCGCGTCGGGTGGTGGCGAGTTTAACGACACATTCGTATTTACGCGATTGAACCGCAACAAAACCTCTTGTTATGAATAACAACAGCAAACCAAACAAACGAAAAGGAAATAAAAAATTGCAGACTTCACAAAATGTACACCCCATGTCATGAAATTGCCCGCGCATAGCGAACGCTGACGAATGACACAAAATATTCAGCGGCGGCGTTTCTCTGTTCCTGGTTGCTCTGCAGGGTTTTGTTTGGTGATTTTCGTCGTGCATTTATTGAATTTCTTTTCTTGCCGGTGAGGGCAGCCCCCTCGTCTGCTTGGGCCAGCTTGATTCTGTACATTTGACCCGCCGTGACCCCGCGCGCTCCCGAGGNCCCCCCCCCTCCCAATTCCACTTCAGCCGCAAATATCATAATTCATCTTGCTCATGGTCGCCATAGTTACTCATATCGAAGCCACCATTTTCTCGGTCTCGCTCTCACCCTCTCTCCCTCCCTCTCTCTCGCCCGCTCTTTTGCGATAGCCCGAGCCCAACACTCGCCGTTATATTAAAGAGCCGGAGATAATATTTTTTTGTTTAGGGGGGCCGCGCGGGGAGGGGCAGGAGGAGTGGGGGTCACGTGTGGGGGTGCACTGCTCGTGTTTGGAGAGCCACGGGTGGAGGGGGGGCTGCGATTCGCGTTCGCAGCTGTCAACCTCGCCACCCCACCCCGCCGCTGCCGTGCGGCATTGTGGGATACCGGCAGCCATCTTCTTGTTCGCTGGTTTGCGATGCTGCTGCTGCTGCTTGGAGGCGATGGAGCGGTGGGGGCGATGGTGGCGTGGGGGCGATGGAGCGGTGGGGGCGATGGTGGCGTGGGGGCGATGGAGCGTTGGGGGTGATGGTGGCGTGGGGGCGATGGAGCGGTGGGGGCGATGGTGGCGTGGGGTGCTGGGGTGGTTGATGGAGGTGGGCGGCGGGGGCTCGTGTGGTTTGGTTCAGGCGGCACGCTCGCGGCCACGCTGAAGTACCGCATCATCTTTAATTAAATGGTGGCGGTATGAAAATTGGGGGGTGGAATTTTTGCGCGGCAGAATTACCAAGCAAGAGAAGTGTAAATTTAAACACAAAATAACACCGTTAATTTACACTTTTTTTTTTCCCTCCGCAAACGGCCGTGAGACGACACACTGTTCGTTTTCGATTTAAAACGCGGCTCGCCTTCAACACATTGTGTGGCGGGGCCTGAAAGCAATTTGCTCCTCTCAAAACATCGCCAGCCCACCTTCTGTTTGCGGTTAAAAGAAAAATAACATCTATTGTGTTGTATCGCTACCGGTTGTTTTATTGTTGCCAACAGAATGTAGAATATAACGAGCAGTTATCAATGACCCCCCCACCCCACCACCCACAATTATATTTAGTCATGTGGTTTAAGATAAGTATATGGTAATGACCAGCTTGACACAAAAAAAATCTGCGCAACGTATATTTTTTAAATGAACTTCTCAAACAAATTACTTGATTTTACTTCGTAATTCTATTTTGTTTCTATTAAACCGCACCGATAGCACAAAGTGCATTGACGCTTGGGGTTATTAGACTGACGTATTAATGTTCCGTTTCTATTCACAATAGAGGTTCATATTTAAACGTTGGCCGTTAAACCCGCCACCGCCGACCGACACGGCCACTCGGTAACGGTTGCGTCACGTAAACACAAAACGTGGCCAATTCGCTACCGGTACAGCACTAACCGGTTGTGCGTTGTAGAGTAAAGCCACGACAACGTTTACAATTCCAGCGGCCGTCACGTTTCGCCAGGTCCACCACCATCTTCGCTGCGCCGTCGGTCTTCTGCCGGCGAGCGAGGGCAACAGCTCCCCCTCACTCGACGGCGCGGGGGGCACGCTGCTACGCGACACGCGCGCTGCGACGGCGCCCGGCACGAACGCCGGCGGCGAACCGCGTCGGCCGTCCCAGCGCCCGTGCAGGCTCGGCAGATTCGTCGCTACCGTTGACCCCGTGAGCGAGAATCGAACCCCGTGTCGCCGGGTTCGTAGGGCGGCGCGCTGGTCGGCCGTCCCCCGTATACCAATACCAACACGGCCGCCCATTCGCCGCCAAGTGACGGTGGCGTCACCACGGCGCCTGTGCCAGGCCGGGTGCACTCTGAGGCTGCCACGTGAAGTGTCGAAGGCTCGCCGACAGGAGGAGGTCACGGGACAGACCCAGCAGGTGCCATGGGTCGGCTGACTGAGATGACCGGTAGATGCACCAGCTGGTGCTCCCCATATACACACACACACAGGCGCACACTCGCATACATTATCCATTCATTGATCCCGGTCCGCCGGGTTCGTAGCACAGCACGCTAACTGCTGCACCACCGCTCCGCTGAACAGACTGAGGGGCAAGGCTGTTAGCGAGCGCCTATGAAGGCCGGCACGGCACGCGAGGGGTGGTGGCAGCGCCACGCCCGGCCGCCTTTGTCTCCCCAGTGGCGATGTTCACGCACCGCACCAGGTACTCATTTGAGGCTGAGTCACCTAGGGAGGCCCAGGACCAGTTTAGATATAATCGTCACTGGTGTTGGCCGTGAGCGGGAATCGAACCTGGGTCTGGCAGGTTCGTAGCGCGGCTTGGCGCTAACCGCTACGCCGAGGCTTCTTCACTTGCGCGAGCGGCGGGGTNGCGGGGGGTGCGCATTGTAAACGGACGCTCGCTCGGGCGATACGCGCACGGCAGCAGTACATCTCTCTGCTGGAAGGTGGAAGAAGCGGGCAGTGGACCCGGCTAAATCGACGTCCGTGCCGAAGGGGGGGCCTTCCTCTGCTCGAGAGCTCATTTGCCCCAGACATTTTATTTTTGTCGTCCACTTGCGCGCGTTCTGCTCGTCAGCGCGTCCTCTTCGTAATCAAGCAGTGGGCCCGCCGCTTGCATATCCGTCGTCTGGGTCTCGGTTGAGTACGTGTCTTTTGATTTTGTTGTTGCTGCTGCTGCTGCTGCAGAATTGCGTGTGCGACCGTTCACATCCGCTGCCCATTTCCACAGAATAATTGCATTTTCTGATTTGCACACACACATACACACATATACTCCGCCCCCATAGCCGTAACAGACTGTTAGCGAGTAGCACCTGTGAAGGCCGGCGCTGTGGTCCACGAGAGGGTGGGTGGCCAGCACCACGCCCGGCTGCCTTTGTCTCCCCAGTGGCGATGTTCTTTACGCACCGCACTCATTTGAGGCTGAGTCGACCTAGCGGAAACTCGGGACCGGTTCAGATAGTCGTCACTACTGTGAACCTGGGTCGCCGGGTTCGTAGACGCAGCACGTTAACCACTGCACCACCGCTCCGCATGTACGCAATAACAACAACAATAACAACAACAACACCCGCCATTCACCACCAAGTGGCGGTGATGCCACAACGGCACCTGTGCCAGGCTAGGTGCGCTTTTAGGCCACGTGAAGTGTCGAAGGCCCGCTGGCAGGAGGTCACGGGACAGGCTCAGGTGCCATGGGTTGATTTGACACAGGCGCACACACACACACATCCATAATAGAACCCGGGTCACCGGGTTCATAGCGCGGCGCGCTAACCGCTGCACCACCGCTCCCCGTACACACACACAGGCGCACACTCGCGCGCATTATCCACGTTGCACGCATTCCCCCGCTAACGTCCGTACGGGAAGATTTCCTCCATCGCCTGATTGTATTTGACATCTGCCGGTTACAAGAAAAAAATAACACGCACAGTAGGACACACGTGTGTATGAATAAACAATTAAATGGAAACTAAAAAATAAAAAAATGGACTCTCACCCCCTCCCCAGCTCCTCAGCGGAAATATTATTGTATTTATACTCTCGCAAATAAAAGCGCACGCACTCACGCACTCACGCACTCACGCACTCACGCACTCACGTACTCACGCACTCACGCACTCACGCACTCACGTGCTGCTGGGAAGAAGATAAAGGTGAAGATTTCACCCTCACGCGGGACGGCACGCTCGCTCACGCTCTCACTCGCCCGCTCACACTCTCGCTCGCTCACGCGCTCACTCGCTCGCTCACACTCTCACTCGCTCGCTCACACACTCGCTCACACACTCGCTCGCTCGCTCACACACTCGCTCACACTCTCACTCGCTCGCTCACACTCGCTCGCTCACGCTCTCACTCGCCCGCTCACACTCTCGCTCGCTCACGCTCTCACTCGCTCGCTCACACTCTCGCTCGCTCACGCTCTCACTCGCCCGCTCACGCACTCGCTCGCTCACGCTCTCACTCGCTCGCTCACACTCTCACTCGCCCGCTCACGCACTCGCTCGCTCACGCTCTCGCTCGCTCGCTCACACTCTCGCCCACTCGCTCACGCTCTCACTCGCTCGCTCACGCTCTCACTCGCCCGCTCACGCACTCGCTCGCTCACGCTCTCACTCGCCCGCTCACACTCTCGCTCGCTCACGCGCTCACTCGCTCGCTCACACACTCGCTCGCTCGCTCACACTCTCGCCCACTCGCTCACGCTCTCACTCGCTCGCTCACACTCTCGCTCGCTCACGCTCTCACTCGCCCGCTCACGCACTCGCTCGCTCACGCTCTCACTCGCCCGCTCACACTCTCGCTCGCTCACGCGCTCACTCGCTCGCTCACACACTCGCTCGCTCACGCGCTCACTCGCTCGCTCACACACTCGCCCACTCGCTCACACTCTCGCTCGCTCACACTCTCACTCGCTCGCTCACTCACTCACTCGCTCACGCTCTCACTCGCTCGCTCACACACTCGCTCGCTCACGCTCTCACTCGCTCACGCTCTCACTCGCTCGCTCACACTCTCACTCGCCCGCTCACACACTCGCTCGCTCACACACTCGCTCGCTCACTCACTCGCTCGCTCACACTCTCACTCGCTCGCTCACGCTCTCACTCGCTCGCTCACACACTCGCTCGCTCACACTCTCACTCGCTGGCTCACGCTCTCACTCGCTGGCTCACTCACTCGCTCGCTCACACACTCGCTCGCTCACACTCGCTCGCTCACACACTTGCTCGCTCACACTTTCACTCATTCTCTCACGCTCTCACTCGCTCACGCTCTCGCTCGCTCGCTCACACTCTCACTCGCTCGCTCACACTCTCGCTCGCTCACACTCTCACTCGCTCACACTCTTACTCGCTCGCTCACACTCTCACTCGCTCACACTCTTACTCGCCCGCTCACGCCGATTCATCTGTTGGTGATTTCGCGCCGCACGTAACAGCCGAGTTTGCCCGTATATTTCAACTGCCAGGCCTCCCAGATTAATGGGAACCCCCCTCGTCCGCGGGATAACGCATTGCCAGGAAATTGAAACGACGCTGATTTTTTTAAAATTTTCCACGGGTCCCCCCCAGCAGGCAAACAGTCGCACGCGGCCTTTCGGGACTTGGCCGAGTCGTCTTTGATCACTTCCTTTCATTCACGTCGACCGCAAAATTGTAACGAGGGTGAAAAAAATCACGCGTGGACTCCCCGACGCTTCACGCCCCCGCGGCCATCCGCGGAAGTTATTGAATTGGCGACGACGACGACGATGCTTCCTTTTTTTTTTTCTTTTCTTTAAAAGCCGCACGACCGGATGAGGTCACGGGGAGTGAGGACCCCAGCGTTGTCACTCCGCTGCTGGATGAAGGCATTCGCCCTCGCCATCCTGGGCGGTGCTGGTTGGTTCAGATTTCACTCGTCGCTCGGATGTTGGCCTGGGCCCCGAATCGAACTCGGGTCGCTGTGCCCGCTGTTGCTTCCCACACTCGGCCTATTTTCATTTTTGTGAGCTGAATAATGAATTGCTGTTAATCGATGAATCTCTTGATGTTATACAAAGACAAAGATCCCCCGTGTAGCCTTAACAGACTGCTGGAGCAAGTGCTGTTAGAGAGCACCGATGAAGGCCGGCACGGCACGCGGTGGGGGCAGGTGGCCAACGCCACGCCCGGCCGCCTTTGTCTCCCAACGCTGATGTTTCCACACCGCACCAGGTGCTCGTTTGAGGCAGAGCCAACATAGCGGAGGCCCGGCGCCGTTTCACACTTTTGCCGCCACCGATGTTGGCCGTAGGCGGGAAATCGTAGCGTGGTGCGCCGAAACCGCCGCCGCTGTATTCCATGCACACGAGGGGCTGCCGTAGGCTTGCCAGAACATTCCGCGACACGAGTCACGAGGCGAGGCGGTTTCAGCCGCTGCATTGCTTTCTTTTAGGTCGTTAGCGGAGGCTTAATCCGAAACGCAATTGTGGGCCCCCCGCTCTCGTTGCTCGTGTCCGGCTTCTGGTCCTGATGCGCGCACGGCGCACGGCGCACGGCGGGTGGCGTGCTGAGGGCGGTGGAGCTTTCAAGCCTCCGCCACCGCACCCTCCGAGATGTCAAGGCGGGGTCAGAAGGCGCGCGTCGCTCACCGCGGGCGGATGATGCGCGTGAGCGTGCGCCCGCGTGTGTGTGCGTGTGGGAGCGGTGGTGTAGCGGGTTCGCGCGCATTGCTACGAACCGAGTGACCCGGGTTCGATGAAGGATAATGTGTGTGGTGTGTGCCTGTGTGTGCGTAGGCCGGGCGTGGTGCTGGCCACCCACTCCTCGTGTGCCGTGCTGGCCTTCGTAGGTGCTACTCGCTCACAGCACTTGCCCCAGCAGTCTGTTAAGGCTACACTGGGGATCTTTGTCTTTGTGTGTGTATGGGGAGCGGTGGTGCAGTGGTTAGCGGTGTGGATGAGAGAGACGGACGTAGAGCGGAGTGAGGTGGCGGGCAGAGACACGGAGAAGCGTGCATGGAATGTTGGAGGTGTGTGGCGTGATCGGAGGGATAAGATGTTGTTAGGAGAAGAGACATACGTACGAGGGAGTCGGAGCGGAGATTAATTACGTTTTAACGTGAAATCATCTCGTCATGTTTGTTCGTTGTTTGAATTACGATTCGTTATTCATTTTAATCCGAATTTTTGTTTCACGAATGCCGGGCCCTTTGAGCTGCCTGGCAGGGCGGAGGTGGGGGTGGCGGGTGAGGTGCCCAATATTTTTGCTTGGCTTGCTTATTTCTAGCGCCAGACTGCCGACACTTTGTAGCCGTGCGGAAAGCCAGGCCCGGTGGCAGCCCTGCGGCGCCGCCGGCCTGGCCACGGGTCCTGCTCGGCGGCACGGTTTGGAAAATCCACCGTAGATGAGCAGAGTGGCCGTGACCTGGCCGTGACCTGGCCGTGACCTGGCCGTGGTGTGACCTGGCCGTGACCTGGCCGTGACCTGGCCGTGGTGTGACCTGGCCGTGACCTGGCCGTGGCCTGGCCGTGACCTGGCCGTGGCGTGGTGTAGCCGTGGCTGTCAAGGTGTCTCTTGATACGGAAGCAGCCCCCCTGCTGCGCTTTCCAGACCCCTCTCCGTCGTGGGTCAAAGTTAAATTCGCTTGTCTCCATCCACTCGGGAGGGGCGGGGGGGAGAAATCCGTCATTGGCCGCGGCTGATTAACGTCGCTCATTCCCGTCGCCGTCACCCCCCCCCTCCCGGGGCATCCGTCGGGGGCTCTCGTTTCACTTTTCTACCGTCGCCTGTCGCGACATGCGACACAGCGTCGCGGGAGGAAGGGACATCGCGCTCTCTCTGCGACGCAAAGCGGCCGTGCCGGACCGTGCCGGACCGTGCCGTGCCGTGCCTTGCCGGACCGTGCCGTGCCGTGCCGTGCCGGACCGTGCCGTGCCGTGCCTTGCCGGACCGTGCCGTGCCGTGCCTTGCCGGACCGTGCCGTGCCGGACCGTGCCGGACCGTGCCGGACCATGCCGTGCCGTGCCGTGCCTTGCCGGGCTCGTGCAACTTTGCCCGGGTTCACTCCGGGCTCCTGGACTCTTGAAGCGTGTACGTCGCCGGCGCGGACTTTCTCCGTGGTGTAGCTCACATAGAGACCCATAAACTCGCATAAAGACAGACTCACGTAGAGACACATCGACTAACTTGGAGACCCATGGACTCATGTTAAGATCCATACAGACTGAGGAGTGATTAAACCGGGGCCTTCAGTGGAGTTAGTTGATGGTCTCAGACTGGCCACCAATGACTGCACACAACAACAACAACCGCCATTCGCCACTAAGTTGCGGTGGCGTCACCACGACGCTTGTGCCAGGCTATGTGCACCTTGAGGCCACGTGAAGTTTCGAACGCCCGCTGGCAGGAGGTCATGGGCAGACCTAGGTGCCACGGGTCGACTTGACCGAGATGACTGGCTGATGCACCACCTGTGCCCCCTACTGTGCCAACTTGCTGTGCTTTAGCCACCCGGCGCTCCGCTCGTTGTTGTGAGCGTCGCTCCTCCGCCCTCCGTTGTTGGAGGGCGACTGCCTCCAACTGCCCGTCCTTCACGAGCCTCCTCCACAGAGGCCACACACACACAAACCACACAAACCATTACATGAAAATGAGGTTTTCCAATTAATGCTTCTACAATGCAGCTCTGAGGCTCGTTGCAGGGCATGTGAGCGGTGCCAGGCACACCGAGTGACAAGATGTTAACTACCTCGCTTGGTATACATGAGGTCGTGCGTTCAATTCGGACCCTGACTTCATGTGTCTCTACGCGAGTCTGTGGTCTCTGCGAGTTTATGGGTCTTTCCCGGTCTATGGGTCTCTATTTCAGTCTGTGTTTATGTGAGTCTGTATGTTTTTGTGAGTCCATGGGTCTCTATGCAAGTCTACGGGTCTCTGTGAGTTTATGGTCTCTATGCGAGTTTATACGTCTATGCGAGTCAATGGGTCTCTGTGTAAGGCCGTGGTCTCTGCGAGTCAGTGGGTCTCTGTGTAAGGCCGTGGGTCTCTGCGAGTCAGTGGGTCTCTGTGTAAGGCCGTNGGTCTCTGCGAGTCAGTGGTCTCTGTGTAAGGCCGTGGTCTCTGCGAGTCAGTGGTCTCTGTGTAAGGCCGTGGGTCTCTGCGAGTCAGTGGGTTCTGTGTAAGCCGTGGGTCTCTGCGAGTCAGTGGGTCTCTGTGTAAGGCCATGGTCTCTGTGCGAGTCACAGGTGACGAGGCCCGGTTTTAATCGCGGGCAGCAGGGCTGAAGCCCGGATTCCAACCCGGCCCTCGGCCGTTGCCGGCACTGCGCCTCCGATTCTCTGAACCGCCAGAACTTGTTTTAGCGGCGCTCAGGAAGCAGCAACCGGCTGACAATCGCTGCTCCGTAAGCATATCCGCTGAGCCATGCAGCGTGGATGCGCGTGCGTGCCCGTGTGCGTGCCCGCGTGCGTGCCCGCCGTCGCAGCGGTTTGCGCCGGCGAACGCCCCGGTTCGATTCCCGCTCGGGCCATCACCGCTGACGGACGTCGGCACCGGTTCCGGGTTCCCCTCCGCCTGGTCAAGTCGAGCGGCGGGGTACAGCGCGGGGAGCTCCCCACTCTTCGGCGTGGAAGGAGTAGGCCAAAGGGTTCCCTCTGAGAGCTTGACCGGCGCGGTGAAGTATGGTCAAACACCCCACAGCCAACACGGAGGGGCAGGCATTGAAACCAACGGTGGATTGGTCAGGGGTCGTGTACAATGTAAATATGTTCATGCTATTTAAATGTTTTTAATGTAGTTGTTGAAGCAATTCCAACTTACCATTGTGTCTCTTGCCGCTTATGTATGTGTTAGTATTCACATTTGGAATATATTGTATACACACACACATATATAGGTAGCAAAAAAACACGGAGTGCAATTTATGTTGAAATGGGTGGTGCTGAACACACCTTGCGCTCACGTATGTACGTATATAAATATATTTATACTTTTTTTCTACGTTACATTTTTTCGGGGGCGGGGGATTTATTAACGGTACGTGCAGCGTACACGCGTTATATATTTTCATTATTAATATTTGTAATTGCGTTGGCCCGTGAAAAATGATGTTAGCCCCCTACCCCCCCATATGCCCCCCCCCCCACACCCCCCCCCTCCCCCAAGATCCCATGCAAAGGCCAGCGTCAAAAACTGTGTACTGCTGCGGCTGCGGCGCCGCTGTATTACATAAAGTAATTACGCGTGTAACCGCGGCCCAGAATTTACGGCGTCTGGCACCGTTACCCCCCCACCACCACCACCACCACCCAAGTCTCTTCCTCCGTATGCAGATTCCTGCGGAGGCGATGCTAATGCCCGGGGGGTAAATCTGCGCGGGGTGAGGAACGCGCAGCAGCAGCGGCAGCGGTAGCAGCAGCGGTGGTAACAGCAGCAGCAGCGGCAGCAGCGGTAGCAGCAGCAGCGGTGGTAACAGCAGCAGCAGCGGCAGCAGCGGTAGCAGCAGCAGCAGCGGTGGCGGTGGCGTTGGCAGCGCGCGAACAAAAAAAACCTCAATTGCGCCAGAGCTGTAATTCTGCGCTCCGCTGCTGCATTGCGGAACAAGTGTCGCTCTCGCTCGCTCGCTCTCGCACGCACGCGCACCACCCCACTCTTGTCGCTCGCTCGCTCTTCCCGCCCCCTCCCTCTCTCTTTCTCCGTGTGTCTCCGTCACGCACCCTCCCCGGTTTTTTTCTTTCTTTCGCTCGTTCGAAGCTGCCCCGTCGGCTGTGTCGACGTCTGCCTGTCCGTCGAACCCGCCCGCCTGCCGGTTTCGTCGGCTTCCCCTCTCCCGCGAGCGGTTCGCTTCCCTCGTCTAGAAAAAAACAACTAAAAAGCGCTTCGATCGCCGCCCGTCTCGCCGTCCCGTGCCCGTCACTCGCTCCGTCTGTCGCCCCGCGTCATTCTCGCCGTCCGCATCGCTCCGTCCTTCCCTGTGTGTCTGACAACCTGTCTCTCTGTGTCTGTCTGTCTCGTGCCGTGCCCTCTCCATCTCTCTCTTTTGTCTCGGACGCCCCCAACCCGCTTGCCTTTTCAATGCCGCCTCTCTCCTCTCCGCCCGCGTCTCATTATTATTTGCGGTTTGTAGCCACCCTCCGTCGTGTCGCTCAGGTCGGCGTGCACGGCTCCCTCTCTCATTCTTTTCGTTCGCCCCCCCCGTACCCCTCTCGGTTTATCGCTCCCCTTTTTCCTCGTTCGCTCCGCGCACGCATCCAGCGGCTCGCTCTCTCTCGCCCCCCCCACCACCTCGCCACCGCTCTCTCGCTCGCGCATTACGTCACGCCGGTCTGTGCCGGGGTGGTTTTTTTATATCTTCTTTTTTCTTTCTCTGTTCAGCCGAGCTGCTCAGAAATTACCCCCAGACAGCCATTAAATCTGAAGCCTGCCTGGGGATTGGTACGGAAAGGTCACAGCGAGATTTCAGCAGCAGAAATTGCAGCCATCAAACTCATTGCCTGTCATAGGCGGTGCCTTAATTCAGCGGCGAAGAATCGGGCTCATCTCCCTCCCTAGCTCGCTCGCCCCCTCCCTCCTTCCCCTCCCTCGCTCGCTCCCTCCCCTCTCCCCTCTCTCTCCCTCTCTCTCCCCTCGCTCCCCTCTCTCTCCCCTTGGCTGTGCTCTGTATTTCTTCGTCCTCACCAGCCCACACTTAAAATCCTCTTTCTTGTTTCTTGTTGTTCATTTTGGAAAGAAGAAATGTCGTATTCGGCCACGGCGTGTGCACGTGCGCGTGTGCGTGTATGTGCACGTGCGCGTGTATGTGTGTGTGTGCGTTTACGTGCGCGTGTACGTGTATGTGTGTGTGTACGTGTGCGTGTATGTGTGTGTATGTGTGTGTACGTGTGCGTGTATGTCTGCGTGTATGTGTGTGTACGTGTGCGTGTACGTGTGTGTGTGCGTTTATGTGTGCGTGTACGTGTGTGCGTGTATGTGTGTGTGTACGTGTGCATGTACGTGTGTGTGTACGTGTGTGTGTGTGTGCATGTACGTGTGCGTTTGTGTGCGTGTACGTGTNTGTACGTGTACGTGTGTGTGCGTGTACGAGTGCGTTTGTGGGCGCCAGAGCTGCGGCATAATTACGGGCCGCGTTAGCAGCGGGCGCCGCTATTGTGCAAGGCGGCGCTTTCTCCTGTCTGTCCCCTTATCTTCGTCCCCCCCCCAGTCCCGTCCCCTCCCCACCGCTATCACTCCTCGAGATGATTATTTTGTATTTGAATATCTCGGCGGCAAGAGCCACTCGCGTACAAACAAGCACGAGGTTGAACCGCGCGCACAGACGCGTGAGCCGTCGAGGCAGGCGTCATCTTCTTCAGCCACGACCTATCCACTGCTGGCTGACGGCCGCTCCCCAGCCGTCACGGCCACGCGAAGCAGTCGTCCATCCAGCTCTCCCACGCGCGCGCGCTGATCTCGTCGGGCGCTCCATCTCCCCCGCCGTGCGTTCTCTTTGGGCGCCACTCCATCGCCGTCGTCGTCGTCATCATCGTCCTTCTTCGCCCTTCACCGATCGCCTTCGTAACCAAATCCTCGCGCATCGCGAATTTTAAACATCGGGGGCAGGGGCGGGGGTAGAGCCCCCCCCCCCCTTTCTGGCAGGAAAAAACAAAGCGTGGCCCATCGTCATCGCGATCGTGATCGTCGTCGTCGTCATCATCGCGATCGCGATCATCGTCGCCGTGGCGCCAGGAGGTGCGCTGCACGCGGGACGCCGCTCCGTGCGGAGCAAGAGGAGGAGGGAACAAATATAAACCACCGCCGGCGTAAAACGTCGGCAATTACCCCGGCAGCGGCACCCGTGCTCTAACCACAGCCGTGCTTGACGGGCAATCTCGGTGCCATTTTCTTCCCCGGCATCTCTCGAGCTAAACGCTCGTTAAAAGCCGCCCCCCCCCCCCCCCGCGCTGATGGACGTGGCAAACGGTCCTAACGCGAGCCACGTCTGTGGTGCCTCCCCTCTCCCATACCACCCCGCCACCCACCCCGCCACCCACCCGCCACCCACCTCGCCACCCACTTACACGCACAGAGATTTTGACAGAAATGTTTCATGGCCGTTTTTATTTTCCTTGTACCAGAAAATACAACCGGAGCGGTTCGTTAGAAGGGGCGGTGGGCGTTGGGTGAAGGGGGGGGGGGCCCCCACGGTTGTTTTGTGTTTGTTTCTCTCCCGAGGGTTTTACCATCAAGGCGGCCGTGCGCGTCCGTGGCGTGGAACCCCCGCGCCGGCGACGTCCCGTGCGCCGCGCTCGCCCGAGACCTTCGTTGCATTCGATGGCACGAGAGGCGAGCGGCGAGCGGCCCAATTTGCTCCGGGGGGGGGGGGAATCTCCCAAAATGACAAAGGCGCAATTATCGAGGCCAATTAAGAAGCGCTGCTGAGTGCCCGCGCCGGTCTTTCCGTGCCGCTGTTTTGTTTGTTATCGCGTGCGGCGGTGCAGATGCCGCGGAGTAGGGAACCCCGAAGAATGAGCGACGACGCTGTACCCACCCCTCCCCCCAATAAAAAATTATCACGCGTCGCGTGAAAATAAAAACAAGAACAATAGCAACGGGGCAAAGAATGGCGATTACAAAACGCAGCGGCGTGGCGTTGCGTCGATCGTCGTCGTCCCCTTTGTCCGGACGCTGAGGGTTGTTTTGTTTTGTTACCTTCCACGGCGGCGAGCGAATAGAGCAGCGGCGTCACGCGCGGCTTGCACAAATAGAAGGGGCCATTTAATTAGAAGGAGTGGTTGGATGCAACAATCTCATTACCGCTTCCACCAAATTGGAAGCTTCCCTCCTCGACCGGGAATACCGGGATGTTCCCCACCCCTCCCTCAGCCCCCCGCTATTCCCTGCAAAACGACCCAGGGGAGCACAGGCGCCGTATCCGCAGCATACGCACGCGCCGGCCCGCGTGGTTTTGTTGTTGTATGCGTCGTCTACACGGTGAGGAGTGGCGGCGCAGCGGTTAGCGCGCCCGCCCACGAACCCGGCGGCCCGAGTTGGACTCGATTCCCAGCTGGCGGCCAAGCAGACGTCGTGGCGATTGTGCGAGTCGGTGCGAGGCCTTCCCTCGGTCGGCAGAACGAGCCTCGAAATGATTCGTTCGCGGTGCGCGGCGCGGAGAGGGCATTGGGGCGTGGTTTTTCCGGCCACGCCGCCCCGTGATAGCCGTGCCGCGCCGGCCTTCGTCGGCGCTACTCGCAAGCAGCGTCACCGGTCTGCGAAGGGTTACGACGGTGTCGTCGTCTTCGTCCACGGAGTTACGTCGGAGTCGTTCGCAGTTGCGCCGCCTCCGTGTGGCGCCTGCAAAGCCCGGGCTGCTCGCCGCGCGACGCTGTGACCGCCTTTTAATCGCCCCTCGCTGCTCCCGCGCCGCTTTGGAACGTCGGCGAGACAAACACAACAGGGCCGCACGCGGGAACATACGTGTCCGCTGTTTGTTTTTTAAGCGCTGGCAAACAAAAACAACACCCGATGTGAGAATTGGATGGCTTTAATTTTTGCTCGCACTTTTGCCCCTTTGTATGAGAATACAAAATGAGGCCAGGACTTATTCTATCCGAGTAATATTATTTCTTATCTCGTTTGTCATCCCGCTTCTCAGCCTGCGCCTTGGTCCTGGGTGGCTGTTTGACCATTCCTCACCATGCTGGTCAGCGCGGGTTGGTGAAGAGCGGGTTGGATGTGGCTGGGTGTGAGTGTGTGTGAGTGGGTGTAGGTGGGTGGGTGTGGGTGTGAGTGGGTGGGTGTGGTGGGTGGGTGTGGGTGGGTGTGTGTAGGTCGGTGGGTGTGGGTTTGAGTTGGGTGAGTGTGAGTGGGTGTGGGTGCGAGGCGGTGGGTGTGAGTGGGTGGGTGTGGGTGGGGTAGGTGGGTGGGTGTGGGTGGGATGGGTGGGGTGAGCGGGTGGGTGTGAGTGGGTGGGTGTGGTGTGAGTGTGTGGGTGCGAGGGGGTGGGTGGGGTGAGCNGGTGGGTGTGGTGTGAGTGGGGTGGGTGTGAGTGTGTGGAAGTGGATGAGTGTGAGTGGGTGTGGGTGGGTGTGAGCGGTGGGTGGGTGTAAGTGGTGGTGTGGTTTGAGTGGTGAGTGTGAGTGGGTGAGTGTGAGTGTGTGGGTGCGAGGGGTGGGTGTGAGTGGGTGTGGGTGTGAGTGGGGTGGGTGGTGGGGAGGGGTTGACGTGTGTGGAGCAGGTTGAACTCGAGTGATTGGGTTCACAGCCCAGTGCGCTAACTGTCGGCCCACTGCTCCCCTCTGCGCGTCCCCACCACACACACGGTGATTGAAATGTGAAATTATTACCGATTCGGTCCCCATCCCTCCCTGCGCACGGACCCACGGAATTAAACACTTGAGAGGCATTTTCTCCCGGAACATTACATTTTCTTGATATTCTTTATCTCCCCCCCTCCCCTCATTTATCATCATCATCATCATCATCCGTCATTGTCTATCCACTGCTGGATGGAGGCCTCTCGACGCCCAATCTCATTGCGGGCTGACGTGGCCGCTAGATCCATCTCGTCTCTGTGCACGAGCCAAACTCATTGCGCCATCTGCACGGCGTGGCTTCTTCTCGTTCTCCTGCTCGAGTTTCCTCTCCTGCGGCTGCCAATTTCCGTCACCGGGTCTCCTCCTCAGACCGCCACAATTCCGTGGTGGAGGCTCGTGAAGGACGCCACTACCCCCAAACAGCAGCGGAGGAGCGACGCTCACAACAACGGGCGGAGCACCGGGGCAGATAAACGTCGGCGAGTCGACGCAGTCGGGGGGCACAGGTGGCATCTGCCAGCCGTCTCAGTCGGTCACCCCGTGGCACCTGGGCCTGTTCCGTGGCCTCCTGCCAGCGAGCGAGCCTTCGACACTTCACATGATAGCCTCAAGCAAGGTGCACCTAGCCTGGCACAAGAGAATCGTCGGCGAACGGGTGTCGTCGCTGCTGCTGCTGCTGTCGTTTAACCTCTCCGCCCCATAAAAGCAGCCCCACATCTGGGGAGCACGGTCTCCCTCCGGCGTCGCGGCCGCGGATGTTGGGCCCACGGCCACACCGGGACGTCTCTGGAACGGTTCGCTACAGGCCGCACATTTGGCGAGCTGGGGGGGGGAGGGGGGGAACAAAGAACGGTACGACAGCACATTGGCCCCGTCGCCGCTACGGGACCCGCCGCGATAGTTGAACAGCAAGGAAATAAGACGCGCCACCACTTCCACACACCCCCAACGCCCCGTCGCATTTCCAGATTCCCCCCCCCCCCCCACACCGCACGTTTCTTTTTGGCTGGCGCAGTGCGAGCGCCATCTGGCTGCGGCGTGGCGTTGAGAGAGACGGATGAGTCGGTGGTAGCGGCTAAAGAGATGCTCCCGGCGCGGAAAAGTCTATCCTTCGTGCATTAATCGCGGGCGCGGCCAAGACCCGGTATTGAGCGCTGTCGCGCGCACGCAGCCCGATTATCCCCATGATGGCATCGATCGCTCGACCCCTTCCACCCGACCCCCCCCCCCCGCCCACCCGCCATCCCGAGCCCTTAACCTCTCCGCCCCACATCCCTCGCCGCCGGCGCCATCGGCGAGCCTTCCCCACCCCCCCCCCCCCCCGCGGCACGAACTCGGCGTCGCGCCCACCCCGTGCCCTCGCGGCCATTTGCCGGGGTCTCTGGGGGCCGTCCCTGGGGGCGCTCCCCTCTGCTCTCCACTCCTCCGCCCCCCCCCCCCTTCCGCGTTCCGGTGGTTTGGAGAGAATCAATCGGTTGCCGTCCGTCACACGGTTAACCCCTTCCGTCCGAGCTCGTCCGTCCACCTGGGGTCGTTCCTGCGACAGCGGCCGTCTTTACGATTTTCACACGTGGCCTTTCTATGTTGATATATATGTGTACACGTGTTATTTGCGCGTGGCCCAATATTGCCTTTTTTTAAAAGCTCCACCGCATTTTTACCGTTGTTTGTAATTTCAACTCGGTCGTACCCCCCCCCCCCCAAATTTTGATGATCAGGACCCTGCTGCACGGGGGGGGGGGTCCCATCTCCGCCGATGCCACTTTGTTCGCCTTGGCAGTTCTGGATGGCCGGGCAAAAAGCCATCCACAACTCCTGGCGCTGGTGACATTCACGGAGGAGGTGACTCGTGCGCACGCGTGTGCCACGCAGGAAAATAAAATCACATCATCATTGTCATGATTATTGCTGTTATGTTGTTCTGCCTGTCCTTGTTTGTCTTTGATCACCGACCACGATATTTCTCGCTGCTATTAAAAGTCCGGTTGCCCGCGACGTCCCGGTCTCTGCCGCACGGAGCTCCTGGGCAAGAATCTCTCCCTCCCAAATCTCAACTTTTTTTTGGTTGCGGTCTGCAAGATAAATCATTAAGCGCTTTCGAATTAAGCAACATTTCTCCAGCGCTGTCTCTCGGGGGCCGGCTGGCCCAGTGCATCGTGGGAGGGAAGAGCAACCTCGTTTGTGTAGTATTGACTTTTTCCCTTCCGCAAGTCGATTTTTGCAGAAGCCGGAGCGCAGTTGTGTGCGTGCGTCCGTGCTGGCTGGCGGGCAGCGGACGGTCGCGGGGCCCAGCGCCATGTTCCGAAGAGCAGCCGCCTCTCCATGTTTAATTCTCGGAAGGAAAGGAAAAAATTAACGTCGTTATATCTACGTCTTTACCCGAACCGCGTCGTTAATTGCCGCGGCGTACCCGATCGCCGTCTTAATTGTAATCGCGAGCCGGTCTTGCGCACGGACGGCGGTGGCGTGCGAGGGCCGGGTGGTGGTGGAAAGGAGGGGGGGGGAGCGGCAAAAAACCAAGGAGAGAGTATTGACGATCGGAGCCTCGAAAAGTATTGACGAAATCGCGGAAGCGTTGACGCCGCCGCCGCCAGCCGGTGCCGCCGGTTTTCGGGTCCCCGCCGTCACGCAGGGGACGTGCGCTGGGCCGGCGGCGGGCGGCGGGGGGCTGGCGGGCCGTGGTCGTGGAGGATGCCGCTCCGTCGGCCCTGACCGGGCCTCCGGCGTCAAGAAAGCGGGGATTGTACGCGGCGGCCGGGAGCGGCACAGTGGCGGCACGGCGGGCGACGGACGCCGGCATCGTTGGCTCGGCGCCCTCGCGGACTCCGACCCGCTCCTACCGCTGCCGCCGCTGCCAAGCCCCGCCTGCGTGAGTACTGCTTCCGTGAGTACTGCTTCCGTGAGTACCGCGCTGCAGCGCGTCGCCGTGCGGCACCGGTGTGGAGGCAGCGGAAGGAAATGGGCGACGTTACTACGTTCGATGGAGAACCAACCGGGAGTTCCCCGGTTCTTCCTGGGCGGTGACGCACGCCACTGCCGCTGCGTCATTTATTTTTAAACGGCAACGTGAATTGTTTCTAATATTCTCGTCGTGTTCGGCCGTTCCCTGTTCGCTGCTGGATGAAAGCGTCACCTGTGCACCGCCAGGGGCTGGGCTCGCATTCCAGCGCAGCCGACGTCAACCTTGGCTCGCTCGCCTCCTCCCGCTCGCTCGGTCATCAGCGCACTCCGTCTCCCGTCAGCTCTCTATGCTCGTGGCTGCGGTGCCATTGGCTACCATATTTTGAACGTGCGTGTGTGCGCGACGAGCAGTACGCCGTGCGCGCGTAGTCACGGTTCAAGTTGACACGGGCGTCCTCGGTATCTCACGGCGGAGCACCGCCGGCCGCGCCTTTCTTTTCTTTATTCCACTCGCCGGAATCTCCAGCTAGACGTCTCTCCGCTTTGGACTTCATGAGAACGGGGGGGGGGGGGGGGGGAGGTTTCTTCGTATCGGAGCCCATAAAAAAAGGGTTGGCCATGCGTTCGGAGTGTGTCCCCCCCCTCTGCCCCGCGCGGCGTCGTGCGATGGCGTCGCTTTCATGGGCGAGGTTGGAGAAACGCGCTCCGCCGTCTTGCGCAACGCCATCGTGTTTGGGAGACGCTCGTCCGAGCGTGCCATCGCCCCCTCCAATTCCACATTTAAATTCCTCTTTTGTCGCACGTATATCGGAGGTGGTGGGGTGGCAGATGAGGCGGTGGTGGTGGTAGTGGTGGTGGTGGGGGAGGGGGAATATCCGCTGTTGGTAGATCCCATTACGTGAGGTGTCAGGTGCTGCCAGGGGAAATGGCTCTTCCTGTGCGTGAAGTGAATCGTGGACAATAGGAATTGAGTTGACCACGTGACGTCTCTCGGTCGTGAGCACGTGCGGATGATGGGGTGACCTCGCGGGTGAAAGTGGGGCGCTGGGGTGGCTAGGAGATGTTGACTACCTCGCCTGGTATGCAGGAGGTCGTCGTGGATATGATGCCAACCCTTACGCCACCGTACGACGCTCTGTATATTTGGAGTTTGCGTGTTTCTCTCTCTCCCTGTGGTCGCGTGGATTTTTCTCCGGGTCCTCCTGTTTTTCCGTCTACATTTTGAAACAGTGTGTTGTGAGTTTTTGGCCGCTGCTTTAAGTTTCGACGTGATCATGATGATGATGATAGAGCATTTGGCTGCTTTTTTTAGTTATCGTTTGTGATAACAGGTCGCTTCTGAAAAAGAGATAGATAGCTCAGGCCTTTCCTGGTAAAATATAAAAAAAATTTGTAGGGGTCTGTGGGGGTCTATTGGTCTCTGTGGGTCTATGAGTATGGGTCTCTGTAGGTCAATATGGGTCTCTATGAGTCTGTATAAAGACGCGTTTGGAGTCTTTGGCTGCTATCAATATCCACGTGATGATAATGACACACCACTTCGTCGGGCTATCATTTATATGGCCAGGTCGCTTCTGAAAAAGATCTGCGTGGCAGCTGAGTGGGGCCTTAGCTGGTAAAATACAAAAACAATGTGCAGCTGTTTTAATAGAATACTCGAATAATCGGGTCAGAGACGCTGAGCTGGCAGTGTCAACTCCAGGTTTCAGCCATTGCCTGTGATCAAACCCGGGCTGTCAAGCGTCGTGAGTTGATTGTCTCTGCCCGCCCACCGGAGCCTTACGTCTAGACCCATAGACTCACATAGACACACACAGACTCACACAGAGACCCATAGACTCACATAGACACACACAGACTCACACAGAGACCCATAGACTCAAATAGAGACCCGTAGACTCACATAGGACCCATAGACTCGCATAGAGACCATAGACTCACATAGACACACACAGACTCACACAGAGACCCATAGACTCACACAGAGACCCATTGACTCACATAGACACACACAGACTCACACAGAGACCCATAGACTCACACAGAGACCCATAGACTCACACACAGACTTTACTCACATAGATATACATAAACTCACACAGAGACCCATAGACTCACATAGACACACACAGACTCACACAGAGACCCATAGACTCACATAGACACACACAGACTCACACAGAGACCCATAGACTCAAATAGAGACCCGTAGACTCACATAGAGACCCATAGACTCAAATAGAGACCCATAGACGCACACAGAGACATAGACTCGCATAGAGACCCATAGACTCACAGAGACCCATAGACTCACATAAAGACCCGTAAACTCACATAGACACACACAGACTCACATAGAGACACACGGACTCACAAAGAGACCCACGGACTCACACGGAGGCTATAGACTCACATAGAGACTATAGACTTGCATAGAGACCCATAGACTCACATAGAGACCCAGCGAATCACATGGAGACCCAGAGACTCACACAGAGACCCAGAGACTCACACAGAGACCCATAGACTCACACAGAGACCCATAGCCTCACATAGAGACCCGTAGGCTCACACGCAGACCGAGCTGTGATTAAACGGGTTCTCAGGCGTAGCCAGTTGACGGCCTCAATCACCGTCACCAATTGGCTGCACAAAAGCCATCGCGTTAAATTTATTCGTGCACTTCGCTTGGCTAAATTCCGGCGCCGAGAATTCGAAATATTGATTTGACCGCCATACGGCGGTGGGGCATCGCTCCCCGTGGCAGCGGGCTTTTGGGAAGCGCTCCGAGAGGCGATCCTCCTTGCTGCGCTGCCGAGCAGTGGTCACTCGGAGGGGCGATCCTCCTTGCTGCGCTGCCGAGCAGTGGTCATTCGGAGGGATCTCGACGGTAGCTCCGTGATATCTACTTTGGCGGGGGGGGGGGTCAATGCCGTGCGAGATCCGATACGTCATTGGGATTAAGCGCGATTAAGTTGGGGAGGGGGGAGGAAAAGCCAAGGCCGATGGAAAATGTGGCACTGCAGCCGTGAAAATTAAGGCGGAGTTTTTGCAAATCCATTCGTGGCTACGGATTGACGGGAAGGGAGAGACAAATAGGGTCGCGGTGGTATCACTCGGAGCTAGATTCTCATCGTGACGGATGCGGTCCGTTTAAACGTCGATCTGTGCTGGGTGAAAATCTGTCCCGAGTTTTCCGTTGCGACGGCGGCTGAGAGAGAAATGTCGGGTCACGGAAACGGCGCGTGGCGTCCCTCGCGCCGACGCGAGCTCTCACGCGCTCCCGGTTATTTACAAAACCTTCGGCGCGCCTTCAGCGGCGACTTTTATTTCTTGAAGCCGACGGAATCGCGTCGTTCCCGCCGCCCGCCTCTTGTCGTTGCCCTCCGTCCGGCTCCCGTCGAACTCTCGTCTCGTCTGAAACGCTCGCGCTCTCTCTCGCGCGCGCCGTCAAAGTACTCCAACGAGAATCCCGGGTGACCGTCCCGTTGACGANGGGGGGGGGAGGGGGGCGGGGGTTATTGCCTCGGGTGGCCCAAAATCGCGGACCAAAATCAACGTATGCAAAATAATAATAATAATAATGTTTTTACCCTTTCTGGCAATAAAACGGTTGTGTTTAGATGTTGCCGTTTGGCGTCCTCTGCTCCGACACTGGGAGTGAGACGAGGCCATAAAGAAGGCCGCAGCTGTCTCTGGTGTAGGCCAATCAGTTTCAAAGAACAATGCACGCAACATTCTCATCAGAGCCATGTTTGTTTGCATGTTCACCGCGAGTACCTTGTGCGGTTAACGCAGCAACTTGATTCCTTTCGTGCTTGAACATCTTAGCACCTCCCTGTTGTATTGCCAAACAAAAGGTCCCGTCAACAATCGACGTGCTGCGCTCTTTCGGTCGCTCGCAGATATTTTTCCCAATCGTGCAACGGAGCCGCGCCGGCTCCCCACCGCAGGAGCCAGAGCCGTGCTGCCCCCCCCCCCCCCCGGGCCTGCTCGGCTCCGAGCCCGGTGAGACATCGCGTGTCGTGAGGGCCAGCGGAGTAGTAGCGCGGTTTTGCTCTGACCTCGGCAAAGGATCCTCGCCGGCTCGGCTCGGACGTCCCAGTGTCCTCTCTCTGGTCTCTCTCTGGTCTCTCTCTGGTCTCTCTCTCTGGTTCTCGTTCCCAAGGCTCCTTACCCTCCACATCCTCCTCCCTGCGTAACTCACCCAGGTCTCCCGCCCGTTCACTCCCGGCGGCCACTGCGCCGCTCTCCCGAGCTGGTGAAGTGAAGGACGCCCGCGGTGGGTGGAGGAGGAAGAGGGCCCCGGGCGCAGGCCTTCTTGTGAGGCCGCACTTGAGGCCAGACTCGAGAAGATGAGATGCTCATTCGAAGCAAAGGCTTCCTTCCGCAGGCTTTGCAATGGTGGGGGTTGGTGGGGGGTTGGTGGGGGGGGAGGTGCAGAATTATGGGCCCCGGCAGCAGCCTTCGAGATGGGCACGAGCCACTTGGCACTGATTGCTAATGGCGGTTACCTGGTGACGGTGGCGATGGCATTGCACATCGGCTCGCCGGTCATTGTCAGCTGACGCCGCTCCAACGAGCCGTCGTATCTTCAAACGAGCATCACGATCGTTTTGAGCATCGGCCGTTGCCTATCCACCGCTGGACGAAGGCTTCCTTCTGCTCTCACTGTGCACTCCTCCTCCAACTCCATCTCTCGACTCATCCTCTATCTACACCTCCATCTGCCGCTGCAGCTCACGACAACACACCAACTCGGCAACCCCCAACTCGCTCGCCACGCCGCAGCTCACCCACGTCTCTTCCCTTGCAACTGCTCCGCTCTTCAGTTCCCTCCTCCCATCGTCGCCTCTTTCCACCCCCGAGATCATGTCACGAATAACCTCGCTCAATTCAAGGAGTGCGCTCCGCTCTTTATCCGCACGACAAACTTTGATAACGGTGCCGTTTTGTTGCCGCGCCCCGGATGTTGGTTGGACCTTTGGGCCTGCTGTGCTCAGCAACCGTGTAAAGTAGTAAAAAGCACAAAAGGGTCGCGGCCGCTAAACCCGCGAGCGGTTTCTTTTTGCGTGAAATTAAGAACGGAACGGAGCGACGGCGAAGACGGCAAAACGGTAAAAGTTCGCCGAACCGTTCGTTCTCTCACCTGCCGCCGAGATGCTTTGGGGAAGCCGCGGTAAATTATTGTCGGTAAATATTTGTTGTTTTTGTTTGGGCTCGGATTTAAGGCGGCGGGCGCAGAAGGCCCCGGGCCGTGGCCGTGGCGTTGATCGATGGGCTCTTCGGCGCAACTCGGAGCGGAGGGATTTTTCGAATCGCTCTCGCTCACTCTCTCTCTCCGTCTGCGCCGGTGCCAGCGCCGCCGCCATTAATGCATCCTGCAGCCTCGTGTGTTCCTGCCTCCCGCTCGGTGCGAGCAGACGCTGTGCCTCTAGATGAGCCCCCGTGTAGAATAAGCTCCAGGATGAAGGGGACGCGCACAGCGGTGGCCACAGTGGCGCTAATGTTGAGAGTAAATGTTGTTGATGTATACAGGGGGACTTCTCTACTTATGAACATTCGACTTGCGAACTTTCAGAGGTACGAACAAACCTGGTCCGTATGTCCAGTTGCAGCTGTTTAGACCGAGAGTTGTAAGTTCAACCGCTGCATCTGAAAAAGATGGCGGTGGTGGCATCTACATCTGCAGAACACGAAGAACCAGTGGCATCTACATCTACAGAAGATTAAGAACCAGTGGTTTCTGCATCTGCAGAACATTAAGAACTAAGGGCATCTGCATCAGCAGAACACGAAGAACCATGGCATCTACAGAACATGAAGAACCAGTGGCATCTACATCTACAGAACATGAAGAACCAGTGGCATCTACATCTACAGAATGTGAAGAACCAGTGGTTTCTGCATCTGCAGAACATTAAGAACCAGTGGCATCTACGTCTACAGGAGATAATACAACTTTTGAATCCATTCCCCTTGTTTAAGTGTACGCACCGTACAACGCATTTGGAATCGACAGGAGTAAAGTTTGACTTACGAACAAATCGACTTACGAACAGAACCTCTGGAATTTAACTCGTTCGTAAGTAGAGGAGTCCCGTGTATGTTTTAAAAGTAAACAAAAAAACCGGTGTGGCCCTGCAATTGCTCGCTCCGCGAAGCGAACCCGCTGGGGGGAGGGGTATCTTTCAAAAGGTGGGGGGGTACCCACATTTTCCCCCACCACACACCGCCAGCTGATTCTAGGCTCAACGTTGCTGAACCCCCCCCCCCTACCCACCCCATGGCGGTGGGAGCCGTGTGGGATTTAAGAATTTTGGCCCGTTGTTTCAACCGCGACCTCGTAAGTCCCGGCTAGGACCGCGGTGGCTAGGAGATGTTAGCTACCTCGCCTGGTACACAGGAGGTCGTGGGTTCGACCTCGACCCTGACGCCTGCTGTATATTTGGCGTTTGCGTGTTCTGCCCGTGGTCGCGTGGAATTTTCTCCGGGTCACCGGTTTTCCCTCCAAATTTAGAATCAACGTCACGCGTTTAGAGCAGTGGTGCTTGACCTTTTCTGCAGCCTTTGCACCCGTTTGGTTCTTAATCATAAAACAAAATTACAATAATAATAAACNCACTTAACACATTCTTGCGGAGGGAGCTGTAGGAACGTTGGGTTGCTCGGTCAATGGCCAGGGTCAACGGCGGCGTGGTGTATTCCGCAAATATGGCCGATTGTGAGGGCGGGCACAAGCCGGCGTGAGTAGGTTAAACGTTGAGTTTATAAGGGCACCACGGGTGACCAGCCCTCCCACCCAGCCCACCCTCCCACCCCCAGCCCACCTCCCCCGCCCTCTCCACCCGCCCTCCCACCCTCCCACCCAGCCCTCCCAACCAGCCCACCCTCCCACCAGCCTCCCTCCCACCAGCCCTCCCACCTCCCTCCCACCCAGCCCACCCTCCCATTTTTGGATGCACGACGGACGGACACAATAATCCCTGTGGGCTGGTGGAACCAGGTGGTTCCTACCAGTATGAAACAGTAAAAACAAAAATGTGGCCGTGTCTCGCTACCCCAGAAAGGGCATCTCGCACCCCCAGGGGGTGCAGCGTGCACCGCCTGGTGCAGAAGAAGATGAAGAGGAGCCACTGGTGTAGAGTATTTGGATGCTTTTTTGAGCAATCATTTGTGATAAAAAAATTCGCTTCTGACAAAGAGCTCTGTAGCTCAGTGGTGGGGCCTTACCTGGTAACAGTAAAACATTTATAGCTTCTCTTTCGGACGCAACACAAGCGTCCGTCATCAGGCGGGACAACCAGAGCACGAAACAATTGCTGAAGTAGCGATTTAATTCTTTTTATATTTATACATACGTGACTTTACCGAAAGAACCAGTATGGATCCCTGCAGTCACGAAAACTTCAATCTAGACATTTATAGCTGTATAGATTCCAGCCATTGTTACCCAACGGCGGCATTGGTAACCGCTTTTTTTTCTTCCCTTTCCTGCACCTTACCCGATTGGGTTAAAAATGTGGTAAAAAAAGTGGGGTTAAAATTTTGGTCAAAAAAATTGTGGTGAAAAATTTGGGGTTAAAAATTGGGGTAAAATTGGGGTTAAATTTTTTTGTCAAAATTGGGGTCAAGGAATTTTGGGTCAAAATTGGAGTNAAAAAAAGGGAAACGCAAAAGGAATTTTCTGGTGGCAGCGGTGGTCTACGTGAGAGAGAGCGACGGTGCCGACCCTTGACCCCATTCGCCAGGTTCACCGCGCTACCGGCGCTACCGGCGCTGTCGGCGTCGTCACGCGATGGGGACGATCGCTCGGAACTCCGCGGCTCGAGAACGCGGCCTCGCTAAGCGGACACGGCGGAGCCACCTCTGATGGTTGTCGCAGGGGTGGCCCGTGATCCGTCAGTCCTGCGGAGGCAACGATGAGGTTCCGTTGTGGGGGGCGGAGGAGGGGTGGCATGTGAACGTTGCAAAGTTTCCTTCCCGCGTCGCGACGAGGAAGGGGGTGAGGCAGTGTGGGATCGAGTGTTGCCCCCCTCGCATTCGCGGGATTTGTTTCTCTTGGCGGGGTGGGGAGGGGTGCTCGGGTTTGTCCCACACACACAAGCAGACACACTCATTAATTGGCTATTGACACCTCATACGGAGAAGATCGCGGAGTTTGGCAGAAAATGTGGCTCACCGCCACATGGGGACCCCGCTGCCTTTCCCCCCCGCTCGTCATGGTTCTCCTCACGCCTCCGAGTCNTCTCTCTCTGTCTCCCTCTCTCTGTCTCTCTGTCACTCTCTCTCTGTCTCTCTCTCCTCTGTCTCTCTCTCTGTCTCTCTCTCTCTGTCACTCTCCCTCTGTCTCTCTCTCTCTCTGTCACTCTCCCTCTGTCTCTCTCTCTCTCTGTCACTCTCCCTCTGTCTCTCTCTCTGTCANTCTCTCTCTGTCTCTCTCTCTCTCTCACTCTCTCTCTCTCTCTCTGTCACTCTCTCTCTGTCTCTCTCTGTCACTCTCCCTCTGTCTCTCTCTCTGTCACTCTCCTCTCTCTCTCTCTGTCACTCTCCTCTGTCTCTCTCTCTCTCTGTCACTCTCCTCTGTCTCTCTCTCTCTCTGTCACTCTCCTCTGTCTCTCTCTCTCTCTGTCACTCTCCTCTGTCTCTCTCTGTCTCTCTCTCNTCGACGCTCNTCTCACTGTGCCAATAGCGATNCTGGCGCACAGTAGCCGACGCAGGCCCTCTGACCCTTGCCCTCTGACCGTGGCCCTCTGACCCTCTGCCCTCTGACTGTGGCCTTCGGACCCTCTCTGACCCTTGCCCTCTGACCGTGGCCCTCTGACCCTGGCCCTCTGACCCTGGCCCTCTAACCATAGCCTCTGACCCTTGCCCTCTGACCGTGCCCTCTGACCCTGGCTCTCTGACCCTGGCCCTCTAACCATAGCCCTCTGACCCTGGCCCTCTGACCCTCCCTCTGACCGTGGCCCTCTGACNGTGGCCCTCTGACCCTGGCCCTCTGACCCTGGCCCTCTAACCATAGCCCTCTGACCCTCCCTCTGACCGTGGCCCTCTGACCTCTCTCTGACCCTGGCCCTCTAACTCCCTCTGACCCTGGCCCTCTGACCCTTGTCCCTCTAACCGTGGCCCTCTGGCCGCGTCACCCNTCCCTCTGGTTTCAGGGGATAGAAGCGGGGAGGGCGGGGAGCAGTGTTGTGTCCCCGTGGCATAGGCCGCAGTATTTACGGTCACGGATCCACCCCCTCGCCGCCCTCCCCCGCTTAGCTTTTTAATAACATCATTAAAGATTCTGATTCTGATTGCGCAGTCTGCCCCCCCCACCCTCCACCCCGCACCCCATCTGGCACATCTAAGGCCCTGCTTAATTTGCTGAAGCCTTGTCGGGCCGGGGTTGTGCATCTTGCCGTGCGAACGCAACTACTAAGCCGCATTTGGTGGGGGGAGGGGAAATTTTTTTGACCGGGGTGGGGACACGGTAACGGCGGTGGTGGGGGAGGGGCATGGTGGAGATATTGGTGGAGCACATTAAAATAAATAAAGCGTCACGGGCTTAAAAAATAAATGATGCCGTATTATTCGAATGTAAACCTTTTGTGTACGCGAAGCTCAAACGCCCCCCCAGCCCCGCCCGTCCGAGCTACGCTTGCCCGTTGCTTCAAGGTTCACCGACGCGACGTGGTGGTGGTGGTGGCTCAGCAGTTACTCTCGCGCCTCGTGGCAAGGAATCGCCGAGGGGTAGGTGCGAGATTCGGGCGCATCTCCGCGTGGGAATTGCCGTGCGATCCTGCCCGCCGCCCGTGTGGGTTCCCATCGGGGTCCTCTTCGCTTTCCTCCCAGACGGCTTACAACAACAAAACTCTGGTTCTTCACGTTCTGCAGATGTGGATGCCACTGGTTCTTCACGCTCTGCAGATGTAGATGCCACTGGTTCTTCACGTTCTGCAGATGTTGATGCCACTGGTTCTTCACGTTCTGCAGATGTAGATGCCACTGGTTCTTCACGTTCTGTAGATGTAGATGCCACTGGTTTTTCACGTTTTGCAGATGTAGATGCCACTGGTTCTTCACGTTCTGCAGATGTAGATGCCACTGATTCTTCAAGTTCTGCAGATGTAGATGCCACTGGTTTTTCACGTTTTGCAGATGTAGATGCCACTGGTTCTTCACGTTCTGTAGATGTAGATGCCACTGGTTCTTCACGTTCTGCAGATGTAGATGCCACTGGTTCTTCACGTTCTGTATATGGAGATGCCACTGGTTCTTCACGTTCTGCACATGTAGATGCCACTGGTTCTTCACGTTCTGTAGATGGAGATGCCACTGGTTCTTCACGTTCTGCAGATGTAGATGCCACTGGTTCTTCACGTTCTGTAGATGGAGATGCCACTGGTTCTTCACGTTCTGCACATGTAGATGCCACTGGTTCTTCACGTTCTGTAGATGTAGATGCCACTGGTTCTTCACGTTCTGTAGATGTAGATGCCACTGGTTCTTCACGTTCTGCAGATGTAGATGCCACTGGTTCTTTATGATGCGACCCTTTTTTTGCTCCCATGTGTCGCCCAGGGCTTCATTTCTCACCCGATATATTTATTTTTCCCCGTGAAAAAAATCCCTGCGATGCGGACGGCGAGCCGGGAGCTGTGGTTCGGGTTTATCGGGTGCGAGGCACAACCGCCGGAGCCGCAGGGTTACCGCCTCTCCGTAACGAGCAGGCGAGTTTAAAATTCCCGCCGACCCCCCGGGGCGATTACTTGCTCAGCGTTGTGCCGATTGGATTTAATTTCTGTCCGAGTTGACCTAGGGGAGGGCCAGGTTCACGCTCCAGCTTTGGACAAAGCGGTCGAGGCACGTGGCTTCGGAGAGGCAAAACGCAATTATTGAGCCGCCCGAACGAATATTCATTACGCTCGGATGTATAATGCCGTTGCTAAATAGGATCTGCCAGTTTTTTTCGAATCCCCACCCCACCCCAATCTGTTTTCCAGGAAGAAAATAAATTGTTTAAATATGCGGCGACAACAACAACAACAACGGCGGCGGCGGCGGTCAACGTCGGCAAAGCATCGCGAACGTTCCACGCAGCGCCCCCTTCCTCCCGAACGCGTCGCGTGAAGCAGACGGAGGAGCCCAACGCCGCGCGCCTTGAAGAGCAAATCAAACCGGGGGATTCGCCAACAGACGCACAGCTGACATTGCATTCCTCGAATTGCTACGCAACCGCTGCGACCTTTCACCCCGGCAGCAGGCGCCGAACCCCAAGCGCTCCTGCCCTCCTCCCTCGCGAGCGCTCATCCCCCCCCCCCCGGCCCCCACCCCCCCCCCCCCCATGAGAGATAAAATTTGTTTTTAGCTTCAATCACGTGTCGCGCATTTGCGTTCGCTACAGCTGTGATCCTGCCTGTCCCTGAGGGCACTCTTTCCATGCGTGCGTCTGAGTGTGCGGCCGTGTGTGTGTGCGTGCGTCTGAGGCTGTGTGTGCGTGCGTCTGATTCAGCGGTCGTGTGTGTGTGCGTGCGTCTGAGGCTGTGTGTGCCGTCTGAGTGTGCGTCTGAGTGTGCGGCTGTGTGTGCATGCGTCTGATTCAGCGGCTGTGTGTGTGCGTGCGTCTGAGGCTGTGTGTGCATGCGTCTGAGTGTGCGTCTGAGTGTGCGGCTGTGTGTGCGTGCGTCTGATTCAGCGGTGTGTGTGCGTGCGTCTGAGGCTGTGTGTGCATGCGTCTGAGTGTGAGGCTGTGTGTGCATGCGTCTGATTCAGCGGTGTGTGGTGCGTCTGAGGCTGTGTGTGCATGCGTCTGATTCAGTACGTGTGTGTGCGTGCGTCTGAGGCTGTGTGTGCGTGCATCTGATTTAGCGGCTGTGTGTGTGCGTCTGAGGCTGTGTGTGCATGCGTCTGATTCAGTAGCTGTGTGTGTGCGTCTGAGGCTGTGTGTGCGTGCATCTGATTTAGCGGCTGTGTGTGTGCGTCTGAGGCTGTGTGTGCGTGCGTCTGATTCAGCGGCNGTGTGTGCGTGAGTGTGCGTCTGATTCAGCGGCTGTGCGCGTGCGTGCGTCTGAGTGTGCAGCCGCGTGCGTGAGTGTGTCTGAGTGTGCGGCTGTTGGTGACCGATTCGTATGGCTGTGTGTGTGGCNGTGTGTGTGTGTTAGCGTGCGTGTGTGTGTTTAGCGAGTGTGTGTGTGTTAGCGTGCGTGTGCGTGTGCGTGTTAGCGTGCGTGTGTTAGCGTGTGTGTTAGCGTGTGTGTTAGCGTGCGTGTGTTAGCGTGCGTGTGTCGTGTGTGTTAGCGTGCGTGTTAGCGTGCGTGTGTGTGTTAGCGCATCGCCCGTGGTGTACCGCCTTCGGGAATATCACATCCCAAACGCGCCCCCCCCACTCCACCCTACTGCGTCTCTCTCCTGTCTGCCCCCCACCGTACAAATCCTCCTCCCGCTGCCCCCACCTCTTCCTTTATCGCCGACCCTCCTCCACCTAACCCAAATCCCCAGCACCCGCGTCTCTTTTATATGCACGCCGCATATCTTATCAGACGTTATTTACGTTGGTGGTGGTGGGGTGAGACGGGGATGAAAGCTCACTAGAAGTGAACCCTGCGGGGGGAAGAGGGGGAGCTGGCGGGGTGGGGGGCCGCCGTGGCGTGCGCTCTGCTAAGGAGATCGTGGGGGGCAGGCGGGGAGGGAGGAGGTGGGGTTGTGGGCCCCCTTTTACGGCCGCGATATCGGGGAGGGGGCGGCCGGCGGGGGTGAGGCCTTCCTTGCGGGAGGCCTCCGGGATGCGAGGCGTGGGTTGCGAACCGGCCGCCTAAAAAAAAATCACGCAAACAAAAACCGCTCGCTCCCAACGCTCCGCCGTTCGTCGCGAGTAGGGGAAGCAAAGACGCTCGCNCGCTCGCTCGCACGCCGACGACGACGACAAAACTGTGACGTGCGCCCCTGAAAAATGTTGGCGTCTGCCGTTTTGCCTCGACGAGCGAGACCGCCGGCGGGCGTGGGATGGAGCCGGGTCGCGGGCAACGCTCATAAATCCCGACCCGTTCCCAATTACCGACGGATGGATCCTCCGTGCCCCCCCCCCCCTGCCGTGCCGGTCGCGCAGATGATTTTATTTTCGAAACCGGACCCTCGCCACATGCTGCTCGGTGCGGCAAGGGTGGCGGCGGTTCGGATTCGTCGCTCAGCCAGTCACGTCAACCGCTGGCCCGGGAATCGAACCCGGTCGCCCCCCGCGCCGGGCTCGTAGCTGGCCCGCCGCTAACTCAACCACCGCCCCACCCCACACCAACACCGCCGCCACCGCCCGTCGCCCACCCAGGTCGTGCGTAGACCGCCGGTAATTGCGTGATGCGTGCGCCCAAGATCCTTTGTGAGAAAACGTCTCGTGGAAAGAGAGAGAGAGAGAAAACAACAACGGCTCCATGCGCAATCGGCGTATTTCTGGGCGGGCGGGCGGACGGGGTGTTGCGGACGCACTTCACGCGCCGAATGTTCTTTGTTTTCTGTCCCGCCGGCCAGCCGCCCGGCGCTCCGTAAAGACGGTGCAACGGGGCCGATAGCACCGGAGGAGAGACGGGGAGCGGGTCCGTCCATTCGCCTCTCGGCAACAAGAAAAACCTCCCAAGCACTCGGAGCGCGCAATGAATTTTATCAAGCCGATCGTTTTTTAAAAGCGGAATACGAAGGCATTTTGTGCGAGGGTGGGGGAAAGGGTCCCAATCTATGTTTATATTTATTTATATTTCTCCCATTTATATTTATTTATTTATTTGAAGTGAAAATAATTTGAAAATCTTTTATACTCCCCTGTCTGGTTTTAACAACGGTTTTGGGGTAATGCAGCAGCAGCAGCAGCAAAAGGAAAAAAAAACCACCACGCAATTTCAAATGGAAAAAGCTTCCCGTAAAATTAATCCAGCAGCTACCCGCAGTAATAAAAATATATATATAGTGTCACTGGATTCGCTGTGGCGAATGCAAGGGATGTGTTAACCGCTTCCCGCCCGTGCCCGTTGCCGCCACCGGGACGACGGATTTTTAGCTCGGCAATTACGGCGACTGCCGTGGTGGCGAGCGGCCTTTTTGCAAATCCACCGTCACGTTAAGGCCTGCGCGGGGCTTGTTTGACCGTGCTTCACCAGCGCGGGTCGACGGAGCGCCCGGCCGGGTGGGAAAGAGGGGCTCAGGACCGCCGACGGAGCAGCCGCGGTGGAACCGTAAACTCGTCGCCGAACCGGGAGTGTGCGGTGCTGCACGGCAAAAAGTCGCCAAAAGATCGCAGTCGCTCTGCGAATACGCAACGAAAGTTCAACATTTTCACTTGAATCGCTGAGAAATTGCTGTTTCAACGTTCTATTTTAATCTCACGTTTAAAAAAAAATTTGGTTTTATGCCATTTGCTCTCAAATGTCAATTTTGCTCGGTGTTTGTTCATGCAATTAATTGAGTTAAAACAGAGAAAACGAGGCTGGCAAGTTTAAACAAATTAAAAGTTGGGGCGGTCCTGGCGTTTCGGGAACGGCTGCGCAAATACCGCCACCACCGTCACTACCACCACCATCATCACCACCACCGTCACCACCACCGTCACTACCACCAGTCACCACCACCGCCACCACCGTCCCACCGCACCACCACCGTCACAACCACCACCGTCACCACCGTCACCACCACCGCCACCACCGTCACACCACCACGTCACCACCGCCACCACCATCGCTACCACCACCACCGTCACCACCATCACCACCGTCACCACCATCATCACCACCACCACCGTCACCACCGCCACCACCACCGTCGCCGCCACCACCACGTCACCACCACCATCGCCACCACCACCACCGTCGCCGCCACCACCGCCACCACCACCGTCACCACACCACCGTCACCACCGTCTCCACCACCACCACCATCACCACCACCGTCNCAACCACCACCACCACCACGTCACACCGCCACCACCACCGTCACCACCACCGTCACCACCACCACCACCGTCTCCACCACCGTCACCACCGCACCACCACCATCACCACCACCGTCGCAACCACACCGTCACCATCACACCACCACCGCCACCACCATCACCACCGCCACCACCACCGTCACCACCGCCGTCACCGCCGCCGCCACCTCAGAGAGGTAGCAGTTAAGAGTTAACATTTTTCTTTTTTATCTGCGCCTCGCACGCTTTCCTGCACTAATGAGTCAGACCGCTGCTCATCCAAAATGCATTAAAAAATCCCGGTAGGGGACATCGGCCCGCCTGCCGGCTTCTGAAATTGGAAAGAAAGGAACCTCGTCAAGATCTGCGACGCGGCATGCACGCGTACACACACACACGTACACACACGTACACACACGCACACACACACGTACACACACACACACGCAAACACGTACACACGTACACACACGTACACACACGCACGCACACGCACGCACACACACGCACACGCACACACACACACGTACACACACACACACACGTACACACACGTACACACACGCACACACACACATACACGCGTACACACGCGTACACACNCACACACACACATGTACAACACACAGTACACCACACGCACACACACACACACACACACGTACACACACACAGTACACACACANGCGTACACACGTGTACACACACATGTACACACGCGTACACACACGTACACACACGTNCACACACACACGTACACACTCACACACGTACNCACACGTACACACACGTACACACGTACACGCACACGTACACGCACACACGTNCACACACACACGTNCACACACGTACACGCGCACGTACACGCACAAATACACACGTNCACACACGTACACGCACGTACACACACACGTACACACACACGTACATGTATACACACGTACACAAGCACGTACCCGCCCGTACGCGCACGTGCATTCCGCGTGTTTTTATTTACGCACATGAAGGTGCAAGTCGTCAGTACGAACCCCCTTTGATGAGATAGTGTTGTGNTGTGTGTGTTTGTGGTGCGTGTGTGTGGTGCGTTTGTGATACGTGTGTGTGTGGTGTGTGTGTGTGTGTGTGTGTGTGGTGCGTGTGGTGTGTGTGTTTGTGGTGCGTGTGAGTGGTGCGTGGTGCGTGTGTGTGTGTGGTGCGTGTGTGTGTGGTGCGTGTGTGTGTGCTTGTGTGTGTGTTTGTGGTGGTGTGTGTGGTGCGTGTGCGTGTGTGTGTGTGCGTGGTGCATGTGTGTTTGTGGTGCGTGTGTGTGTGGTGCGTGTGCGTGTGTGTGTGTGTGTGGTGCGCGTGTGTGTGGTGCGTGTGTGTGTGCGTGTGTGTGTGTGTGGTGCGTGTGTGTGTCGTCCGTCCGTGTGTGTGAATCGGGCTGCAGTTTTACCACTCAAACGATTTCGGCCGAAATAATCAAAAGCCTCCCAATGAGAGGCAACCATCGAGTAATTTTTTTTATATAACCAAGTAAAAAACACTCATTATTTTTATTGGGCATTTTCTCAAAAGAATAACCATTCCACCAAATTTCACGAACCGGTCAATGTGTGCGTATGTGCGTGTGTTTTTTTACCTGTCACTTTTCCCCCTCTCTCCGCCTGTAAGATTGATTGCGTGATTAATTAAACCGCGTGGCATCTGTGGGTGCTTTGTTTCTTTTTCGTCCACAAACCGCCTGAGAAAGCGGTCTCTGGTGTGGCCCAATCAGTTTCAAAGACAATGCGTACACTACCAGAGCATGCTGTGCTTTGTGTTTGCATGTTCAACACAAATATATGCGGTACATGCAGACATGATTCCTTGTAAAAAGTTTCATTTTGGTGTTTTAACATCTTAACACAGCTGGTTTTATCGCGAGAAGGGGTAAAACCTATTCCTATATTTTGCTACTGGCAAGGGAAGGTCCATGATGTTGCTGCTCTACCCGAAGCACTCAATGTCCTGACAGGGGCATTGTCTTTGTGCTGTTCGCATTTTGGCGTCCTCTGGTCTAACGCCGCTTGAGACGAGGCTCTAAAGAAAGCTGTCTCTGGTGTGGACCAATCAGTTTCAAAGACAATGCATCCACTACCAGAGCATGTATTTTTAGTTTGTATGTTCACCACAAGTATATGTGGTTAATGCAGTGACGTGATTCCTTGCAAAGCTTTCTGTTTGGTGTTTTAACATCTTAACACAGCTGCTGTATTGCCAGAAAGGGTGCAACCTATTCTCATATTACAACCTTTTGGTTCCAACCTCGCGACGACGAATCTGCCGGCCGCACCTTCTCTTCCCTCTGGCCTTCATCGCCGCGACAGCCTCGCACGGGTCACCTGCCATCGACGTTGCAACGACGTCGCATCGACGTCACGTCTCGGGAAAAATAAATATGAAAAGGGGCAGCCCTCCCAGGTGCAGCTTTTGCCGTGCGTCATTTCCAATTGGGCGATTTGCAGGGGATCTTTGTGTTGTTTTTATTATTTCCCCACAGCATTAGGATGCGTTTGTTTCGAGAGAATGCAAACCGCACGCGGAAAAGGCACCCGAGTCAAACCCGGCCTTTGGTGCGGTGCCGAGATGTTAACTCCCTCGCCTGGCACGCGGGAGGTCGTGTCGCGTGCGTTTCGACCCCGACGTCGTGCGGAATTTCCATCCAGTTCCTCCGCGTTTGGAACCGGCGTCGCCGGCGTGCGTTTACCGCGCGATGGGCCATCTCCCTTGAGCCGTCGCCTCCGACGAGGTCGCTTTAAAAAATAAAGGACTCGTACGCAGCTCAGAGGGGCCTCACCTGGTGAAGTACAAATAGCAGCACAGTGGCAGCTAGCAGTCGCCTCCGCCGCGCCACCCTGCACGCGGTTTTCTGACTCCGGGCATCCGTGCCCTTGTCCACCGGTTTCAATACTTGTAAGCGTTGGCCGCGAGTAGGAGGGTCACCCCCACGAACTCTCTGTGTCTCTCTGTGTCTCTCTGTGTCTCTCTGTCTCTCTGTGTCTCTCTGTGTCTCTCTGTCTCTCTCTGTGTCTCTCTGTGTCTCTCTCTGTCTCTCTGTGTCTCTGTGTCTCTGTGTCTCTCTGTCTCTCTGTGTCTTCTGTGTCTCTGTGTGTCTCTGTGTCTCTCTGTCTCGCTGCCTCTCTCTGTGTCTCTCTGTTTCTCTCTCTGTCTCTCTGTTTCTCTTGCTTCTCTCTCTGTGTCTCTGTGTCTCTGTGTCTCTCTGTCTCCTTCTCTCTCTGTGTCTCTGTGTCTCTGTGTCTCTCTGTCTCGCTCTCTCTCTTGTCTCTCTGTATCTCTCTGTGTGTCTCTTGTGTCTCTCTGTCTCGCTCCTCTCTCTGCGGAAGCCCTCTCTCGCCGTGGCCGGCAGCAGCAGCGGCAGCAGCAGCACCTCGATATTGGCATTCAGCTCCCGAACGTCTTGGCTGCTACCATCATCATTATCATCATGCGTAAGAACGAGAATGGAATTGCGCATTTGTAGGTTATCCCACTGCGAAGCGAAACCAATCAAGCTCTGGCCCAAGTTAAAAAAAATTGTAAATCCTGGGATTTACTGTGATTAGCATCGGCTGAAGCTGGACAGCTTGCGTGCCAGAAATGTCCGCTTTCTGGCGCTTCGAGAAATCAGTAACATTCACGTCAGCTGTTCAGTGGCAATCACCTGCACGCATTAGAATTTTTACTCGTGACCAAGGTGCTGAAATGATGCTTTTTAATTGTTTTCATCATTTAGCCACTGCCGGATAACGGTGGATATGCGGTGCCCTCCCCATTCTGTCGCCGTCGTGATTTGCGTCGTTATCACGAGCGGGCTGCAGAATGACATCACAGCGGCGTGTGACGGCGTTAAGCGTCCGGCGTATTATTATTTTTCATCGCGGGGGCATGCCATGTATCGCGGCGACGGCTCTCGCCCCGACCGATTCTGAAACGGACGCATCGGCTCGCACGGAGCCCCGAAGCGGCGAGCCCGACTGATTAGACGCTTTCTGCCTTTGGAGGCAACGTCGTGCCGAGAATCTGGCGCCCGGCGTATCAAAGGCGCGCGATTCCAAGAAAAAGGGGGGGGGGGGGGGGCGCACGAAGAAATATATTTTCCTTTCAATTAAGGGCCGTTTGTTTGTGTCTCGACGGAGCCTTCCGACGGTGCCTCCTTTGTAAACTCAAAAAAAGAAATCGCTCGAAAATTGGCTGTTGCCAGGCAGGCGAACTTAATTGGTCATGCTCGGCATACGCGCGCATGCGCATTGGACGGTGCATGTGTCATGTGGCGTGTGTCGTGTGTCGCGCGGCGTGTGTCGTGCGTCGTCTGGATCGGTGGTGCACAGCGGTCAGCGCGCCTGCACCGCCGTCCAGGGCCACCGTGGTTTTGATTTCCGGCCACGGCCAAGACCAGCGACGAACATCTGAACCGATCCTCTGGGCCTCCGCTCGGTTGACTTGAGACCTCCGTTGATCATTTGGTGCGGTGTGTGAACACCGCCGCTCGCGGTACCGGCCAACCCCACCCAGTCTCGCCGTGTACCACCGTGGCGGCCTTCATCGGTGTGGCCCGCTACTCACGGCGCGTGCCCCAGCAGTCTGCTAAGGCTGCACGGGGAATCTACGTGTACACGCACACTCGCGCGTGTTCTCTCTCGTTGTCTGCCCCTCCTCCTCCTCTTTTGCTCCCTCCTCTCCATCTCCCAGAGTNANCCCCCCCCCTCCAAAACCCACACCACCCCCTCTGCGCCCCCCCCCCCCCCCCCCCTCTCCCACACAGTTGAATTGATGGGCTTAATTACGCCGTGCGAGCGGCGTGCGTAGCCGAGGACGGCGTGGAGTGTCTTGCGCTGCCGGCCTCGCCGCCGCCCGTCTCTCCCACACGGCGGAGAAAATAAAAGCACACGCCCGTCCATCCGTCTCGTGAGCAGAGCCTCCGTCCCTCGTCCTCGTTTCTGGATTTCTTTTCTGATTTTCGCGTCTTTTTCGTTTTCTTTAACCCGTCGCCCGCCGCCCGCCGCCGGGTGCGTTTGGGGGTCCGGGGGGGGGGGTAGCTGGCAGCGACGACGACGAACGGAACGGCGCTGCCACCGCACCCGGCGTGGGATGGTCACATTTGTTTTTGCTACGGAGAGGCCCCGGTGCCCACGCGCAACACTGCGAGAGGTCGTTTTTTTTTTTTGTCCACCAAACTCAATTTTGAGGTCGCCGGCCTGTCCGCGAGCACGCCGGCGTTTTTTGCGTTTTTTTGCGCTCGAAATCGCCGCCACCGCCGCGATTTCAAGACGCGCCATCGCGTGTGGACGACTCGTTCTAAAGGGTTAATCTCTCTCTCCCCTCCCTCTCCCCTCTCTCTCTCTCTCCCTGNCTCTCTCCTCTCTCTCTCTCTCCTCTCTCTCTCCCCTGTCTCTCTCTCTCTCTCCCCTCTCTCCCTCTCCCCCTGTCTCTCTCCTCTCTCTCCCNTGTCTCTCTCTCTCTCTCTCCCTGTCTCTCTCCTCTCTCTCCCTCTCTCTCCCCTCTCTCCACGCTCTCACGTACTTCGCATCGTCGGATCGTACCAAACCAGGCAATCCCGGGTGTCGGTCGCGCCAATGTAGCGTTAGGGCAATGATTTTTTTTTTTTACCCACCACCACGTGCCTGCCTGCCCCCCCATCCTACCCGACCCACAACCCCTTTGTGTTTTTGTATTTATTTATTTAATCAAACGGCCATGGCCAGTGCACCATCCCTAAACGAGATGTGACATCTGAGTTGTGCAACGGGGAGTTGGGGGGGAGGGGTGGGGGTTCGAGGCCAGGATAAATAAATGAATATCTAAGGGGGGGGACACATTGAGTGTATTTTGTGCCTATAGATGTGTGCGCTTTGTGTGATGCTATGCTGCGCACGGGCCTCTCGTTTGCTTTTGCACAAGGAAAAGAGGTTTGTGTGTGTGTTGGTTTGTGTGTGTGTGTGTGTGTGTTGGTTTGTGTGTGTGTTGGTTTGTGTGTGTGTGTGAGTGTGTTCGTTTGTGTGTGCGCGTGTTCGTTNGTGTGTGTGCGTGTGTTCGTTGTGTGTATGAGTGTTCGCGTGTGTGTGTTCGTTTGTGTATTTGTGTGTGCAGTGTGTGTGTGTTCGTTTGCGTGATTGTGTGTGCGTGTGTGAGTGTATTCGTTTGCGTGTGTGAGTGTGCGTGTTGTGCGTGTAGCGTGTGTGAGTGTGCGTGTGAGTGTGTGAGTGTGCGTGTGTGAGTGCGTGTTTGAGTGTGTGAGTGTGCGTGTGTGAGTATGCGCGTGTGAGTGCGCGTGTGAATGTGCGTGTGTGTGTTCGTTTGCGTGTGTGAGTGTACGTGTGCGAGTGTGCGTGTGCGTGTGTGAGTGTGCGTTTGTGAGTGTGCGTGTATGTGTGAGTGTGCGTGTGTGAGTGTGCGTGTGTTNATGAGTGTGTGTGTGCGTGTTGCGCGTGTGCGTGTGTGTGTATGCGTGTGTGAGTGTGCGTGTGTGAGTGTGTGAGTGTGCGTGTGTGAGTGTGTGTGTGAGTGTGTGTGTGCGTGTGTGAGTGTGCAGTGTGCGTGTTGCGTGTGTGAGTGTGTGTGAGTGTGCGTGTGCGAGTGTGTGTGTGCGTGTGTGAGTGTGCGTGTGCGAGTGTGTGCNTGTGTGTGTTGTGCGTGTGTGAGTGTGAGTGTACGTGGTGAGTGTGCGTGTGTGTGTGTGCGTGTGCGAGTGTGTGAGTGTGGTGTGCGTGTGTGTGTGCGTGCGTTAGCGCTACACTGCGCTACGACCCCGGTGACCCAAGTTCCATTCGTCAGGCCACCACCAACACCAGTGACGATCATCTGAATCTGTTCTGGCCCTCCCCTGTGACTCAGCCTCAAAATGAGTACCTGGTGCGGTGTATAACATTGCCTTGGGGAGACAAAGGCGGCCGGGCGTGGTGCTGGCCACCCACCCCTCGTGTGCCGTTCCGGCCTTCACAGGTGCTGCTGCTCGCTAACAGCACTTGCCCCTACAGTCTGTTAAGGCCTCACGGGGATCTTTGTCTTTGTGTGTGCGCGTGCGATGGCCTACGAGATTGGTCAGCTCTTCTCGGCACATGTAGGGTGGGTAAGATGTTAAGGTCCCATGATGTAGCTGCTCACCCGAGCTCTCAATGCACTGATAGTGGCATTGTCTCTGTGCTGGTCGCCTGTTTGGCCTCCTCCTCTGGTCTAACACTGGTAGTGAGACTCGGCTCTAAAGAAAGCTGTCTCTGGTGTGGACCAATCAGTTTAGAGGACAATGCATCATCATATATTACCAGAGCGTGTTGNTTTTTTGTTTGCATCTTCACCACAAGTATATTTGGTTAATGAGGACATGATTCCTTGCAAAAAAATTCAATTTGGTGTTTTAACATCTTCACACAACTTTTTTTATTGCCTGGAACAGTAAAACTTATTCTTATATCTTAGGGTGGGTTTTGTTTGTTTAATCCATCGCAAAACGAGATCCAAATAATGACACTTTACTCAACATTTGCATTCTCTCACAAGGCAGCAGTGCCTGGCAAAACAAAAAGGGCCACTTTTGGGCTCACGGTCCAGGGCAGAGGTTTTCAAAAACAAAATCGTGACCCATCGTGGGAAGTTCATGACGAATGAGATGACGAACAAGATTAAGATGCAGAAAAAGAAACGCATCACAGCATTACTTTCATCACGCAACTGAAAAGAAACCGGGACTTTTAGTGTCCTTGGGGAAAAAAATATCTCGCAATCGTGGAAGAGGGCAGAACTACGCTCGTAATTGTCTTGAACGGTGCGTTGTTCACTCTGTGAAGCAGTCAGCTCTGGTTCTACGCCTCCGAATTCTCAAATCAATTTCTAAATATATACGCGCGTTTCAGGTTGCGTGCGTTTCATCGTCATCATCATCATCGTTGTTGTTGTTACACACGTGACAACAACTGGGACGGGTGCCTGTCCCCGTCTCGGCACCGGCCACCTCCTCGACAGACTCGGTTGTGAAAACCAGGAGACAAGCGTGGGCAACCCTTTGTCCCGCTAATTACAACAACAACAACAACAACAAACAACAACAACAAACAGGGAAAACCAGGAGACAAGCGTGGGCAACCCTTTGTCCCGCTAATTACAACAACAACAACAACAACAACAAACAACAACAACAAACAGGGAAAACCAGGAGACAAGCGTGGGCAACCCTTTGTCCCGCTAATTACAACAACAACAAACAACACAAACAACAACAAACAGGGAAAACCAGGAGACAAGCGTGGGCAACCCTTTGTCCCGCAAATTACAACAACAACAAACAACAACAAACAACAACAAAAACAACAACAACAAACAGGGAAAACCAGGAGACAAGCGTGGGCAACCCTTTGCGCAGCGGCTTTGTTTTTTGTCCCGCTAATTACAACAACAACAAACAACAACAACAAACAGGGAAAACAAAGTAACGTCCACTCCAGGTTGCCAATGACATCGCGCCGAGGAGGCGGCTTGCGTCTTCGGAGAAACAACGGCGGACCCCTTGGGGAGAAGCGGCGGCAGTTTGATCAATTAGTTGAACACGAACGCTTACACGGCCAATATCATCCATAATCCAGGGTGCTTCGAAAAAATGTAAACACTTACATGGGACTATCGTTTTGAATGGAATAAGAACGCATGCTACACTGTAAGGTGATAACAAATGCATGATAATGGCTTCAAAAAGTCCCCAATCGTTCGCCATCGTTGTCAACGCGTGCCTGGAATCTTCTCCAGAGCACGGAGGCACATTTCTTGTTGCATTGTTGCAAATTCTTGGAAGTGTTAAACACCTTGTGCATCGTACTCACATTGTAAATGTTGTGGCTTGGCTCTCCAACACACCGATGTGCTGTACGAGTATACTGCACTATACACTACACTATACACTACACACTACACTATACACTACACTATACACTACACTACTATACACTACACTATACACTACACTACACACTAGTGTTGTACTAGTATACTACACTGTACACTATACAATACACTACACAATATACACTACACTATACACTACACTATACACTACATTACTATACACTACACTATACACTAGTAATGTACTAGTATACTACACTATACACTACACTATACACAACACACTACACTACACTAGTGTTGTACTAGTATACTACACTATACACTACACTATACACTACACTATACACTNCACTACACACTAGTGCTGTACTAGGGACGAATTGGCACGTTCTGTTCACGTGACACGACCTTACGAGTTGGCTGTGCCAGGTGGTGGCGGGTTTAACGACACAGCATTTATATATTTACGAGATCTAACCCCAAAAAAACCTGTATTGTTGATCATATTTTGGCGATGCTGCTATGGCGTTGGCAGTGGGTGCACAGCCACAGACAACAACAACGAGGACATTCGGCAACACCACTGCAACCTTTAAAAAGGACAACGATGCGATAGGTGACGTGCCGGACGATGCTTTGGTGACGACAAAGAAGGGATTATTTCTATGAAACGCCACCGATTATTGTACAGGGTGTTTTAAAAAGATGATCCCAATTTCAAAGCAAAGCGAATTCAAATCGGGTTCATCTTTTCAAAGCACCCTGTATTATATCTGCGGTAGAAGCCCTCCTCTTAACGACGCTAATTGCTTCCACAATACCGGCGGTTAAGTGATTTGGTCATTAAAGGCTTAATTCATTCCGACAGCATCGAAAGTTCCCCATTCTTCAGCCAACAAACGTACTTTGTAATATTCAAACAATGGATATTCACTCATGAAGATGCTTGCAACATTATAAACGCATAATATTAAAAGAAACGTGGTTAATGAATCCTTTAATTCATATTTACTGTACCTATAACAGCCCGTCGTTAACAGGGTAATGGTCGGTAAGCGAACACAGTGGGCTCTATGGAGGCACTACACTACTATACACTACACTACACTACACTACACTATACACTACACTATACACTACACAATACACTACACTATACACTACTACACTATACACTACACTATACACTACACTATACACTACACTATACACTACTATACACTACACTATACACTATACACTACACTATACACTCACTATACAATACATTATACACTACTATACACTACTACACACTACACTTACATACACTACACTACACACACTATACACACATACATTATACACTACACTATACACTACTATACACTACACTATACACTACACGACTATACACTATACACTACTATACATTACACTACTATACACTACACCAGGGGTCCCAACGCCCGGGCCATGGACCGGTAACGGTACCGGTCCGTGGCCTGTTAGGAACCGGGCCGCACAGCAGGAGGTGAGCGGTGAGTCTGTGCGTGGAACCCACCCCCATTATTTTATTATTTACCACTTCCGTCCGCGCTTATTTCCCGCACTGTGCACTTGTCTCAGCCACAGTGTTGGTGAGCCCACGAGCTCTAACCCCGGCCAGAATTAGTAAAAGACAAACGTCGCTGGAGAGTTTCTTTGAAAAGGGGGAAAGACCCAATGATGACCCCCCCCCCCAACGGTCCGTGAAAAAATAGTCTTCCACGAAACCGGTCCCTGGTGCCAAAAAGGTTAGGGACCGCCGCACTACACTATACATACACGTTTGGCTCTATGGAGGCCTGTTGTTAAGCGATTAGTCGTTAACAGGATGCTGGTTAAGAGGGGTTCTACTGTGTATCTAACCTATAAAATGCATTATTTGTCTGTCCGTCCTCCGTCTGTCTGTCTGCGAGGGATTTGGCTCTCAAACGGTGGGTTTACGTCGAACAAATTTGCCAGGCAGCACGCCCTAAGCCCACGGTGGGTGAGCTCTATTTGTTTCACATCAGTCACCTTTTAATTAGTTCTAAGAGCGTTTTAGTGAGATTTTTCTTTATTTAATTATTTCCTCGTGCCCCTCGGGCTGCCCGGGGGTTGCCCTGGCAACGCACGCGCATCATCGGTGGAGGGTGGGGGGGATTTCTCCTTCGCGTTCAGAATGCAAAAAAATGTACACGCAACGCTGAGGTGAATTCATCAAAGTGTCATGTCCTCTTCTCTCCTCCCCTACCCCAATGTGTGCACTTAGGGTCGGTAGATATTAATATTATAGCGCTTAGATAGTATTATTGTAGCGTGGGTGGGGGATGGTGGGGGGGGGGTAGCGGCCCAGCCCACAGCCTCAGCCGGCTGGGCAATCTAGGCGAGGCCAGGGCTGTGCGCGGGAATAGGCCTCACCACGGCACTCTGTCAGGTGAGTACTTTGTGCTATTGAGTCGATATATACTACTATAGAGTCAGTATGTACTACTGTAGTCATAGCAGGTACCACCACAATATGCACTGCTGTAATCATAGCAGGTACCACCACATTATGCACTGCTGTAATCATAGCAGGTACCATCACAATATGCACTGCTGTAATCATAGCAGGTACCACCACAGTCAGTATGCACTGCTGTAATCATAGCAGGCGCCACCACACTCAGTATGCACTGCTGTAATCATAGCAGGTACCATCACAGTATGCACTGCTGTAATCATAGCAGGTGCCACCACAGCAGTATGCACTGCTGTAATCATAGCAGGTACCACCACAGTATGCACTCTGTAATCATAGCAGGTACCACCACAGTCGGTATGTACTGCTGTAGTGATAGTAGATACTGCTATCGAGTTGGTAGATACTAAAACAGTATATACCACTACAGTCAGTCAATACTGCTACAGTCAGTAGATACTACTATAGAGTCAGCAGATACTACTATACAGTTAGTCGTTACTACTATAGAGTCGGTAGATGCTACTGTAGGCCCAGTAAATACTACTACGGTCAGTCGTTACTACAATCAGTAAATACTACTACACAGTAGCTACTACTGGCTACTACTACAGAGTCAATAGATACTACTTCCTTGTTGTATGTAGGGTGTGTAGGTATATATACCTACGCGGGGGTAAAGATATTTTTTGAGGGGGGGGGGTGGGGGTCGACAATTTTCGGAAACCTTTTAGATCAACTACTTACCCCCCACTTTCACTTTATATAACTTTTTGGACTTCTGCAAGCCTCTTATCATTTTGTTGGTGGAGAAATTGACAAACGGCCCACCGGGCTTTCAGAATACCTTAGCATCTGTGTATGTATATGTAAGGTTTTTAACAGAAGTTTTTAAATAGATTTTTCGCCCGGGCAACGCCGGGTACTTCCCGCTAGTATATTCTGTATATTTTACCCTTCTGGCCACATAGCGGCATCGGCTGAACTGCGGTGGGCAAAATCGCGACGTCGACTAAAGCCCGCTCGAGTGTGTTGGCGGTGTACAATTCTGCCCGGCGCGCTCACGATTGTCAAACCACGTGGGCGCCTCCCTCACCCACCACCCCACCCACCAATGAGAGGTCACCCCCCGATCCTCCCCCGGCTCCCCCCCCCCGGCTCCCCACCCCCCCGCTCATCTTTTCCTGGCGGGAGCCACGGAAGTTCCACAGCAACAAAACAAGCGAAATGCGACCGGGTGAGAGAAGAGAATTGTTATCTTTGAAATGCCAGGGGAGAGCGAGAGAGGCNGGGGGGGGGGCAACATGTTAAATGTCATTTCGGAGGCGGCTCCGCGTGCCTTTGTGTCGTTTTGTCCGTCCTTTATGCACAAGGTTGAGGCCCCTATTCCGCTCACCGGCCCCCCACCCACCTGCGCCCCCCCCCCCCCCCCCCCCCCCACGACTCGTTATGGACGCGGGGTTGTTACTACTCCGCGACTGGCGCTCGCTCAAAAAATAGCGCCGGAAAAAAGTGACTTCGCGACGGAGTGAATTGTGGGGCAGTGGAATGAGGCGGTGGGGATTTGTGTGCTGGGGGAGCTTGTGGCTGAGGGGGGCAGGAGCCGGATTGGTTTAACTGTGTGGGGGGGGCTGTGGCTAAGGGGATGGGGCAGGAGGAGGATTCGTCGCTCCAGACGCGATCCGCTGGCACAGCAACGTCAATATAAAATGACAGCTGTTGCTCCACGTCAACATCCAGCATGGAAAAGAAGAAGTAGAAGGGATTTGAGAGGTAGCGCTGCAGCGTCCACTTACGTGTGGCATTCTGTGTGGACCAGAGCGCCACACGAAGAAGAACAAGAATGGCCAGTTTGTTGAAAAGGTGCCCAGTGAACGGTGGACGGAAGGACAGAGGGTCCCGGCGCCCGCTGGGACCCACACTCGGGATGCCCGCTTAATGACGGGCAGCGGCTGCAGCCTGGATCCGGACCCAGCCCCTCGGCGGTGCGGGCTCAAGCGCTCGAAACCTTGTGAGTCTGCCCAGACCTCCTCCGTCCAGCCTCTGGTTGAGCTGGGAACGCCTTGAGCCCCTCTCCGGCTCCCGTGTGCGTCGTGCCGCCCGGCTCAGCGGGCCGCTGCGGTGCGGCAGTCCCAACGGTCGACGACCTGATTGGAATTGGCGCTTTGAATCGCGAACAATTCACGGAATCGCCAGTGTGACCCCGCGCCAGGAACAATTTCGCGAATTACTCGGTGGTCATGATGATAGTGGTGGTGGTGGTGATGATGCTGCGTTGGCAGTGGTGCACAAGCACAGATAATGATAATAATAAAACTCAACACATGTTTTAATAATAGCACTGCAGCCTTATAAGGCAAAAAACATCAATATACAGGGTGCTTCAAAATGATGTTAACACTTTTACGGGACCATCGTCTTTAATGGACAAAGAACGGATAATACAATCTGTAACATGATAACACCTTTATGTTAATAGCTTCAAAAAGTCAAAGTCTTCACTTGTGAGCCATCATTGTCAACGTGTGCCTGGAATCTTCTCCAGGTGGTCTCCATAGCACCGAAGGCAGCACATTTCGAGTGGTAATTTTGCAAATCCTCAGAAGTGTTCAAGCATTTTTGGAAGCACCCTGCATCATAGGCAACGTTTTGCGTGGAACATTTCAAGATGTTTGTTCTTTTCGGATTTTGCGTTCATTGGCATTGCATGCTGTAATGGGCCGCATCTTCGTGCGAACTACAGGGACATCATAATACAGGTTCTTTTTGGGGTTAGATCTCGTAAAATATGTGTCGTTAAACCCGACAGAAGGTGGCCAATTCGTCACTAGTACAGCACTAACCGGTGTGTTGGAGAGCCAAGCCACAACATTTACAATCTGAGCACGACGTTTCGTCAGTAATTACAACCAGCCTCATCAGCGACGGCCACATTTGACAAATCTGCACCGGTGTTGCTGTACCGGTGTTGCTGTACCGGTGTTGCTGTACCGGTGTTGCTGTACCAGTGTTGCTATACCGGTAACGAATTGGCCACGTTTTATTCACGTGACAACCTGACTGATTGGCTGTGTCGGGTGGTGTCGGGTTTCACGGCACAATTATATATTTACGCGATCTAACCCCAAACAAAACCTGCGTTATGGATGATCACGGCCGCGAAAGCCGCCTGCTACGTGTTCAACAGTGACACCTCCCGACGATGCCACGTGACACCACATTTGGCACACGTGACGCCGCAGCAAGTGCCATTGCTTCTTGCGACGTATCGGTGGAAAACAACAACAACACAAACAGCAGCAGGTGCCTTCGAACCGTCCGATGATTCATGTCTGGGCCCAATTTCTGGAAGTGCTTTTTTTTTTTAGCGATCATCCAAAAAAATTATGATCGGTAACATATCTTTACCAAACCGTTGATTCGTATACAAAGAGGCAGATTTTGAAATTTCCAAACCGGCCAGGGGGGGGGGGAGCATTTGGGGAGGGGGGGGGGGTCAGGGCTCAAATCCCGAAATGTTTAGATTTTCAACAGCGCCTTACATTCACAGCAACTGAAAAACGCGCCCATTGTACCATCTCTGCTAAGACATCAATACATTTTGCACATTTTCGAGGTGTCAAGCGGGACTTGGATGANGGGGGGGGGGCAATCACCGCCCCGCCCCCTCCCCTCCCACGCGAGCATCGTGAACTTAACGGTGGACGCTCTCTCGTACACCATCAGCCGATGTGTCGAGGTACTCGTGCGGCACCGGATCGAGAGGTGGTGGCTCTCTCCCTCTCTTTTTACGATCAGAGGAAACAAGAAGATGCTCGGTGTAGTCGCCACTTGGCTTCGTTCATCATTTCGTTTTTTTATCTTTGCTTTATGTAACCCCCCCCTCTCTGCCCCCCCCCACCCTCTCCTCTCTCTCTCTACCCCTCTCGCTCTCTCTCGTTCTCTCTTATTTTTTTCTTTATTTTTCTTAATTTTTTTACTACGACAAGTGCTGCATCTGAACGCAGCCCTTCTCGCAGTCCAACGGCCTCCGACGGGTAGCTCATATCTGCATGCAGAGCTCCCCGTCATCTGCCACCGAGCACTCAATCGCTCTCTCCTTCGCTCTCTCTCGCTCTCTCCCTCGCTCTCTCTGCGTCCCCACGCGCCCGTCGTCTGCCCTCTATTGTTGTTGGTTATTAAAAGGTGGTGGGGGTGGGGTCTGATGGGGGGTGGGGGGCCCTCCGCGCTGTAAATACGGACAAGGGGTGGATGGGGTGGGGGGCTGAGAGCGCACGCGATCATCTGTTAGTGAGCCTTTTCAATCTGTGCTCCTGTCCAACAATGTCCGGGTGTTGCGGGGGTGGTGGGGAGCCAGTGTGGGTGGGGGGCTCCGAGAGGTAAGGGATTGGTGGTGGTGGTGGTGGGGGAGCGTTCGGAGGGAGGGAGGGAGGGAGGGGGGCAATGTGATTGACCGATTCTTGGGGTTTGTGCTTCGAATTAGCCACGGGGCACGGAAAATAATGCGCCGGAGCGCGGAGCAGAAAGAAATTTTTATTTTGTATTCCCTCCCTCCCGCCCGCCCGCCACCGCCCGCCCGCTTGGCCCCCGCGCGCTTCATTCCGCCGTAATGAAATTCGCCAATTAGGATCGGTGGAGCAGGATTGAGTGCATTCATTAACCCCCGCCCACTCGTCCACGCTGACTAGTTCAGCATTTTAATAACTTATTTATTATTTTTATATCACCCCGCCCAGCCCCCCCCGTCTTCCTCCCTCCCCGTCTGGCGCTAACCTCCACGATGCCGGCTACAATTCGTTTCTCCTCCTCCTCATCCTCCTTCTCGAAAGAGGGACTGGGTGGGAGACCGCTGGGAGCCGATTCCATCGCGGCGGCGGGCGCGGGCTTTGGCTACGTCACGGTCGTTCATCATCCTCGACTCTTCCTCCTGTGCCTCTCATCTCTTTGATTAATAGCGCCGTGGCCGAGGGGGGGAGGGGAGGGGGGGCAGTGTGGGCCGATGAAGCAAAGCCTCGAAGCTGATGGGGTTTGTGGGGGTTTTTTTGGGATGCCCGTTTCAATTAAAACGCCGTAAACGGCGTCGCGGGCGCACCGAGCGGCGGGAGCTTCTCGCCCGCTCGGTTTGCGTGCGCGTGTGTGTGTGACGATTATCTGCACCGGGCCAGGGCCTCATCTAGGTCGACTCAGCCTCAAATGAGTACCTGGTGCAGTGTGTAGTAAACATCACCACTAGGGAGACAAAGGCGGTCAGGCGTGGTGCTTGCCACCACCCCCTGGTGTGCCGTTGCGGCCTTCATAGGTGCTACTCGCTAACAGCACTTGCCCCTACAGTCTGTTCAGGCTATACGGGGATCTTTGTGTGCGCGTGTGCGCGCGTGTGTGGCCGGTGTCTGTAGGTCAAGTGCCTGCGACGGTACCCGGTGCGGTGTGTCCGTGAGCGCCGGCGAGCAGGGTGCTCGAGGATAAAATTGGGATTTTATTAAGCCTTTGNCCGCGTTTCCATATTCAAATCCCAGTGGCGGCAATGAGCGGCGGTGTGCGGTGGTTTGTGTGCGGTGTGTGTGGGATGTGTGTGCGGTGTGTGTGTGGTGTGTGCGGTGTTGCAGTGTGTGTGCGGTGTGTGCGTGTTGCGGTGTGTGTGTGTGTGTGGGATGTGTGTGCGGTGTGTGTGTGGTGTGTGCGGTGTTGCAGTGTGTGTGCGGTGGGTGCGTGTTGCGGTGTGTGTGGTGTGTGTGGAATGTGTGTGCGGTGTGTGTGTGGTGTGTGCGGGGTGTGTGTGTTGCAGTGTGTGTGCAGCGTGTGTGTGGCGTGTGTGCAGTGTGTGTGCAGTGTGTGCGGTGTGTGTGGTGTGTCTGTGTCCGGTGTGTGCGTGGCGTGTGTCCGGTGTGTGCGTTACGTGTGTGTGCGGCGTGTGTGTGCGGCGTGTGTGTGCGGTTGCAGCGTGTCTGCGTGTTGTGTGCGTGTGTGTACGTTGTGTGTTGCGTTGTGTGTGTGCGGGTGCGTGTTGCAATGTGTGTGTGCGTTGTGTGTGCGTTGTGTGTGTGCGGCGGNTGTGCGTGTGTGTGCAGTGTGTGTGTGTGCNGTTGTGCGTGTTGCGATGTGTGTGTGCGTTGTGTGTGCGGGGTGTGCGGCGTGTGTGTGCGGTGGCAGCGTGTTGCGATGTGTGTGTGCGTTGTGTGTGCGTTGCGTGTGTGCGTTGCTATGTGTGTGCGGCGGGTGCGTGTTGCTATGTGTGTGCAGCGTGTGCTATTGTGTGCAGCGTGTGCATGTTGCTATGTGTGTGTTGCTATGTGTGTGCGGCGTGTTGCTGTGTGTGTGCAGCGTGTGTGTGTTGCTATGTGTGTGCAGCGTGTGCGTGTTGCTATGTGTGTGTTGCTATGTGTGTGCGGCGGTGCGTGTTGCTGTGTGTGTGCAGCGTGTGTGTGTTGCTATGTGTGTGCAGCGTGTGCGTGTTGCTATGTGTGCGTTGCTATGTGTGTGCGGCGGGTGCGTGTTGCTATGTGTGTGCAGCGTGTGTGTGTTGCTATGTGTGTGCGGCGGGTGCGTGTTGCTATGTGTGTGCAGCGTGTTGCTATGTGTGTGCAGCGTGTGTGTGTTGCTATGTGTGTGCGGCGTGTGTGTGTTGCTATGTGTGTGCAGCGTGTGTGTGTTGCTATGTGTGTGCAGCGTGTGTGTGTTGCTATGTGTGTGCGGCGTGTGCGTGTTGCTATGTGTGTGCAGCGTGTGTGTGTTGCTATGTGTGTGCGTGTTGCTATGTGTGTGCGTGTTGCTATGTGTGTGTGGCGGGTGCGTGTTGCTATGTGTGTGTGGCGGGTGCGTGTTGCTATGCGAAGTGGAGATGTTGCTATGTGTGCGTTGCTATGTGTGTGCGGCATGTGTGTGTTGCTATGTGTGTGCGGGGTGCGTGTTGCTATGTGTGTGCAGCGTGTGTGTGTTGCATGTGTGTGTTGCTATGTGTGTGCGGCGGGTGCGTGTTGCTATGTGTGTGCGTTGCTATGTGTGTGCGTGTTGCTATGTGTGTGCGTGTTGCTATGTGTGTGCGTTGTGTGCATGTTGCTATGTGTGCGGCGGGTGCGTGTTGCTATGTGTGTGCGTGTTGCTATGTGTGCGTTGCTATGTGTGTGTGTGTTGCTATGTGTGTGCGTGTTGCTATGTGTGTGTGTGTTGCTATGTGTGTGCGTGTTGCTATTGTGTGTGTGTGCAGTGTGTGCGTGTTGCTATGTGTGTGCGTTGTGTGTGCGTGTTGCTATGTGTGTGTTGCTATGTGTGTGCGTGTTGCTATGTGTGTGCGGCGGGTGCGTGTTGCTATGCGTGTGCGGCGGGTGCGTGTTGCTATGTGTGTGCAGGTGTGCGTGTTGCTATGTGTGCGTTGTGTGCGTGTTGCTATGTGTGTGCGTTGTGTGCGTGTTGCTATGTGTGTGCAGCGTGTGCGTGTTGCTATGTGTGTGCGTTGTGTGCGTGTTGCTATGTGTGTGCGTTGTGTGCGTGTTGCTATGTGTGTGCAGCGTGTGCGTGTTGCTATGTGTGTGCGTTGTGTGCGTGTTGCTATGTGTGTGCGTGTTGCTATGTGTGTGCGTTGTGTGCGTGTTGCTATGTGTGTGCGTTGTGTGCGTGTTGCTATGTGTGTACAGCGTGTGCGTGTTGCTATGTGTGTGCGTTGTGTGCGTGTTGCTATGTGTGTGCGTGTTGCTATGTGTGTGCGTGTTGCGTGTTGCTGTGTGCGTGTTGCTATGTGTGTGCAGCGTGTGCGTGTTGCTATGTGTGTGCGTTGTGTGCGTGTTGCTATGTGTGTGCAGCGTGTGCGTGTTGCTATGTGTGTGCGTGTTGCTATGTGTGTGCGTTGTGTGCGTGTTGCTATGTGTGTGCGTTGTGTGCGTGTTGCTATGTGTGTGCGTGTTGCTATGTGTGTGCGTTGTGTGCGTGTTGCTATGTGTGCGTTGTGTGCGTGTTGCTATGTGTGTGCGGCGGGTGCGTGTTGCTATGTGTGTGCGTGTTGCTATGTGTGTGCGTGTTGCTATGTGTNTGCGTGTTGCTATGTGTGTGCGGCGGGTGCGTGTTGCTATGTGTGTGCGTGTTGCTATGTGTGTGTGGCGGGTGCGTGTTGCTATGTGTGTGTTGCTATGTGTGTGCGTGTTGCTATGTGTGTGCGTGTTGCTATGTGTGTGCGTTGTGTGCGGTGTGCGTGTTGCTATGTGTGTGCGTGTTGCTATGTGTGTGCGTTGTATGTGTGTTGCTATGTGTGTGCATTGTGTGCGTGTTGCTATGCGTGTGTTGCATGTGCGTGTTGCTATGCGAAGCGGAGTGTGCTTCGGCTATTTGTTATCTCCCCCCCCCCCCCCCCCCTTGATGTTCGACAGTAATCTCTTTTTCGCAAGTAGTCTTCCCCCATCGACAGACGCTTATCTCTTCCACTCTATTAATTCAACAACAGACAGCATCACGTGACGTACGGCTGTTGCTGTTTTGCGCGATGTGAAAAATATTTTGCGTCATGAGCCAAAGCGTAATGTTTTTTTTTTCTTACAACAATCCGGTAGAACGTTTTGAAAGCTGTTGCCGATATCCGAGGCTCGTTGTGACGCGCGTTCGTCCGTTGTGCTCCCGTACTTTGCCACGTACGTAATGCGTCGTGACGCGCCCTTGTAGCTTTGTAGTTCTCTGGCGACGGCTGTTTTACGTTTCCGAAGAACGGCACGGACGGTCGGCGAAAGGCACCGCACACGCCGCGCTCAGCCGCCCTTTGCCATCGCCTTCGCGTTCCACTTTGCTCGGCGTTGTTTTGCCCGCGCCGTCGGCGACGCTTCGGTCGGCGGCGAGGCCGACTCCCCGTCGGAGCGCCGAGCCGGCGGCCGCTCGAGATCCTCGGAGTTTTCCGTCGTCCGAGGTTACGTCCGAGGTTACGCCGCGGGGATGAGCAAAGTACAGCGGCAGCAGCGAGGGGTTGGCGGGTCGTGAAACTCCCTCCCCGCCGGCGCGTCCGACGAGGTGCCGTGTGCCCGGCTCGCCCGGGGAACGGGATCGAGCGTTTCCCCTCGCGCACGTCGGTTTTTCTGGGTGCTCCGGTTTACCCCCGCGTGTGCACGCTCAGAAATCGGCCGACAACACCTTCATATATGTAGAGGATCACAGAGCTTGGGGGGGGGCGTCAGAGGACTTTAGCGGCGGTTCACCGCGTGACTGCTGTCTTCCCGGCCCGTTCCGTGGCTCCTGTTCGCACGCCCGACTCGTCCTCTGCGATGGAGAGCGAGCAAATTCCGCGCGGCGTCATTGCAAGTTGGCGTCATCACTCTTAGAATGATTCACGTGGACGGGGCCCTGGACGTGGCCAGAAAGGGCGCCAAGGTCGCGGAGATTCGCCTCTCCGCGGTGGACCGTGGAAGGATTAAGGAAAAAATAAAAAATGAAGAGTGACGAGTGGATCGCTGGACCGAAGCTTCCTCGCGGTAAAATTCGGCGATGGGAACGAAAAACGAGAGAGAAAAAAATCCGCTTAGAGACCACGCCGTGACCAATTTTTCGCGGGACGCAAAATCTCCTGCGCAAAAAAAAAACGGCGTGGCAACTTTGGCAAGATTGGCTCGCTCCGGCACTCACGGCCGTTACCGCCNGGGCCGCTGCCGTGCCAGCGGGATGGGGGCCCAGGATGCCCGTGTTTTGGCCCCGTTCGGCCCGTGGCAAGATGCTTTACGCTTATTACTGCGATAATAGCCCAGAAATGTGTGTAACGCGTGTGACGTCACTCCACATGCCCCCCCCCGCCACCGTCATCAATAATAAAATAATAATGAGCGGGTGGATTTTTACGCTCACGCGGAAGAAGGTCGAGCGGAAAATATTTTTATTCGCAAAGTCGCTTCAAATATGACGACGTTTCTTTACAGGTAGTGACGGTCAAAAATACATCGACGCAGCACAGTGCTGCATCTGTACGTGACGTCACTGCGAAAGAGGGGCCCCCCCCTCGTGAATAATCATGAGCGGGTGCATTTTTACACTCTCCCAGTCGAGCGGAGAAACATTTTTTTTACGCAAATTCGCTTTAAATTTTTACGTTTCTTTCTTGAAATATTATCAAAGAAGTGATTCTACTCAGCAACGAAGTGCTTTTGCTGTCTTTATGTATTTCTTCAGCACTTGAAACAAAAGCTAAGTGAAATTTTTGCTTTAAAATTCTAATATGTGTATATTTCTCCGTGATTTTCCAGACATTGTATCGAATTTATTTCAACCCCAGCGAGTGAAAGCAGAAAAAAATGAAGTATGGGAGCAGTGATTTTTCACTAATTGAAGGTCAGTTAAATGCAGTGCCACAGTGACATGAAGTGAGGTGTTTGATGACATCGTTTTGTGCAAGAAGCACTGCCATTAATACAGTGCTACAGTGAAATGCAGTGAAGTGTTCAAAATATCGTATACCGAGAAATCTTCCAAAGACCTTAATTTCATTTTTTAAGTGAAGAAAAATTCATTTACGTGCAACAATTCCTAAAAAAATGTACAATCGCACAAGAACACGTTAATGTACATCTTTAATATTACAGCTTCCATCCTAGGACTGGCAAAAGGCTAGTAAATAATAATAATAGTATATCACTTGGAGGTGGCAGGGTGGGGAGGGTGGGGGCGGGGGTGGGGGGTCAGGGGGATGAGGGGTGGGGGCGGGGGATGANGGGGGCGGGGGATGAGGGGGTGGGGGGGGCGGGGCCTCAAAGGTTGCAGCGCTCCTGAGGTCCCGGGATCGAACCCGCAGTTCAGCGGCCTGTGGTTCCGCGTCGTTGATTCGTCGAAATGACGGCGGCCCGAGACGAGGGGGCGGCCGCCGCACGACGATGGCGACCCGCGACCAGCGAGGGGCCGCCGTGCGCGTGCCGTTCATCGGCGACCGCCGATGCTTTGCACGTGATGCGCGAAGCCCCAGCGGCATGCGGCATGTTTTGTTCCACGTTCCCGCGTGGTCTTCTTCCTTCGTACGGATTAACAGCGGCAGATGAAAGATGCGACGTCACATTTATCATCGAGCTCAGTTGCCTGTTCGGAAGCAAGAGCGGGACTCTTGTCGGCGCCGGCGGAGCGTTCACGACGCCGGCCGATGGTTTGTGATTCGNCGGCCGGCCCCGTGCGCTGCGTGTCGCTTTGAACGCCCCTCGTCTTCCCGGCCCAGGCCTTGGTACGCCAGCGCCGTTTTCCCGACACCGTTGAGGTTCCCTTCCCACCCGTTTGCAGAATGGACGGCGCGACCGTCGGCGACCCCTGCACCGCGCGGTCTATCGGCCGTGACGCCGCGGCGACGCGCGCGCGGGAGCGGAGGCGTGGCGGGTAGCGCGCCGCGACACGAACCCGGCGACCCGGGTTCGTGTCGCGGCGCCTCCCTAGGTCGACTCAGCCTCAAATGAGTACCCGGTGCGGTGTGTAGTAAACATCGCCACTGGGGAGACAAAGGCGGCCGGGCTCGGTGCTGGCCACCCACCCCTCGTGTGCCACCGTCCCGGCCTTCACAGGTGCCGCTCGCTCACAGCACTTGCCCTGACAATCTGTTACAGGCTACACGGGGATCTTTGTCTTTGTGTGCGCGCGCACACACAAACCCGGCCGGCTCCTGGCTGCGGGCAACATTGCCGGCCACCGCTGTCCGAACTCGGATTAATAAACGTGAGCCACCCCGGGCGCATTGGCCGTCAACGCCGACCTCGGCGGAGGCGGTGGGCCCGGCTCGCAGGCCGTCTGCCAACTCCGTCCCTCGCGCCGCGTTGACCGCCAAGCGTGCACGCGACTCCTCAAGCCGGGCACCCCGTCGACGCGAATTCGATAACCCTGCCACCGCCCCCCCCCCCTCCTCTCTCTCAGAGCCATCATCGGCGATGAATAGGACGAACCGGGTCTGGGCCTAACCCTCGGTCGGCTCGGTCGTCAATGCTTGCCGGGTGTGGGCGTGTGAACGTCGGCATTGGGAGGAAGGCGAAGAAGAGGGAGACAAAGGCGGCCGTGCTAACCACGGTGCGGCCGTGCTGGGTGCTCGCTGAACAGCGCCGCCGAGAGAGGCTATTACGGGCGATCTTTTATTGTCTTTGTTGTCCATCCCACGTGAGCGCTGGCCCCAAAAGGCTTGCCGTGTCGGCCCCTGGCTAAGCCACCCCGAGCTTACTAAAGGCGGGCCGTGCCAAGTGCTTGAGCTGACATTGCGATTCGCGCAATCAACCTCTCATCAACCACCACACGTGGTTTTTTTCCCCCGCGCTCTCTCGCTCTTTCTCCATCTCTCTCCGTCTCTCTCTCTCTCTGTCTCTGCGTCTCTGTCTCTCTCTGTCTCGTGTCTCTCTCTTTTTTTACGATCAGAGAAAACAAGAAGATGCTCGGTGTAGTCGGCACTTTGCTACGTTCATCATTTCGTTTTTTTTATCTTTGCTTTATGTAACCCCCCCCCCTCCTCTCTGCCCCCCCTCTCTCTCTACCCTCTCTCGCTCTCTCGCTCTCTCTCTCGCTCACTCTTCGCTCACTCTCTGTCACTCTCTCGCTCACCTCTCGCTCTCTCTCTTGCTCTCTCTCTCGCTCACTCTCTCGCTCTCTCTCTCGCTCTCTCTGTCTCTCGCGCCCACCCCTCTCCCTCCTCTCTCCTCCTCGCTGGCCTCCCTCCATTGCCAATGTCATTGCCGTCGACACGTGCAAGCTTCTCTCTCTCCTCCCTCCCTCTCTCCATTCTCGCTCTCCACCACTCCCGTGTGTGAGCCGCCCCACTCTCTCCTCTTTGTCCTCCTCCCCTCTCTTCTCACGCGAGCTCACATTTCGCTCGGCTCGTGCCGCTCTCTCTCGGCATCTCCCATTTTTTTCCCACCATCTCTCTCACTCTCATCCACCACCCTCTCTCCCTCTCTGTCTCTCTCTCTGCCCCCCCCCCTGACTCCCTCCCTCTCTCTTTGCCCCCACGACTCCTCTATCTGCCCCCCCCCGACTCCCTACCCCCTCTCTCTCTGTCTCTCTCTCTCTGTCCCCTCCCCGACTCCCTCCCTCCTCCCTCTCTCGCCCGCCACTCTATAAATGCTAAACCTCTGCCTACCACCCCCACCTCCTCCTCCGAGCCAGACCCCCCCCCCACCCGCTGTATGTAAGTGGGTCTGCTCGTGTGCTGTTCCTACCGTCGCTGTCTGACCTCCAGGCTCATTTGCATACCGCTGTGCATTGCTGCGATGTTTCCAAAATGTCTCTTAACAAAGAGCGCCGCCTCGCCCGTGACACGCACGGAACACGTGGGCACAGTCAGCGGCGAAATGCTAATGGCCTTGCCAAACCCTTACAATTAACGGGCCCAAAACCCCTGCCTTGACATTTCATTTTCTGCATCACGCGCAAAATTTTTTATTTATAANTTTTTTCCTTCCTTGCTCATCTTTTCTGCTTCCGCGTCTCGAGCCGGACGCGCGGCCAAGATGGAATTTTTCTTCCGTTCTCATTAGCCGAGACAATTAGCGGAGGCGCGAGTTGGAACGCTTTTGAGCCTTCAAGGCGATCGGCTCGCTCCAATTGAGCATTGAGTTCTCGCCTCCGAGTTCACAGCCCCGCAGAGCCAGTGGTGGGAAACTCCTCGTTTCCGTGGCTTGGTGGCTGGGCGAGTCTGTCCGTGGGACACACAGTGGTACTGATTTTATCAACCCCCCCCCGGAGGGAAGGGGGATGATAGGTCGAGTCATCCACACCACCAACCAGGATGAGNCCCCCCCCTCCACCGCTGAGCCGCCCGGCCGGTTGCAATGAGCCACCGGCACGGAGTGTTTCTTTTGCACCACCACCAACTCTCCATACATTTGATAAAAATTGCCGCGATTTGGAGAATATGTTTTCGCGTTGGTTCCTTCTCGCTCTCGCAGCGCAGCGTTTTTGTGCAGCCGCGTCGTGAAACACAACTGCGTCAGCCTCGGTGTACCGACGGGCGCCGCGTTTTTCAAGCGACGGCCGTAATTTGTCTCGATGTTTACGGGGCCACCCTCAAACGGCGGGTCTCTCAGGAGCGCCACGGCACACAAAAGAGCGGGGAGTCGCCGGGGGTTGAGAGAGAGAGAGAGAGAAGACTCGGAGAGACGGGCTGGAGGACGAGGGAGACCCGAGGGAGATCGGGGAGATCGGGGAGGGGCCGCCGTGTTAAACAGCCGCTGGGGCCTTCAAGTGTCCGGCGGCGCGACTTTGCTGACCTCTTGAGCTCCGGGGTCACCCCGGGGTCAAAGTCTTGCGGCTCGGTCCACGGCCGAGCGAGGGGCACGGCAGGGTCGGTGGATCTCCCGGGGATCGCTGCGCGTGTAAAATAATCGATCCTCGTCGCCGCGATGTTCGCCGGCGTTGTTTGACGGAGACCCGCGGCACTGTCGAGGGTGGAGAGAAGCCGGCTCGCCGGAATGCCGGCAATCCACAGCCGCTTGTTCTGCCCTTGGAGGTTTTCGGCAGCAGTGACACGGCAACGATGATGGAGGATTCATTTTCGCGTTGTCGGCTTTCGATCACGGATATGATTCTTAATTCGTTTCTTACGAGTTAGAGAGTGTAGGTACGGCGACACATTTTTTCTTCATATTGCCCGTAGACATCCAGTGGCCCAACAAAGCCAAGCGATGAAACTCTTGAATGCACGATTGCGATGGACAGGGCAGCCCGCAGCCCGAGTGGCAGTGTGCCCGACCATCCTCATCTCCTCCCCAGCCGAACCGAGTCGGCGTTTATCGGGTGAAACAAATATCGAGCGGAACTGAATCCAAGGCAATGTGGTTGTTTCGATTTAAAGCTTTCGTGACTGCAGGGATTCATCTTCTTGGTTCTTTCGGTAAAGTCACGTAGAAGGGAAGTAATAAATTAATAAAAATAAAACAATTCTCACGACGTTTCGGCCACAACGCAAGTACCCGTCCTCAGGTGAAAACCAGGTCTGTCTTCAGACGCTGTCGCCTCGACAGACCTGGTTTTCACCTGAGGACGGCTACTTGCATTGTGGCCGAAACGTCGTGAGAATAATTTTTATTTTTATTATTTTATTACTTCCCTTCTACGTGACTTTACCGAAAGAACCACGGCAATGTGGTTGTTGTTGTTTTGTTCCTTCTGTTTGTTCAGTTACGAACTCGGGCTGTACCAGCAAGCGACGGGTTGCGGGGGGGGGGCGCCTTTGTCCAGCAGCGGATAGAGCACGGCAGGCGTGACGAATGGGCACCGGTAGCCACGGCCCGCGGTTCGATTAAAAACAAAATCTAACGATCGCTCGTTATTTTTTCTTCCTCGTTGGAAATAGTTTTCTAGGGTTGTTTGTTGTTTTTCCTTCCTCCCCCGTCCCGTTCCGTCATCGACCTTTGTCCGCATCGTCCGCGTCGTCCGCATCGTCCACATCGTCGTCATCTGCGGATGCTGCGGGCCTCAGCACACCGCTTAGCGATGCGCTTTTGTTGCACGGCAGTCGCTGCCGCGACGCGCGGTTCTACGCCGAGTCTCGGGAGAGAACCTACACACGGTAGAACCCCTCTTGGCGAGCACCCCAGGTGACGACGAATCGCTTAATGACGGGTCTCCATAGAGCCAAATGTGTAGTGTATAGTGTAGTGTATAGTAGTGTAGTGTATAGTGTAGTGTATAGTGTAGTGTATAGTGTAGTGTATAGTAGTGTATAGTGTAGTGTAGAGTGTAGTGTATAGTAGTGTATAGTGTAGTGTATAGTAGTGTATAGTGTAGTGTATACTAGTGTAGTGTAGTAGTGTATAGTGCAGTTTATAGTAGTGTAGAGTAGTGTATAGTGTAGTGTAGTGTATAGTGTAGTGTATAGTAGTGTATAGTAGTGTAGTGTATAGTGTAGTATATACTAGTGTAGTGTATAGTATAGACCAGCGGTCGGCAACCTACGGCTCCGGAGCCGCATGCGGCTCTTTACGGGCTGCTTCTTGACGATATGTACGTATGTACTCAGATGCATTGCGGCTCTTGAAATACTGAATTTTGTACCGAATTGGAAAGAAATGGCTCTTCTTGTTATTTTGGTTGCCGACCCCTGGTATAGTGTATAGTAGTGTAGTGTAGAGTGTAGTGTATAGTAGTGTATAGTGTAGTGTATAGTAGTGTATAGTGTAGTGTATACTAGTGTAGTGTATAGTAGTGTATAGTGCAGTGTATAAAAGGGTAGAGTAGTGTATAGTGTAGTGTAGAGTGTAGTGTATAGTGTAGTGTATAGTAGTGTATAGTGTAGTGTATAGTAGTGTATAGTAGTGTATAGTGTAGTGTATAGTAGTGTATAGTAGTGTATAGTGTAGTGTATAGTAGTGGTAGTGTATAGTGTAGTGTATAGTAGTGTATAGTGTATGTATAGTAGTGTATAGTGTAGTGTATAGTAGTGTATAGTGAGTGTAGTAGTGTATAGTAGTGTATAGTGTAGTGTATTGTAGGAGACAAAGGCGGCCGGGGCGCGGTGTTGGCCATCCACCCCTCTCTCCGTGCCTCGCCAACCTAAATAGGCGCTCGCTAACAGCGCTTGCCCGTCCGGGTCTGTTGTGTTGTGAAGTAATTGCCTCGGTAGCGTCGCCCCCGGCGCAATGGCGATTCGGGGGCCTAAGCATCGCATAAGCGTGGACCCCCCCCCCCCGTGAATCATTGTCGGACGTCCGCTGCTTGGTGCGAGCGGTCACATCGGCGTTGACGAGCGGGGCAAGGGGGGGGGGGGCAGCGGCGGCAAGGGTTGTCATGCCTCTTAAATTACATTTCTACCCCCCCCCCCCCCCGTCGCTCCCAGCGCTTTATTTACTCGAACGCTCATCTATGTAGGCTGCGTTTGCTTATTCATATATTTGTCTTGATTTGAGCCTCCTCCTGCTCCCTTGCTGCTGCCTCCTCCTTGTCCTCAATGATGCTTTTTATATTAATGCTTTAGTGTCTCCCTGCCCGGGCTCATCTCGTCCTATTAACCCGAGAGATAAATAGATGAATGAATAAGTGAACGGATGGACGGGCGGCGGGCGGGCGGGCGCTCTTGACGGACAGACGGACGATGGGGAGATGCGTGCAAACATGACGCGTGCCTACGATGTCAGCTGGTTCATGGGCAGATTTTTTTATTTTTTACAATAATAAGACGTTTGGCCAGTATGGAAGAGAAGGCCAAAGGACACCCCCCCGCCTGCTCCCCCATCGGTGGTATCTCTGCAGCCACCTCGAGAGAAGGGAAGGGTGCCATCGACCAGCAGTGGTGGTGTGAGCACGCATTTGCGGGCTGCAGCTGTACCTCTGAAAGAAACGAACAGAGCGGAATGTGGGACATTGTGACGCACACACGGAAAACCTTGAAATAAACGTCGCGTTCGGCGAGATTCAACGAGTCGGCGAGCGAGGGCAGACCGGGGAGTGCTGTCGTGAATCTGAATGGGGTGACGCAGAGCGGACCACAGCCACGTGGCGGACGTGGAGAGTTTCCAGGCGTTGCAGCGTTGCCCGAGATGACGCGCGGATTGGGAACGCGCCGGGGGTCGCTGACAAAGGACGCGGGGAAGAAAGGAAAAAAGCTCAAAGAATTTGTGGCCGAGACGAGGTTCTTGGATTTACTCTCAATCTCGAGAGAGAATGAACCGAGAGTGAGATGGGAGACGGAATTAAGGACACGTGGATCAGAGACCGCAGTGAACAAAACAACACAAATCAGAGACGTGGTCTTGGCTCCCGTGAAAAAGTCAGCGGGCTTGGGGCAGGACGCAGCGACCGACGGTAAATAACTCGCTCGTGATCACACCAGCAGCGCGCAATTATCGGCCCGCACTTTGGCAGCCTCAAGGCCCGTTTGCAGGCCAGTTGCTCGCTCGGTCACCCTGTGCCTATAGAGAAGACGGCTATCCCCCCCCCCCCGGCCCTCCTCCTAAGTTGGACCACACAGCAGCGGCAAACGTCGCCCCTACCGGCAGATCGATTCCCGCTTGCAGGCCAGATGGCTGAATCACCTTGGGGGGTGGCANGGGGGGGGGCCCTTTCAAACGAGATGCTTACCGACGCGCTCGTGATATATTTAAGTCCGCTTTAAAGCCCCCAACTCTTTAAAGTGGCCTTGACAGTTTGGTTGGGTTGCCCCCTCTCCGTGTTCTGTTTTAGTTTCCTGATTTTCACGCCTTGCGCGTTGGGATCCTGGGATGGAATCTCGCAATTATGCATTTGAATTATTATCATAGAACAACCATTGTCGGAGGGCAGTCAAACAAAACCGATTCACTTCTTAAATGAGCATCACTCTTTACAGCCCTGAGCCAGTGGTGGAAAGGCCACAGTCCTCTGGCGAGGCAGAGTCAATCCGTAGGACGACCAATGTTGACTTCTCTACAAAGTGGAACTACATTTTTGTCTACCCGAGAGGAAGGATGCACCGGGTCTATACATTTTAATTATTGTTACTGCAGCGCGGAGCGCGGGAGCGCCGTATCAACAAAAAACAGAAGGCAACGTCGTCATCGTCAAGGCACGGTGGGCAATGGCGCCAGGGCTGGTTACGGAACGACATGCCGGGGTGGGGGCGGGAAGGAAACGCATCGGAGAGGATGACAACCACCGCCATCGCCGCCATCGCCGCCACCACCACCGCCAGAGTGTCGAGCGATGTGGATCGGCGCGCGCGCGGGAGAGCCACGGTGGATCGTGGCGACGCCGCACGAATCCGATCGCAGCGGCGGGGCGCGCGCCGGTCGGCGGAGCGACGCTTGCCGTTGACGAGACGGCGCTTCTCCATTTAAACGCTCGAAATTATTTCACTGCCGTGGCCTTTTTTTATTTTTCGTGCGGTTTACGGGGGAAGTGTGCGCACGGTTTAAAAAAACCTTTGCGCCTCGGACTGTGACCCCCCCCCCACCCCTTCCGCGATGCCAACCTCGGTGGCCGCGCGAGTCCGGCCCCATCAAAACATGTAATACGCAGCAGGCCATTAATACCCTAAATGTAGGGCCCTTGCCGCTGACTTCTGAATTGAGAAATAAAGAATGGCTCCTCTGGTTAATAGCGTGCTGTGTTAGGGGCTGGTGGGGTGGGGGAGGGGTGTGTGGGTGGTATTACAATGCCAGTTGTTCGGCAGGAGGAAGGATGGGCCCGTTATTTATATATTTCTTTATTTTTAAGACCAGGTGAAAATGAGTTTTGGCTTATCGTCGCAAATGCACCACGGCGAAGCCTCATTATCATTTTGATAGCGGCTGTGACTCTTTCTCTCTCTCTCTTTTTTGCAGCGGANTTTTTTTTCTGCCCGCGCGCGAGTGAGTGTGTGTGTGTGAGTGTGTGTGCGTGTGTGTGTGTGCGTGTGTGCGCGTGTGTGCGTGTGCGCACGTGTGCGTGTGTGTGTGTGTGCGCGTGTGTGCGCGTGTGCATGTGCGTGCGTGTGCGCGCGTGTGCGTGTGTGTGTGCATGTGTGTGTGCGCGTGTGTGTGCGCGCTTGTGTGTGTGTGCGCGTGTGTGCGCGTGTGTGCGTGTGTGTGCGCGTGTGTGCGCGTGTGTGCGCGTGTGTGCGTGTGTGTGCGCTAGCAAGTGGCGAATATCTGAACCGGGCCTGGGCCTCCCCGAGTACCCGGAGTGATGTGTAAACATCGCCACTGGGAGACAAAGGCGGCCGGGCGTGGTGTTGGCCACCCACCCCCTCGTGTGCAGTGTCGGCCTTCATAGGTGCTGCTTGCTAACAGCACTTGCCCCTGCAGTGTACATGCTACACGGGGATCTTTGTCTCTGTATTCAGCATCGAGCTCACGCAACCAAATCGCTTTAATTCGAACGATATTGTTCCTCTCGTATTGCGTGGCTACGCTATGGACGGATTTTCTTCTTTTTTAAATGGGAGAATGCGCGCTACGAACCCGGCCACCCGATTTCGATTCCCGCTTACGGCCAACACCAGTGACGATTATCTGAACCGTTACTGGGCCCTGCCCTAGGTCGACTCAGCCTCAAATGAGTTCCAGGTGCGGCATGTACAATCATAGGCACTGGGGAGACAAAGGCGGCCGGCGTGGCTCTGGCCACCCACCCCCTCGTGAGCCACAGTGCCGGCCTTCATAGGTGCTGCTCGCTAACAGCACTTGCCCCTACAGCCTGTTAAGGCTGTAGGGGCTACGCGCGAGCCGCCTCTTCGTCAACGAGCGCAGCGTTTAATTTTATCTCCGTAACAAACAGAAAATACCGTTTCAAGCCATTGCCGCATTCATTTGTCGAATTTGTTTAGTTGATCGTGAGCGTGACGGACGCTGCTGCTGGCTACTGCTGCTGCTGGCTGCTGTTGACTGCTGCTGACTGCTGCTGCTGGCTGCTGCTGTTTCTGCTACTGCTGCTGCTGGCTACTGCTGCTGCTGGCTGCTGTTGACTGCTGCGGCTGCTGACTGCTGCAGCTGCTGCTGGCTGCTGCTGTTTCTGCTACTGCGGCTGCAGGCTACTGCTGTTGCTGGCTGCTGACTGCTGCAGCTGCTGCTGCTGCTGTTACTGCTGCTGCTACTGCTGCTGCTGGCTGCTGTTGACTGCTGCAGCTGCTGCTGGCTGCTGCCGTTTCTGCTACTGCGGCTGCAGGCTACTGCTGCAGCTGCTGGCTGATGCTGCTGACTGCTGCAGCGGAAGCTGGCTACTGCTGCTGGCTGCTGTTGACTGCTGCGGCTGCTGACTGCTGCGATCTCCCTGGACTTGCAGTCCAGAGGGGGTCACCGCTTCGACTCCATCTCCCTGATGCGGCGGTCGAAGCATTTTTTTAAAAACCCCTCCCACAAAAAAAAACAAAGATCCCCCGTGTAGCCTTAACAGACTGTAGGGGCAAGTGCCTTTGTCTCCCGCGGTGGCGATGTTTACACAACGCACCAGGTACTCCTTTAAAGCTGAGTCGACCTAGTGGAGGCCCGGGACCGGTTCAGATAATCGCGCTAACCGCTGCACCACCGCTCCCCCGCCCCCACCACCACCCAACCCCGGGGAGACATCTGCCCACTCGGCAAAGGTCCGCGGACCCGGTGGGGCAGAGTGTGGGTGACTGCCGCCTCTCCAAGGCGTTTGGTCCATCATCGAATAGTAGGCCCCGCATGGAGAGAGAGAAAGAGGAGAGAGGGACTGCTGCTCTTCCAACGTTCGAGGTCTTTCGAGCGGCGAGGAATTGCCCGGGCGCACCTTCGCCTCAATGTTTGCCTCGCGAATCCTCGCCCGCCGGCACGCGCGGGCGGTTTTATCCCGCCTCACTCTGGCGTCGTCTGTCGCTCGCCGCTCTGGCACGGCGGAGAGACTTTTCGTGTGTCTGGTGTTTTTTGCCACTTCGGGGTGGCAAATCCTGCCACGGGCTTAAATAACCGGATCCGGAACGACGACAAAAAATCTTCTTGGTTCTTTCGGTAAAGTCACGTAGAAGGGAAATAATAAAATAATAAAAATAAAACATAATAAAATACAATTTGACATGTTTCGGACACTGTCTTTCCGACAGCTGCTTGCGTTGTGGCCGAAACGTCGTGAGAATTGTATTTTATTATGTTTTATTTTTATTATTTTATTATTTCCCTTCTACGTGACTTAACCGAAAGAACCAAGAAGATGAATCCCTGCAGCCACGAAAGCTTTAAATCGAAAGACGACCAAAAATTGTACTAATGGGGTTTTTCCCCTTTTTATTGCGCCTTTTGGCGTCATCTGCTCGAACACCATATGAGACTGGGCTCTAAGGAAAGTTGTCTCTGGTGGGAACCAATCAGTTTCAAGGACAATGCATACATGATCAGAGTATTGNTTTTTTTTTGCATTTGACTGCAAGTATTGTGGTTAATGTAACATGACTCCTTGCAAAAGGTGTCAGTTTTGTTGCCAGAAAAAGGGGAAAAACCCCTTTAGTATATTTTGGTACTGGCAAAGGAGGCCTCGTGATGAAAAAAAAGTGGTTTGTTACTCGGCCCCTCGCCCCCAACTTCCCTCTCTGCTTTGGCTGCACCTCGCTCTGTGTTGCAGCGCGTGAACCTCCCCGCGTGAACCTCCCCGCGTGAACCTCCCCGCGTGAACCTCCCCGCGTGAACCTCCCCGCGTGAACATCCCGCGTGAATCCCCGCGTGAACCTCCCGCGTGAACCTCCCCGCGTGAACCTCCCCGCGTGAACCTCCCCGCGTGAACCTCCCGCGTGAACCTCCCCGCGTGAACCTCCCCGCGTGAACCTCCCCGCGTGAACCTCCCCGCGTGAACCTCCCCGCGTGAACCTCCGCGTGAACCTNCCCGCGTGAACCTCCCCGCGTGAACCTCCCGCGTGAACCTCCCGCGTGAACCTCCCGCGTGAACCTCCCGCGTGAACCTCCCGCGTGAACCTCCCGCGTGAACCTCCCAGCGTGAACCTCCCGCGTGAACATCCCCGCGTGAACCTCCCCGCGTGACCCTCCCACGTGAACCTCCTCGCGTGAACCTCCCCGCGTGACCCTCCTCGCGTGAACCTCCTCGCGTGAACCTCCCCGCGTGAACCTCCCGCTGAACCTCCCCGCGTGAACCTCCCCGCGTGAACCTCCCGCGTGAACCTCCCCGCGTGAACCCGCGGGAGGGCACCTCAGGGCCGGCTAGAGTCACTTCTTTGCTCTTCGTTGAGGCTGCGGAATAATACGCGGGTTTTTTCTTTCGTGCGCTTGCCATCTTTACATATTCCCCGTTATCGTTTCCGTCACACGGAGAGCAGTTCCCGGGTTACGGAAGGGTTTGGTTCCCGGGAAGGATCACGTGACCCGAATTTCCCGTGTGTCGGAAACCGAACGATCGTCCCCCGAAGTGAACGTGAAATCCCACAGCCGGAAATGGCCGTGAACGACGAAAGGACTGAATCGCTGGATGGGGAAGGAGGGGGGGAGGAGACGCGAAATTTACATCGTCGGTGTCAACGTCGGCCGTCGTAGGTTCTAAGGGCAGCCCTGCAGAGGGAGCTGCAGCCCTGCCTCCACTCCTCGCTCCGCGTGATACATCCGCAACCGCGCCGCTCGCTCTCACCTAACTAACGTGAAAGGGATTCCGCACGTTGCCAATTTATTTTTTCGTCACGCGATTCATTCGTCCGCAGCTCGCCAGCGCGTAGCCTCAGGGTGCGAGTCTAGCGGATGGAGGGGCTCGTCCTGGTGGGGTACACCGTGAGCGCTACGCCACGGCGAGGAGACCAGGCAGGGGGGCAGCTTGCCTCCAAATCCAAGACAAAAGCGACCCTCTTAAATCGCGTCAGTCGTGGCACCCATCGCTCTCTCGTTACTTGGCAAACTGTAATCGCGGCGACAATGAAGGTGAGCCTCGAGAAGTAGGCTGGAGCCAAAAGCGTCGGACGCGACCCGGGGGGACTGACCTAACCGGGCGGCCGCTGGTCAATCCGCTGCTGCGCGAAGACCCCTGCGAGTCGCTGCCGCATCTCTCGGCATCGTTCGTGTTTGATTTGTTTACGTATTTATACTCCGCGTGTACTGTGTTCATGCTGTATTTTTTTACTTGTATTCATTTTTATTGAGGCAATGTGCAGGCCCAATACATCACAAGGCGGAAAAAAACAACAACAAAGATCCCCCGTGTAGCCTTAACAGACTGTAGGGGCAAGTGCTGTTAGCGAGCACCTATGAAGGCCGGTACGGCACACGAGGTGGTGGGTGGCCAACACCACGCCCGGCCGCCTTTATCTCCCCAGTGGCGATCTTTACACACCGCACCAGGTACTCATTTGAGGCTGAGTCGACCTAGGGCAGGGCCCAGGACCGGTTCAGATAATCGTCACCTGTGTTGGCCGTGAGCTGGATTCGAACTCGGCTTCGTAGCGCAGTGAGCTAACCGCTGCACCACCGCTCCCCACCACATTGTGACGCACGCACACCAACCGATACCAAAACTCGCCATTCGCCACCAAGTGGCGGTGAGGGCACCACGGCCCCTTTGCCAGGCCAGGTGTCACTCTGAGGCTATCACGTGAAGTGTCGAAGGCTCGCTGGCAGGAGGTCTCGAGAAAGACTGAGCAGGTGCCATGGGTCGGCTGACTGAGACGACTGGCTGATGCACCACCTGTGCCCCCTACTGTGCCAACTTGCTGTGATTTAGCCCCCGGCGCTCCGCTCGTTGTTGTGAGCGTCGCTCCTCCGCCCTCCGCTATTGCTGGAGGGCGACTGCCTCCAACTGCCAGTAGCGTCCTTCACGAGAGGCTGATCTTGACACCTCTAGTACCAGTCATTGGCAAGTCCACTCATCTCCACGTCCTCCTGTACCACATACTCCATCTCTCTCAGCCCGCCGCGCCCGTTTAGCCCCCTCGGCCTGGCCGAACAGGAGCTGCTGTGACGCACGCACACAGACAGACACCGTCAACCATAAGACAAACGGGTTGTGAACAACGGGGGATGTGGAGAGATGGTGGCACAGGCTCTCACTGCCCCAAACCACCCAGGGTTGTCCCACCAAAGGGGACAGTGGGTCACCTGTTGTTGTTGTTGATCTGTGGGGATTGCAAATCGTCTTGTACGTCGCGTGTGCGGCCAAGGGGCGCGTTGGGTGGCACCGGGTTGGATTCCCGGCCGCCGCTAGACCCGTCGGTAGCCCGGGTGACCGGCAGCTTTCAAGAGCGATGATGCAGTTGCTGTCATGAGAACTGGCGTCGAGTACGCACGGCCGTCTGAAGCTCCGTGTCCCTTGATGTAATTGAGAGAGAGAGAGAGGAAGAGCCCTCATTATCTTGGCAATCAACGAGCATATTTGTTTTCAACAAACTGGAGTTTATCGTTTCGAAATCAAATCGATGGCTAATTATCGCGTAACAAACTTTCTCAAGAGCTCCCCGCTGATTCACGGGGTGCCGATGTTACACGTTATTGACTTCTCGGCTGTATCTTAAACGGCCAACGACACGGATCGATCGCCTCGCACGCCTCGCGCGCAGTGTCGACGCGTGCGCGTGGCTCTGCGTGGCCTGGGTGTGCCTGCGTGTGTGTTCGCGCGAGTGTGTGCGTGCGTGTGTGAGTGCGTGTGTGCGTGCGTGTGTGTGCCTGCGTGTGTGTTCGCGCGAGTGTGTGCGTGCGTGTGTGAGTGCGTGTGTGCGTGCGTGTGTGCGTGCGTGTGTGCGTGTGTGCCTGCGTGTGTGAGTGCGTGCGTGTGTGCGTGCGTGAGTGCGTGCATGTGTGTTCGCGCGAGTGTGTGCGTGCGTGTGTGAGTGCGTGTGTGCGTGCGTGTGTGTGCGTGCGTGTGTGCGTGCGTGCGTGTGTGTGTGCCTGCGTGTGTGTGCGTGTGTGCGTGTGTGCCTGCGTGTGTGTGTGCGTGCGCGCGTGCGTGTGTGAGGTTGTGGGGAGCGGTAGTGTGGCGGTCAGCGCGCTGCGCTACGAACCCGGCTGCCAAAGTTCCCGCTCACGGCCAACACCGCAGTGACGATTATAAGAACCGGTCCTGGGCCCTCCCGTAGGTAGACTCAGCCTCAAATTAGTTCCTGGTGCGGTGTGTAGTAAACATCGCTGCGTGTCTATGTGAGTATATTGGTCTCTGTGTGAGCCTGTGGGTCTCTGTGTGAGCCTATGGGTCTCTATGTGAGTCCATGGGTCTCTATGCAAACCTATAGATCGACATGAGGGAGACAAAGGCGGCCGGGCGTGCTGCTGCCCACCCAGCCCCTCGTGGTGCTCGCTAACAGCCCTTGCCACAACAGTCTGTTCAGGCCACACGGGGATCTTTGTCTTTGCTGTTTTACAAAAGGGAGATCAGTGGCGCGTGGCGAGCACAGATGGTGCATCTGCCACTGTCATCTCAGTCGGTCAACCCACGGCACCTTGTTGGGTCTGTCCCGTAACCGCCTGCCAGCGAGCCTTTGGCACTGCTGCACGTGCACCTCGCCTGGCATAGGCACCCTGGTGACGTCAACGCCACTTATTGGCAAATGGCGGGATTAGTATTATTGGTATTGGTCTTTGTAAATGCACGTTTGTGCGTCTGTTGCATGCTTGTGTATACAGATGTGTGTCTGTGTGTGTGGGAGCGGTAGTGTAGCGGTTAGCGCTACACTGCGCTATGAACCCGGCGACCCGAGTTCGACTCCCACTCACGGCCAACACCGGTGGCGATTATTGAACCGGTCCTGAGCCTCCCCTAGGTCGACTCAGCCTCAAATGAGTACCCGGTGCGGTGTGTAAACATCGCCACTGCGGAGACAAAGGCGGTCGGGCGTGGTGCTGGCCACCCACCCCTCGTGTGCCGTGCCGGCCTTCATAGGTGCTCGCTAACAGCACTTGCCCCTACAGTCTGTTAAGGCTACACGGTGGATCTTTGTCTTTGTGTGAGTCTGTGGGAGCGGCAGCGTAGCGGTGAGCGCGTTTTGCTACGAAACCGGCGGCCCGAGTTCGATTCCCGTTCACCGGCGACGATTATCTGAACCGGTCCTGGCCTCAAGCGAGTAGCCGGTGCGGTGCAAGTCAACATCATCGTCGCAGGGAGGCGGCAGAGGTCGCCAGGCACCCACCTCCTCACGTGCCCTGCCGGCCCTTCCTAGGTGCTGCTCGCTAAGCAGCACTTGACCCAGCAGCCTGTCCTCTTTGAAGGTTGCACGCAGGGGATGTTTGTGCGCGTGCGCGGTTCAAAGGTCAAGTCTCGGACCTTTCCTCCGGGGACGTGGCTCCCGGCCCTCTCCCTGGCGAGGAAGCGACGGCCGCCCTTCGTGGCGGCCTCAGCCCGACTCGCGGGCCGGGCGTCCTCGCCGCCTGCGTCCTCGCCGCTCGTTTGCCCCGGGGAAGCCTCGCAGGGAGGTCCCGCGACGTTGTGTCGTCGCTGCCGCTGTGCAGCTACTCACCGTGGGTTTTTTTGCCGATCGGCAGCCCCCCCCCCCCCCCGTGTCCACGTCGATCCCCCGGCGCCGTGACGCAGCTCCCGCTCGCTCCGCTCCTCCACGCGAGCTCTTCTCGCTGACACCTGTGGGTCGCTGCCACCCACCCACCCTACCCACAACACCCCACAACACCCACCCACCCACCCACCCTACTCACAACACCCCACAACACCCACCCCACCCACCCTACCCACAACACCCACAACACCCACCCCACCCACCCTACCCACAACACCCACAACACCCACCCACCCACCCACCCACAACACCCACCCACCCACCCACCCACCCTACTCACAACACCCCACAACACCCACCCACCCACCCTACCCACAACACCCACAACACCCCACCCACCCCACCCACCCACTCACAACACCCCACAACACCCACCCACCCACCCCACCCACCCTACTCACAACACCCCACAACACCCACCCCACCCANCCCACCCACCCTACTCACAACACCCCACAACACCCACCCCACCGCGGCCGATTTGAACGGAGTTTTATCAGCGCCCCATTGTTGCACCCATTGATTTTTGCTACTCGGAGCCGTTTGCTCTCTTGTCTGCGGCGGCGGCGGCGGCGGGTTAACCGCCGTTGTATTTGGCCGCATCGATCCGGTATCGATTACGGAGCACGTGGGGGGGGGGGGGATGGGGGCAGCCTCGGCGCTTCCTCTTTGCCGCGCCGCGCTCAGTTCCATCTGCATGCACTTGAGACGGCCCCCCTCCCCTCCGGCAAGCTCGGCTAGATCAAATAGACGGCCTCCTTTTTCAAAACCTCGGCGGTGGCGGCGGAGGAGGAGGAGGAGAAGGCTGAGCCGCTGATCGGCTGATCGGCGGAGTCACAGACCACGCAACGTCCACACGACGTTCACGCGACGTCCACGCGACGTCCACGCGACGTTCACGCGACGTCCACGCGACGTTCACGCGACGTTCACGCGACGTCCACGCGACGTTCACGCGACGTTCACGCGACGTCACGCGACGTCACGCGACGTTCACGCGACGTCCACGCGACGTTCACGCGACGTCCACGCGACGTCCACGCGACGTCCACGCGACGTTCACGTGACGTTCACGCGACGTCCACGCGACGTCCACGCGACGTCCACGCGACGTTCACGCGACGTTCACGCGACGTCCACGCGACGTTCACGCGACGTTCACGCGACGTTCACGCGACGTTCACGCGACGTCCACGCGACGTTCACGCGACGTTCACGCGACGTTCACGCGACGTCCACGCGACGTCCACGCGACGTCCACGCGACGTTCACGCGACGTTCACGCGACGTCCACGCGACGTTCACGCGACGTCCACGCGACGTTCACGCGACGTCCACGCGACGTCCACGCGACGTCCACGCGACGTCCACGCGACGTTCACGCGACGTCCACGCGACGTCCCGCGACGTCCACGCGACGTTCACGTGACGTTCACGCGACGTCCACGCGACGTCCACGCGACGTCCACGCGACGTCCACACGACGTCCACGCGACGTCCACGCGACGTCCACGCGACGTCCACGCGACGTCCACGCGACGTCCACGCGACGTCCACGCGACGTCCACGCGACGTCCACGCGACGTCCACGCGACATTCACGCGGCGTTCACGTGACGTTCACGCGACGTCCACGCGACGTCCACGCGACGTCCACGCGACGTCCACGCGACGTCCACGCGACGTTCACGCGACGTTCACGCGACGTCCACGCGACGTTCACGCGACGTTCACACGACGTCCACGCGACATTCACGCGACGTCCACGCGACGTCCACGCGACGTTCACGCGACGTTCACGCGACGTCCACGCGACGTTCACGCGACGTTCACGCGACGTTCACGCGACGTTCACGCGACGTCCACGCGACGTCCACGCGACGTCCACGTGACGTTCACGCGACGTCCACGCGACGTCCACGCGACGTCCACGCGGCATCGCCGTCCGTCCTCCGACGAGGCCCCAGATATTTTCAAGGAGGTTTTTGTTTTTCTTTCTCCCTTGACCCGATCGTTTCTACTTCAACTCTCACCATCGTCATCGTTATTATGGGGGTGTGGATGGGGGGAGGGGGGTGTGGGTGGGTTGGGGGTGTGGGGATGGGGGGTGGAGATGGGGGGGTGTNGGGGATGGGGGGTGGTATGGGGGGGATGGGGGGTGGTGTNGGGGGGCGTCCGCGACGCTTTCCGCGGTCGCGAGCTTCGAGTGATTTTGTCTTCTATTGATTCCGTGGCAAAGCAGAACAGCGCGTGCACTTGTTTCAGCACCCGGAGAGCTCTAAGGACGAAGATGGCTGAATGGANAATAACAGGAGAGAGAGAGAGGGAGAGAGANAGAGGGGGGAGCAGTGGAGGGGGGGGGGGGTGAGAGAGCAGAACTCCTCGGGCCGAGGGAACAGAAGACGAGTCGGGAAAAACAAATGGGAAGTGAAACACTGCCCCGGAGGAGGGAATGTGCAAGCTTGCCGCCACAGCGGTGGTGGTGAACGGCGGTGTGACGGTGGTGGTGTAGTGTGTGTGTGTCTATAGTGTGTGTGTGTTGGCCTGCCTACGACACATCCTGGTTTAACCAGGCTGGATTGTGTGAGGAGCTCACAACTCCTTGAAATATCTGGGCAAAGTCCATCGGTGAGCTCTCCGCAGGCAAGGCTGCGTTGGCTGGGCCATGTAGCCCGCATGCCAGCCACCGCATGCCGAAACAGCTTTTGTTTGGCCGGATCGAGGGGCTAAACGGGTGCGGTACGTGCTAGAGAAGAGATGGAGTGATGTGGTACAGGAGGACGTGGAGCTGAGTGGATTTGCCGATGACTGGTACCAGCGGTGTCAAGATCGGCCTCTGTGGAGGAGGCTCGTGAAGGACGCTACTGGGCAGTTGGAGCAGTCGCCCTCCAGCAACAACGGAGGGCGGAGGAGCGACGCTCACAACAACGAGCGGAGCGCCGGGTGGCTAAAGCACAGCAAGTTGGCACAGTAGGGGCACAGGTGGTGCATCAGCCACTCATCTCAGTCAGTCGACCCGTGGCACTTGGGTCTGCCCCGTGACCTCCTGCCAGCGAGCGTTCGTCACTTCACGTGGCCTCAAAGTGCACATGCCTGGCACAAGCGTCGTGGTGACGTCACTGCTACTTAGTGGCGAATGGCGGTTGTTGTGTGTGTATCTATAGTGTGTGTGTCTATAGTGTGTGTGTGTCTATAGTGTGTGTGTGTGTGTCTATAGTGTGTGTCTAGTGTGTGTGTCTATAGTGTGTGTGTCTATAGTGTGTGTGTCTATANTGTGTGTGTGTCTATAGTGTGTGTGTCTATAGTGTGTGTGTCTATAGTGTGTTATAGTGTGTGTGTGTAGATCAGTGGGTTCTTAACCTTTATGGCAGCCTTGCACCCCATTGGTTCTCAACCGTTACACAATGTACGATGTTAGTAAGCGCACAGGGTTTGATGAAACTACTCACGTTGCCCATGCTTGATTTGTGCTTTCAATGATTTACCTTCTTAAGAAGAAATCTGCCCATGTCTCGTTGACCCCCAGGTTAAGAACCGCCGCACTAAACCATCGCAGGATCCCCGAACAAGGCCCCCTTCTTGTCTTATGCTGCCGGCGAGGTGGATTTGAGCGGAACGTGAGCGACCGAGACGGTGCAGCGATCGACACCTGCCGGCCCGGTTCCGTGCCCGGCAAGACTCGTCGTCGCAGTGAAAGCCACCGTTGCTCCTGCGGCGACGTCTGCTCCTGGCAAGCGTGCAGAGTACGTGACGTCCCTGCTGCCCCCGCTATGCTCGTCTTGTACGACATTTCTCTGTTGTTGTTGTTGGAAGCGTGCGGGAGTTTGTATTTTCTTTCCCCGGCCTACGCCAATTACCTGCAATGTTGTCTCCGTAACACACGAGGGGCGACGTCATCGCATCCATCCCTCTGTTTAAGAACGAAACAGCTGGAGGATTTCTCCACGGATCTGTCTGCCGCCTGGTGATGCTGGTTGTGGTTACGGGCGAAACGCCGTGGCTTACTCTCCAATACATAACCCGGTGTGCTCCACTGGTAACGAATCAGTCTTGATTTGAAGCTTTCGTGGCTGCAGGAATCCATACTCTTTGGTTCTTTCGGTAAAGTCCCGTAGGTAGAGAAATAAAACAAAATCAATCGCGACGTTTCGAACGCAGCAGACATCGCGGCTATCGCGATTTTCACCTGAAGACCATGGCTTGTGTTGCGTTCGAAACGTCGTGATTTATTTTGTTTTATTTTTCTACCTACGTCACTTACCGAAAGGACCAAAGAGTTTGGTAAGGAATCGGCACGTTCTGCGCACGTGATACAACCCTCGTAATTGGCGGTGGCGGTTTAACGACCATTTATATTCACGCGATCCAACCCGACTAACCGTATCGTGGATAATATCGGTCATAAACGGTCAATTGGGAAACGCCGCTGAGCAGTGCGAGACCCCCCCCCCCCCCCGTGTGTCCGGAGTGGCTACGTCAACGCATCCCGACAAAACTTCTCCCGGTGGAACTTTCATCTTCACACACGGGTGGTGGAGGGCGTTGGTGGGGTGCAACTTTTCGTCTTCCTCTGAGATGCGCGTGGTGTGTCTGCGTGTGTCTGTGTGTGGTCTGCGTGTCTCCGTGTGTGTCAGGAGCGGTGGCGCAGTGGTTAGCCCCGCACTGCGCTACGAAACCAGTGACCCGAGTTCGATTCCCGCTCACGGCCAACACCGGTGACGATTATTTGAACCGGTCTTGGCCTCCCCTAGGTCGACTCGGCCTCAAATGAGGCCTGGTGTGGTGTGGGATTCTCTTGTTTATCCTTCGTGATTCCTGACCGGGCTGAGACATTTTCCAAAGCTGGGAATGATGATGCAATTTTTACTTGTGTACTTTACTGACATTTCACACCCGGTGGTAGGAGATGTTAACTACCTCGCCTGGTTACAGGAGGTCTGGGTTCCATCCCGACGACGCCTGCTGCTGTAATTTGGAGTTGTGTCTCTCTCTCTCATCATCATCACGGTGGCTAGGAGATGTTAACTACCTCGCCGGGTGTACAGGAGGTCGTGGGTTCCATCCCGACCCTGACGCCTGCTGCTGTATATTTGGAGTTTGCATGTCTCTCTCTCATCATCATCACGGTGGCTAGGAGATGTTGACTACCTCGCCTGGTGTACAGGAGGTCGTGGGTTCCATCCCGACCCTGACGCCTGCTGCTGTATATTTGGAGTTTGCGTGTCTCTCATCATCATCACCACGGTGGCTAGATGTTGACTACCTCGCCTGTGTACAGGAGGTTGTGGGTTCCATCTCGACCCTAATGCCTGCTGCTGTATATATCAGAGTTGTGTTTTTTGTTTGCATTCCGACCGCAGGTATTGTGGTCAATGCAAACATGACTCCTTGTAAAAAAGGTGTCAGTTTTGTTGCCAGATAAAAGGGTAAAAAAACAATTATCATGTTTTGCTACTGGCAAAGGAGGTTCCAATGGTGTTTGTGTTCTTTGTTTACCTTTCTTGGACTTTGCACTACTAACGTGTTTGTGTCACGGTTTGCTGTTGTGACGCTCTTACCCCGTGCCCCTACTGGACATCTGTTGATTAAAGCGCTTCATAGCTATCGGATTCCTCCTGCAGTCTGTAAAGACATGTTCTGATTTCTGAACTCCGCTCCGCCTGAGGACCTCGGCTTTTAATCTGCGGGCCGCTGAAACCCAGAATCCAGAACCCCCCAGGTGCACACCGCTGCCTTCCCAGCGGCGTGGAGTGACCTCTGACCCACGCGGCCCGCCCACCTCTTGAAGTCCAGCGTTTAAACCGGGTTTTATATTTTGAAGGATTCCTGTGCGGGGATTTTTTATTCAAATGGTGAAAATGTAAAGTCGGTTGCGTTTTAGCAAAGCAACAAGACCCGTGCGTGTGTCCGTGCGTGCGTGTGCATCGCGCATTATTTATGTTGATGACCCTATGAATAACCCATCCGGTAATGCATATTGATTGTAATTCATATCAATATATAAACTACCGCCCCCCCCCCGCCCACCTGATTCGCTCACAAGTGACGACATCACACTTATCCCTGTCGATTCAAGACCGAAACGGCAGGAGGATCTTTCCACAACTGTTTGGCTGTCGCCTGATGATGCCGGCGAAACGTCACGGCTACTCGAATTGTAAACGTTGCTGTGGTTTACTCTCCAACACACAAGTGCAAGTTGGCATAGTTTTGTTCATGTAACAAACCCTCACTGAACTGGCCGTGCCGTAGGGCGGTGGCGGGTTTAACGACACGTTCACGTTCGCGCGGTTTAACCCAACAAGGCCAGGGTTGCGCTTTACAATTTTGTAAGCCGTTAACATGGCAGGCAGGGCAGCCGATCGGAGTCGGCTTGTTCCACCAGAGTTCCGCCTCGTGGCTTTGGGCAGTCAGTTTCAGTTTCATTTATTAGGTATAGCCCCGGCTCTTGAATCGGGTGCAACCGCAACAAACAAAAGACAAAAACATGAACAAGAAAACATCTTAAAGTGAATATGTGACTAAGTGCAAATAGAAAATCCGGGAAAAGACAGTAAAATATTGCAGAAAAAGCACCGTACACAAAAATATGCAAAAATCCAGTGGGATGTAAGTCAAACAACAACAACCACAAGACAACTTAGATTAAGGCCGTCAGTCTAACTCCGTGCTACAACAAACAAACATGGCCAAACCACAAAACGTTTTCGAGATCACCAAAATAAAGCCACAAAAGCAATGTAATCGGTGATGTTGGTGGCTTTGCACCATCGCCGCAAGTCGCACTTTGGCGGAGTCCGCCGACCGTTCTATTTACACGTTTCAGTTTAAACTGGAAACTATTTAGACGAAGCGATTTTAAATTTCGATGTAAAGCTTTCGTGACTGCAGGGATCCATCTTCTTGGTTCTTTCGGTAAAGTCACGTAGAAGGGAAGTAATAAAATAATAAAAATAAAACATAATAAAATAATATAATAAACAATATAATAATATAATAATTTATATAATATATTTTATTATTTTTATTTTTATATTTTATATAATTATAATATAATAATATATTTATTTTTATTATTATTTATTTTATACTAGCTGACTACCCGGCTTCGCCCGGGACTGCCTTTGTCTCCCCAGTGGCGATGTTAATACGCCACACCAGTTACTCGTTTGAGGCTGAGTCGACCTAGGGGAGGTTCAAATAATCTTGACCGGTGGTGGCCATGAGCGGGAATCGAACTGGGTTCGCCGGTTGGTAGCGCAGCGTAGCGTTAACCACTACACCACCGCTCCTCACACACACAGACGCACAGACACACACACAGACACACACACAGACACACGCAGACACACACAGACAGACACAGACAGACACACAGACAGCACGCTAACCACTACACTACCGCTCCCACACACCACACACGCACACACACAGACACACACACAGACACACACACAGACACCCACACACAGACACACACACACAGACACACAGGCAGCACGCTAAGCACTACACTACCGTTCCCCACACACCACACACGCACACACACAGACACACACACAGACACACAGACACACACACACAGACACACAGACAGCACGCTAACCACTACACTACCGCTCCCCACACACACACACGCACACACACAGACACACACACAGACACACACACACACACACAGGCACACGCTAAGCACACACACACACAACATACGCGCACACACACAGACACACAGACACACACACACAGACACACACACAGACACACACACACAGACACACACACACAGACACACACACAGACACACACACACAGACACACACACAGACAGCACGCTAACCACTACACTACCGCTCCCCATACACCACACACGCACACACACAGACACACACACAGACACACACACAGACACACACACACAGACACAGACAGCACGCTAACCACTACACTACCGCTCCCCACACACACACACACAGACACACACACACAGACACACACACAGGCAGCACGCTAAGCACTGCACTACCGTTCCCCCTACACAACACACGCGCACACACACAGACACACACACAGACACACACACACAGACACACAGACAGCACGCTAACCACTACACTACCGCTCCCACACACACCACACACGCACACACACAGACACACACACAGACACACACACACACACAGGCACACACATACACCTACCGCCCACACACACAGACACACACAGACACACACATACACACAGACATACACATACATACAAACACACACATACATACACACAAACACATACACAATACACACACATACATACAGACACACACATACATACACACAAACACATACAGACACATACATACACACATACATACAGACACACAGACATACACATAACACATACACACATAGTCATGACCCGGCTTTGCCCGGGACTTGTATCCACCACGCCCGGCCGCCTTTGTCTCCCAGTGGCGATGTTAATACGCCACACCAGTTACTCGTTTTGAGGCTGAGTCCCTCCCTCGCCACTCTGCCTCCCTCGCCACTCTGTAGAGGACGTGAAATTTGTATGAATTTACCTCAGAGTGGCGTGTTGGGTGTCGAGGCCTAGCACCGTGCAGAGCCTCCCGCCTTGCCTGATTTTCCCACCCGGCGAACGCTGGGTACGGGTGCCGGTCCCCCCCCCCCGCGCTATTAAAAATGGCGTCCACCCGCGGCGAAAAGTTGCTATTCGTTGCCAGGGCAACCGCCGTCCAATGAAAGCGGCGAAGGCGTCGTTAGCTGTTGCCAGGGGCAACCGCCGTCCAATGAAAGTGCGTATGGTCCGAAATCCACACACACATACACAGACAGACAGACATGCACGANTTTATTATATGATTTTTATTATTTTATTACTTCCCTTCTACGTGACTTTACCGAAAGAACCAAGAAGATGAAGCGATTTTAGTGTTAGCGAGTGAGGCCCCACTGAGCGACGCATCTCTTCTTGTTCACAAGCGAACGCGGCTGTCACAAATCGTAGCCCAGCTAAGTGGAAATTTACCGCAGCAAAATACTCTCCGCGCGTGATGTTGATTCCAAACGTGGAGGGAAAACCACAGGACCCGAGGAAAATCCACTCGATCACCGGAAGAGAGACACGCAGACTCCAAATATACAGCAGCAGGAGTCAGGGTCGGGATTGAACACCAGACTTTCTGTAGACCAGGCGAGGTAGTTAACATCTCCCAGCCGCCGTGATGATGATGAGAGAGACACGCAAACTCCAATATACAGCAGCGTCAGGGTCGGGATCGAACCCACAACCTCCTGTACACCAGGCGAGGTAGTTAACATCTCCTAGCCACCGTGAAGATGATGAGAGAGACACGCAAACTCCAAATATACAGCAGGCGTCAGGGTCGGGATCGAACCCACGACCTGTACACCAGGCGAGGTAGTTAACATCTCCTAGCCACCGTGAAGATGATGAGAGAGACACGCAAACTCCAAATACAGCAGCAGGCGTCAGGGTCGGGATCGAACCCACGATGTCCTGTACACCAGGCGAGGTAGTTAACATCTCATAGCCACCGCTGGTAAGCGCTGCGGCCAAAAGCTCGTCGATACGAAGGGGGGGGGGGCGGTGGGGAGAAATTTGTAAGAGGGAAAAAAAATCAGCTCAGCCCCCCCCCCTCCAACAACTCGGCTATACCGTAAAGTAAGCACTTGAGCACTAAATTAGTGCGGTGTGCGGCGGCGATAAGGATCGTGGCTTTGATGTACGCCCGCGTGAGCCGGAGACGCATTAGTCTGTTTGATGGGCTGCAGGCTCTGTCCGTGTGGTGCTCCGGCACGATAAGCAGGACGACCGGCCGGTGGGGGGGGGGGAGCGGTGGCGGACGGAGATAACGAAACTCCGCGGAGCGCTCGGGCGACGCGCGCACCGCGAACCCAGACGTGGGCTCTCCGCTGGGACTCTCCACCAGGACTCTCCACCAGGACTCTCCACAGGACTCTCTACAGGACTCTCCACAAGACTCTCCACAGGACTCTCCACCAGGACTCTCCACAAGACTCTCCACCAGGACTCTCCACCAAGACTCTCCACCAGGACTCTCCACCAGGACTCTCCACCAGACTCTCCACCAGGACTCTCCACCAGGACTCTCTATGATGACTCTCCACCAGGACTCTCCACCAGGACTCTCCACCAGGACTCTCCATGATGACTCTCCACCAGGACTCTCCACCAGGACTCTCCACCAGGACTCTCCACCAGGACTCTCACCAGGACTCTCCAGNTGACTCTCCACCAGGACTCTCCACCAGGACTCTCCACCAGGACTCTCCACCAGGACTCTCACCAGGACTCTCCACCAGGACTCTCCATGGGACTCTCCACCATGACTCTCCACCAGGACTCTCCACAGGACTCTCCACCAGGACTCTCCATGTGACTCTCCACCAGGACTCTCCACCAGGACTCTCCACCAGGACTCTCCACCAGGACTCTTCACAGGACTCTCCACAGGACTCTCTACCGGACTCTCCACGGACTCTCCACCAGGACTCTCCACCAGGACTCTCCACGGACTCTCTACCGGGACTCTCCACCGGGACTCTCCACGGGACTCTCCACCAGGACTCTCTACGTGTGCTTGTCACAGTCGCTGCGAAAAACTAAAACTTTTCCCGAATCGATTCCGCATGCAGATCACCACCAGGCGTAGCGGCATGCCCCCCCCCCCCCTCTCTCTCTCGCGGGCAATCACAACAACAACAACAACAACTCCTCCCCACGCATCCCAACCCACCGCCCTCGCCCCCCTAACAAACAAAAAACCCCGTAAGGGTCCCGAGGCTTGACCCCCACCCACCACCATTCGAGTGTCTCCGAGGCCAAATGATCAAATTGAGCGAGCCGGCCACTCGTCCTGGCGCGGGATCCGTACGCTAATGGGGAGGCAAGGGGGCCCCCCCCCCCTGCTTGCTTACCTCCCCCACCCGAGCCCCCCCCCCCACCACCACCACCAGCCATTGTGCCGCGGGTGTCACGTCCGCATTTAACAACAATTTATTCCGCAATCGCGCCGCCCGGGTTCTGCGCGCTCGCGAGTGGGTCACGACCCTCCTGCGCTTGAGCGGCCGGCTGCAGAAGCCTCGTGAAGTGTCACGGAGAGAAACATCGTGCAGAGTCCTGGTGGAGAGTCATTGTAGAGAGTCCTGGTGGAGAGTCCTGGTGAGAGTCCTGGTGGAGAGTCCTGGTAGAGAGTCCTGGTGGAGAGTCCTGGTGGAGAGTCATTGTAGAGAGTCATTGTAGAGAGTCCTGGTGGAGAGTCCTGGTGGAGAGTCATTGTAGAGAGTCCTAGTAGAGAGTCCTGGTGGAGAGTCCTGGTGGAGAGTCCTGGTGGAGAGTCCTGGTGGAGAGTCCTGGTGGAGAGTCCTGGTGGAGAGTCCTAGTAGAGAGTCCTGGTGGAGAGTCTGGTGGAGAGTCCTGGTAGAGAGTCCTGGTGGAGAGTCATTGTAGAGAGTCCTGGTGCAGAGTCCGGTGGAGAGTCCTGGTGGAGAGTCCTGGTAGAGAGTCCTGGTAGAGAGTCCCAGTGGAGAGTCTTGGTGGAGAGTCCTGGTGGAGAGTCTGGTAGAGAGTCCCAGTGGAGAGTCCTGGTGGAGAGTCCTGGTGGAGAGTCCTAGTAGAGAGTCCTGGTGGAGAGTCCTGGTGGAGAGTCCTGGTAGAGAGTCCTGGTGGAGAGTCATTGTAGAGAGTCCTGGTGCAGAGTCCGGTGAAGAGTCCTGGTGGAGAGTCCTGGTAGAGAGTCCCAGTGGGGAGTCCTGGTGGAGAGTCCTGGTGGAGAGTCCTGGTAGAGAGTCCCAGTGGAGAGTCTGGTGGAGAGTCCTGGTGGAGAGTCCTGGTAGAGAGTCCAGTGGAGAGTCCTGGTGGAGAGTCCTGGTGGAGAGTCATTGTAGAGAGTCCTGGTGGAGAGTCCTAGTAGAGAGTCCTGGTGGAGAGTCCTGGTGGAGAGTCCTGGTGGAGAGTCCTGGTAGAGAGTCCTGGTGGAGAGTCCTGGTGGAGAGTCCTGGTAGAGAGTCATTGTAGAGAGTCCTGGTGGAGAGTCCCGGTAGAGAGTCCTGGTGGAGAGTCCGGTGGAGAGTCCTGGTAGAGAGTCCTGGTAGAGAGTCCTGGTGGAGAGTCCTGGTGGAGAGCCCTGCCAGGACTCCACCAGGACTCTACCAGGACTCTCCACCAGGACTCTCCACCAGGACTCTACAGGAAAGAGACTAGGCTCTAAGAAAAGTGTCCGGGTGTGGACCAATCAACTTCAAGGACAGTGCATATCAATATCATTACAGAGTTGTTTCTTTTTGATTGCATTTTGGCTGCTTGTTTTGTGGTTATTGCAAACATGATGCCTTGTATAAGGTGTCAGTTTTTGTACCAGTTGAAAGGGTGGAAAAACCTATCACTATATTTTGCCACTGGTNAAGGAGAGTCTTAGTAAGGAATCGTCGTCACGAGTCCAGTTGGGGNACTCCCCCCGCTCCTACCGGTGAGTCTTTGATTCGTCTGTGCGTCGTGGTGACGTGTCACGTGGGGACCCTTCCCACCGGTCCGCCCTCACGAAAACTCAAAACAGCGAATCTCTGAATTGAACTTGCGCACCGATGAACAATAATCATCGTCATCATCATCATCGTCGATGAAGAGCGTAATCATTGTACAGCTTGGATGAAGGCCCTTCCCGTGCCGTTTCAGACGCGATTGGCGTTCGACCATACTTCACCACGCTGGTCAGTCGGAGGGGTGGACGGTGGGAAGGGGGGGGGGCCAGGACCGGTTCACGGATTGGCGGNCCACCACCACCACCGTGCGGCCGTCAATAGTCATGAAGGTCAATCAAGGTCACACCGGTGCTCGTAACGCGGCGGCGCTTCTTGACCGGAGCGTGGCAGCGAGACCCCAACTCTTGCTAGCGAGCTGGCCCCCCCCCCCCCCCCCACAATATGTTCACATCGGCTTCGGCAACTTCCTGCTACCATCGAAAGGCCTCCACCGGGGCTCGGTAACGTTTTAGCCGGGTTCGGTAACATTTAGCCAGGCCGGTAACATTACTCTGGACTCGGTAACGTTTTAGCCGGGTTCGGTAACATTAGGCCAGGTTCGGTAACGTTTGCTCTGGACCGGTAACTTTTAGCCGGGTTCGGTAACATTTAGCCCAGGTCCGGTAACATTTACTCTGGACTCGGTAACGTTTTGCCGGGTTCGGTAACATTTAGGCCAGGTTCGGTAACGTTTTCTGGACTCGGTAACGTTTTAGCCGGTTCGGTAACATTTAGGCCAGGTTCGGTAACGTTTACTCTGGACTCGGTAACGTTTTAGCCGGGTCCGGTAACATTTAGCCCAGGTTCGGTAACGTTTACTCTGGACTCGGTAACGTTTTAGCCGGGTTCGGTAACATTTAGCCCAGGTTCGGTAACGTTTGCTCTGGACCGGTAACGTTTTAGCCGGGTTCGGTAACATTTAGCCCAGGTTCGGTAACGTTTGCTCTGGACTCGGTAACGTTTTAGCCGGGTTCGGTAACATTTAGCCCAGGTTCGGTAACGTTTGCTCTGGACTCGGTAACGTTTTAGCCGGGTTCGGTAACATTTAGCCCAGGTTCGGTAACGTTTGCTCTGGACTCGGTAACGTTTTAGCCGGGTTCGGTAACATTTAGCCCAGGTTCGGTAACGTTTACTCTGGACCGGAACGTTTTAGCGGGTCGGTAACTTTAGCCCAGGTTCGGTAACGTTTGCTCTGGACTCGGTAACGTTTTAGCCGGGTTCGGTAACATTTAGCCCATCGGTAACGTTTGCTCTGGACTCGGTAACGTTTTAGCCGGGTTCGGTAACATTTAGCCCAGGTTCGGTAACGTTTACTCTGGACTCGGTAACGTTTTAGCCGGGTTCGGTAACATTTAGCCAGGTTCGGTAACGTTTGCTCTGGACTCGGTGACGTTTTAGCCGGGTTCGGTAACATTTAGCCCAGGTTCGGTAACGTTTACTCTGGACTCGGTAACGTTTTAGCCGGGTTCGGTAACATTTAGCCAGGTTCGGTAACGTTTGCTCTGGACTCGGTAACGTTNGGTTCGCTAACATTTGCTCTGGACTCGGTGACGTTAGGCAATACCCGCGGTCGACAACTTCTAGCCCAGATTAGCCCTTTGCGCTGTTCTCGGTGCGTGGTACACGATGCACCCCCCCCTGTCGTCTGCGTGCTACCGAGCCTTCCTGAACGCACGCGTCTTAGTTTATGTTGCAGCTGCCTCTTCCCCCTCTAGTGAGCATTAGAGTGTGCACTCTGTCTTTTACGTTCGTAACTCGGTTTATGCTAGGAACCACCTGTTCCCCAGCCCACGGGATTATTGTGTCCGTCCGTCGTGCATCCAAAAATAGGGTGGGGCTGGGTGGAAGGGAGGGTGGGAGGGGCTGGTGGGAGGTGGGTNGGGTGGGGCGGTGGAGGTGGGAGGGGGGTGGGTGGAGAGGGGCTGGTCACCCCGTGGTGCCCTTATACAACTCAACGTTTAACCTACTCACGCCGGCTTGTGCCCGCCCTCACAGTCGGGCATATTTGCGGAACACACCACGCCGCCGTTGACCCTGGCCATTGACCGAGCAACCCAACGTTCCTACCAGCTCCCTCCGCAGGAATGTGTTTTTTGATCGTTTAAAAATAAAAATTCCTCGACACCCTCGGCTCCCCAACAAAGAACTAAAACACAGCGTGTAGACACAACGCAAGATTGTTCAATCAATTAAACAGAGCGTACTAAAATTACAATTAAACACGTTGAACTCGATGTAAAAAAAAACGTTGATTTTTGTGTGCGTGTGTGTGTGTGGGGAGCGGTGGTGCAGCGGTTAGCGCTACGCTGCGCTACGATCCCGGCGGCCTGAGTTCGATTCCCACTCACGGCCACCAACACCAGTGACGATTATCTGAACCGGTCCTGGGCCTCCCTAGGTCAACTCAGCCTCAAATGAGTACCTGGCGTGGTGTGTAAACATCGCCACTGGGGAGACAAAGGTGGCCGGGCTTGGCCACCCACCCCCTCGTGTGCCGTGCCGGCCTTCGTAGATGCTCGCGAACAGCACTTGCCCCAACAGTCTGTTGCAGGCTACAGGGGGATCTTTGTCTTTTGTGTGAGAGTTAAGCTACGTGGAGGAGGACTACCGCTTAGTTTTGCTACCCATGAGGTTGACCCGTAGTCTATACTTGAAGTTATTGAGGGACGACGACGACGATGATGATGATGATATTTTTCCTATGTGAAGATTAGGGGATTCCAGAGTACGGAGCCTCTGAATTGACTTGCTGTGCGTGGTGCCAGGGTCACTGGAGGGTTTCGCGTTGTACGCATGGATTCGGGAATTCACCTGGAAGGATACTCTGAAGGGTTTGGGTTCGAAGTCTCGGAGGTACGGAATTTACAGATATATTTGGAGTATATTAACGTTGTATTCTTGTTCTTTCGGTAAAGTCACGCGAGAAAATTTCCTTGCTGTGGTTTTCACACCTGATGATGATTGCTTGTGTTGCAATCGAAACGTCGTGAGAATTGTATTGTTTTATTTTATTATTCCCTTCTACGTGACTTTACCGAAAGAGCCAAGAATATGAATCCCTGCAGTCACGAAAGCTTTACAACGAAATTCGTATTAATGTTGTACATATTGACCCCTCCCTCCCGCCCACGTGACCCCCCACCCCCCCATGTGACCTCCCGTGTGCCCCCCGAATGCCCCCACCTCCGCGTGCCTCTCACCCCGCGTGCTCCCCCACCACGTGCCTCCACCCCCCACGTGACCCCCCCATCCCCCCACCACGTGACCCGATGTCTCCGAACTCATTGCCGCTTTCTTGCCGGTTCAAGGGCGGCTTCGGGTTCAACAAAAGCGGGCCGGCGGGGGCGGCGTTAACAAACCGGCCCCGTCTCACGGCGATCATCTCATCCGCTCGCTTCCATGGAATGGGTGCGTGTAGACGGGACGCTATTGCAGTTGGCGTCGTTTCAATGACGGTCCGTGTCGACGCGACGTTGAAATCGCGATTGCTTCTGGGGTGCCGTGCGCTGAAGAACAATGATCGGTGTTGTTGTTGTATTGACGCATGTTTACCCAGGGAGGCTTGAGGACTCTTCTTTTAAGGAGGGTCCTGCACATTTATTTTCACAGCAGTTGGGGGCGGGGGGGGGCGATGGCTGTGGGTGCTGCTGCAGCGTGGGCGTCTGTGTGTCATCCCAATTGAGGAATTTGAGGGTGAATTTTTCAGCGTCGAGATGTGGTTTGTGGCCCAACGTGCCGGGACAACGGTGACGGTGAATTCGCTCTGCGGCCGAGCGATAGCAAGGTCACAATCCTGTGGGGTGGTGGCGGTGGCGGGGGGGGGGGGTAGCGATTCGATTCAAATATTCCTTTTTATTTTGTTGTTGTTGATGCGCCGGTTTTTCTTCATTTTTTTGCACGCTTTTATCTAACTCCTTCTGTTGTCGTATCCTCGAAAAAATCTTGGAACTCAATTTTAACCCACTTCCCAATGTGCTATCGACTGCAAACTTGGTATACTTGTGTCACACTGATGACAAGACTATATTCTATCATAAAAGATCCAAAATATATATTTGTAAACATTTTACACGCTTTTATGTAACTCACTCTGTCTGTTATCGTATCCTCAAATCTTGTAACTCAATTTCAACCGTCTTCCAATGTCTATCGACTGCAAACTTGGTATAGGTAGGTCATACTGATGACAATACTATATTCTATCATTAAAATTAAAAATTTATGTTTTTAAACAATATTTTTTACGGGTCTAATTGTCCACGCTCAACTCACGTTGCCTGTCAATCACCGCGTGGTCCCTTACATCACGGCAAGCCTCGGGGAGCCACTTCCTGGAGTCGTGGAGTTCTGCCATTACTCGTACGGTACATTTCATAACTTTATACTCGCAGATTTAGACCTGCATATGTGAGTTTGCGTGAGTGCACGCGTGCCTATGTGGTGGGAGGGAGCAGTGGTTAGCGTGCTGCGCGACGAACCCGAGACCCCGAGTTTGATTCCCGCTCATGGCCAGTAACCGTGGCGAAACAATGCCGCCGGTCCTGATGCCTCTCCTAGCTCCGTTCAGCCTCAAAGGATCGTGTGACGGCGCTTGCCCGTGCGAGCGTGCCGTGGCTGTGACGGCTGCTGGGCCTTGGTCTCGGTCCAACGCCGCATGAGACTCGGCTCGGCCACATTTGGCAGCCGCCGGCGTGGCTTCTCGCGTTGTGACATCTAAACCTCCGCCCCCCTCTCCTCCGTCTTGTGCCCGTTAACATCGCCTCCACTCGCCACTCGGGGGCTGATGAACACCGCCTGGCGAGCCAGAAGCCCTTCAGTGGGACGGGAACGGCATCAGGGGCTGCGGTGATGGTGGTGGTGGTGATGGTGGTGATGGTGGTGGTGGTGGTGATGGTGGTGGTGGTGATGGTGATGGTGGTGGTGGTGGTGGTGGTGATGGTGGTGGTGGTGATGGTGGTGGTGTGATGGTGGTGATGGTGGTGGTGGTTGCGTAAGGACGGACCGTGAATGAGGTCTGTCTGCGACGAGCTCCCGGGGAGCTGCTCTTCGTGGATGCACGGAGAGTGAATCTCTGTCCCGCGTTGAAGGGCTGCGGATGTGACGAGAGGGACAAACTCCCTCTCCACATCCGACTCTCCCCGTCGCTCTCCTCTTCGCGCTCCCCAACAGGTGCCCCGTCGCGTTACCGCCCTTCCTCTTCCGCCACCGCTACCCAGCACCCCTCGCCGCCCCTCACCGCCGCTGCCTCCGCTTGCACCCTGGGTCACCAACCCCATCCCTCATCTTGCACCGCAGCCGGCGAGCGTTGTCAAGCGGCTTGGCGGAAGGGCTCTGTGAGTCCGGAATCGAATCGAGTGGCGCGGGATAGAAGTTCACGGGGGAAAGGAATCCCGATCAGCCAATTCCCCCCTCCGCCTTCCAACGTGATGGCTGAGCAAGCGCGGACGCCAAGCGAGCTCTGTGCTTGAGGAGCACCACGGCAGCCGGCGACGCTCCCTTCGGCTGAACGACGGAGCGGCGATCTTCGCTGCGCTCGGATCGTCCCTAGAAATGACGACGCGGGTTTAAGGATCGGGGCTCGCGAAGCGTCTCCGCGTGACGGGTTGCGATGCGTGTTGCGAGTACGCGCGCACATCGACTCCATTTTGACGCTTTGTGTTTTTTTCCATGTTGTTCCGCGTACGTACGCGGTTACCTCGCGCGCACATCACGCACTGTACGTTTAAAATTTGCCACAATATTCTTGCGGAATTATTTATGTATTTTCTTCTTCCACCAGAATGTTTTCCCTTCCCGCCCCCCCCCCCCGCCATTGTATTAATGCACGCGGAAAATAATAGCGGATGAGTGACACCTCTGTAAAGTGACCTTGCGTCCTTGACACAGTAATTCCTAGAGGCCCTTGGAGCAATTCCTTTCATGGCGGTGATATGTATGGCGAGGAGAAGGGGCGGGAGGGGGGAGAGGGGGGGGGGCGGTTGATGGGGTGGAGGGGGCCGTGTGTGGTTGAGGGGCAGTGGCTGGTGGGGTTGAGTGGGGGAAAGGTTGGCGGAGAGAGAGAGCGAGCGAGCGATGGACAGAGGGCGGTGGTGGTGGCGCGGTGGCGGTGGTGGTGGGGCAGTGGGGCGGTGTCACAGTANGGGGGGGGGTCTTTGCGCGGGCCGAATGAAATACATTTTGTAATCCCGGAATGACCCCGACTCTGATCTACAAATTTAATCAGGTGCTCAATTCTGCTTGTGACCTCCAAGCGTCTAAATCACCTCGACGGCGTGCCGGCTCGTAATGACGTTATATGAGCCGCGCCGCGCAATTTCCATCGGCCCGCCAGCCGGGTCCGGGGCCGTTGCTCGCACGGCAGCTGATTGCCAACCGGCGGGTGTAAATGCATTTGGGGCCATTTCACGGTGAAAGGCAAGTGGCCTTTAGATCAGAAGGAATACTTTTCAACTGTGTATCGATCGCCGGGGCGCTGCGGCGGCTTAAATGTAATACTGGACTTCCGCTTGGCTGAAAGTGGTTTTTTGAGTTAAAGGTTTCGGAAGAAATTGCATCAGAATAATGGCGGTGTTTGAAGCGAGTGTACCCCTGTCCCGTCCCCCCCCCCCCACCCCGTCCCGTATTTTTGAGGATGTGAAGAGANGTCGTCGTCGTCGTCGTCATCCGCCTGTCATCGGCTCGGGGCAAATTTGCGGCTCGGACGAAATTCATGTGCCGTGTGTTTAAAAAAAAACAACGCGTCCGCGCTTAGTTACACGCCCCGCGCTTGTGATCATGGACAGGGGCGGCAGCCGCATCGCCGCGGAGACGGCCGGATTGCCGTGATTACGATGAAAGATTGAGAGGTTTGACACGCGCACGCGCACACACGAAGACAAAGCTCCCACCCCGACCCCGTATATCCCGATAGGCCGTCAAGGCGAGTGCTGTTGGCGAGCGCCTATTAATGTCGCCGGTGCGCACGCACCAAGACAGACAGACGGGAGAGGTGTTGCCAGCCATCGCGCCTGGCCCGGTGCTGAGCTTCACAAACCGCACCAGGTGCAATTTATTTTTTATTTTTTAAGGCTGAGTCGACCTTCGGGAGGCCAAGGAAAGCTCCGTGTGCCCCAGTCGCCGCAGAGTCGAACTCAGAGTCGAAGTGTCGGAAATGTTTTTCCCTCCCTTATTAAATGAACTTGACTGCAAGGATTCATACTCTTTGTTTTTTCGGTAAAGTCACGTAGGTAAAACAATCAATAAAATGAAAACAACTAAATTAAATCACGACGTTTCGGAGGCAACACCAGCTTCCTTCATCAGGTGTAAAAAGGCACAGCAAAATAACCATAGCGAGAGTTATTTGTGATGGGACATTAATATATCACTTCAGTTATTTTGCTGTGCCTTTTTTACACCTGATGAAGGAAGCTTGTGTTGCCTCCGAAACGTCGTGATCTAATTTAGTTGTTTTTATTTTATTTATTGTTTTACCTACGTGACTTTACCGAAAAACCAAGGAGTATGAACGTCTTATGTATTTTCTCGGAAATATTACTTGAGATTATTATTGGCGCGAGCAGGCGGGGGGGAGCAGTTGTGTAATGGTTAGTAGCGTCACTGCCCTCCGAGCCCGGCCGGTCCGAGTTCGATTCCCCGGCCACGGCCAACATCCCTTGCTGATTTGAAACCTGAACCAGTCGCGGGCACCGCCGATCCCTTCCCGTGAGCCGGCACGCAACGTCACAAAGCGGCGTGGTGACACGTTCGCCCCATTCGTCGCCGAGCCGCGTGGTTCCGATACAAAATGGCCACCGTGTCTCGTGCCGCGGTAGCGAATTGGCCGCGTTTGGTTTTACGCGACACAAACAAACCTTGCTAATCGGCTGTGTCGCTTGGGTGGTGGCAGAGTTCACGCCGCGCATTCATATTTTACGCGATCTAACCCCCCAAAAGAACCCTCTGCTATGGATATCGTTGGTGAAAGCCGACTGCTGCTACGTGTTGAACAGGCTGTAATTGTTGTTGTTGTTGCCCTTCTCCCCGCAACTCTGATTTGGACGTTTGGCTGTGTAGATTATGAGCGCACAAAAAATGCATCGATCATTATTCGGGGCATGGCTGTGGCAAAAGAACGCCGAGGCACGAGCCCCCAAGATGCGCGATAAAATATCACATTGGCCAGAGTTGAGCCGCGATAACGATGCGTTTTATTGGGGGGGTTATAATTGAGTGTGTGTTTTTTGTTTGAATAAGTTCTCTGTAAAAAGAGCGTAGGAGTAGAATTAAAGCGAAAAAAAAGTTACGACGTGAGTGGAAAAATTAATTAGCGAAATACTCAAAGTGGGAATTTTTCTTTTTTTTCCTGATGATTGAAATGGCGTACACACGCATTTGCTCGTTGACACACAAAGACAAAGATTCCCCCCCCCGTATAGCCTTAGCAGACTGTTGGGGCAAGTGCTGTTAGTGAGCAGCAGCAGCTATGAAGGCCGGCACGCACACGAGGGGTGGGTGGCCAGCACCACGCCCGGCCGACTTTGTCTCCCCAGTGACCATGTTTACACACCGCACCCCAGGTGCTTATTTCGGGCTGAGTCCACTTAGAAGAGGCCCAGACCCGTTCAGATAATCGGCACCAGTGTTGGCCGTGAGCGGGAATTGAACTCAGGGCGCCAGGTTTGTAGAGCAGCATGCAAACTGCTACACCACCGCTCCCACTTATACACAAATATCAAGAGACTCCCCGTGTAGCCTGCAACAGACTGGGCAAGTGCTGCTGGTGGGCACCTATGGAGGCCGGCACGGCACACGAAGGGGTGGTGACCAGCACCACGCCGGGAATGAACACGCGCGCGCAAACACGCACATTATTTGTTTCGTACATAAATCGCATTGCTGAGCATGGGCTCACAAAGCCCCAGCGGCCCGTAACAAACAGCACTATCAAGTGAGCAAAGCCGGAGCATTTACTTTAGACGCGCTCTTTTGAGTCCTCGCTGCACGAAGCACGCCGACAACACGCGTAGACACCATTGGAACCTCCTTTGCCAGGAGCAAAATATGATGATTGTTTTTTACCCTTTTATCTGGCAACAAAACTGACACCTTTTTTACGGAGTCATGTTTGCATTACCACAATACCTGCGTCGAATGCAAACAAAAAACACAACTCTGATAATGTATGCACTGTCCTTGAAATTGATTGGTCCACACCAGAGACAGCTTTTCTTAGAGCCTCGTCTCACATGGTGTTGGACCAGATGACGCCAAAACCTCTTGCGAAAACACGACCCGGGTCTCAGGGGATGGAAGCCGAACGTGCAATAGTCGTACATTTTCATTGAGCAAGGTTTATAGAGGAGCTGCTCTGTGGTTGCCCACGATGATGGTAGCAGCAGTGTTGTGGTTCGGAAGCTTGATACCAATGTGGTGGTCTCCTGCTACTGCTTGCTATGATGAGAGGGCTTCAGCAGAGAGCGAGAGAGTTCGTGTCGCTGTTCCAGGCCACACTGGCCTGTCTTGAATGTATCTCGATGTGTTTCTGTAGGGTCTCTGTGGGGTCTCTATGGGTTCAATCTATGGTGCATAGCTTGGGTTGCATGGCCAAAGTTGCACACCTGTGATTTGTCTATAATGCATCTCTGTGGGTCTCTACGAGTCTCTGTATATCTATGATCTTTAAAGGTGCATTTGAAATGTTTTAATATTCCTACTGATGCTCCTGCTGTTGTGGGGTGACTCATGCAGCCAGCTATGGCTACAGGGTTTGGTGGTACATGTTGTTTATGTCGTTTATTGTGAAATTTCGGTCACAGTTCCTATGATCACTGTTACATTGCTTATGGCTTCATTTTGGTGTTTGTTTGTTGTAGTACGGAGTTAGAATGATGGCATTAATCTAAGTTGTCTTGTGGTTGTTGTTGTTTGACTTGCATCCCACTGGGATTTTTGGACAGCGTTGGTGTACGGTGCTTTTTTTCTGGAAGACTTTGCAGTTCTTTCCTGGATTTTTCTGTTTGCGCATAGTCACTTTAAGATGGTTTCTCGTTCATGTTTTAGTTTTTTAGTTTGTTGCGGTTGCACCCGATTCAAGAGCCGAATGACTCACAGGGCGATACCAAATCAATGAAACTGAATGAGTCACTCTGCATGTATCTCCGTCTTTCTCTTGCGTATGGCAATGTGGTTCGGGACCCATTGGGCAGTGCTGCTGCTGCTGCTTCTGCGCTCCGTTAATGAGTGCAGCGCTGCCACAGCGGTGTGTGCCAGACGGTCCCACTGGCCTGGGTTGCATGGCACGATCGCACGACTGTGGCTCGTGACAATGGGAGGGAACGCCGCAGTGGAAGTCTTGTGAGCTGCGGTGTGGTGAGCGAGCGAGTGTGTGCTTGTTGTGAGCGGGAACACGGCGTTCGACGCGGTGTGCGCGAGTCAAAGCGGTCAACCTCTGGTGGAGACATCAACTCCTGCTGGGCTTGGGCAAAAGGGGTGTCACGGCGTGAACTTCTCGTGAACATTCCACGATGGCAGCGGTGACAGAACAGAGAAGAGGAAGCGAATGAATGACGTGTGGGATCGAGCGACTCGGTGAGCCGCAGTTGTCAGCAGCATCATGACACATTGTGCTCACGGCTGGGCACGTAACCACGCATCGATTCATCGGTTGAGATCGATATTACATTAATCCCTCAGTTTAACGCGGGTAATCAATGCGTTCCTGAAAAGTGCCGTGCGATGTGAAATGTGCGAGGCGAGGGATTAGTGAGTTACTGAATCACATTCGCCGGCTGTAAAATCAGACGGCAAGTGATTCCGTGGCGGGACAAGTAACTGAGATGAGGGCATGCCAACGCGTGTCGTATCATTCTGCGTTACTGTATCATTCCACGTTAATCTATCATTCCGCGTACTGTATCATTCCATATTCTTGGTTCTTCGTAAAGAAGGGAAACAAAAAACAATAAAATATAAAACAATAAAATTCTCACGACGTTTCGACTGCAACACAAGCAATCGTCATCAGGTGTGAAATCCACAGCAAGAAAATTTGAAAAAAGTGGCGTTTTTTTCTTGACGTCAGCACCACGGACAGCGATTTGGCAGTTGGTCACATGGACGAGTCCATCTATGTTCGGAAAAATAACCCGTAAAAACAAAGTTTTTCACTATAAATCCTTTATATGCGTGGCGGCTAGAGTCCTCTCGTCCTCTGGCTTGAGATGACTGCCACCTATGGGTCAGATGATTGCCTGCCACCATTAATCAATTAGTAATTAAATATAAAAAAAAAATTCCTAAAAGTGTAAAGTTATGGAAAAAAAAGTTCACGAAATAAATTGTCACGCACAACGAGTCTGTGTGCAAAATGTCAGCTCGATTGGATCACGGAAGTGGGTTAAAAAACGACCGAAATTTGCACGGTCGTAAGCAAGCAAGCAAGTGAACTTAATGTAAAGGATTTAAAAAGAGGAGGGGGAGAAGAAGAGAATGGAATGCGGTCTGAAAGTCACCGTCAGCGTGAACACAATCAATTAAGACCCGAAATGGTTTATCAAATCCTTGCAATGATTGCTAAGCCAGAAACATCTTCTCGGTGAAATTGTCTCTGTGTTTGTATATGTGGATAGCCTCATGAACAATCTCTCATGGTCGCCAGATGGCTTGCAGAGAACCTCTGTCTTGGAGAAGTCAATTATTATTCCACTTTACTGTATTATTCCGCGTCCCGTATCATTCTGCGTTACTGTATCATTCATGTACTGTATCCGCTTTTCTGTATTATTCTGCGTTAATGTATCATACCGCATACTGTATCATTCCACGTACTGTATCATTCGTACTGTATCATTCCACGTACTGTATCATTCCACGTACTGTATCATTCCGCGTACTGTATCATTCCGCGTACTGTATCATTCCACGTACTGTATCACCCTGATACCACATACTGACATCACACTGATTCCACGTACTGTATCATTCTGCGAGTACATCGCGACGTCACCCTGTATCATTTCATGACGTATCATTCCGCGTACGTCATCGCGTCATCATTCCAGTACGTCATTCCGCGTACTGATTCCACGTACTGTATCACCCTGAGAGCACGTCATGACGTCACCCTGAGAGCACGTCATGACGTCACCCTGGAGCACGTCATGACGTCACCCTGAGAGCACGTCATGACGTCACCCTGAGAGTACGTCATGACGTCACTCTGAGAGCACGTCATGACGTCACCCTGAGAGCACGTCATGACGTCACCCTGAGATCACGTCATGACGTCACTCTGAGAGCACGTCATGACGTCACTCTGAGAGCACGTCATGACGTCACCCTGAGATCACGTCATGACGTCACTCTGAGAGCACGTCATGACGTCACCCTGAGATCACGTCATGACGTCACTCTGAGAGCACGTCATAACGTCACTCTGAGAGCACGTCATGACGTCACTCTGGAGCACGTCATGACGTCACCCTGAGAGCACGTCATGACGTCACCCTGAGATCACGTCATGACGTCACTCTGAGAGCACGTCATGACGTCACTCTGAGAGCACGTCATGACGTCACCCTGAGATCACGTAATGACGTCACTCTGAGAGCACGTCATGACGTCACTCTGAGAGCACGTCATGACGTCACCCTGAGATCACGTCATGACGTCACTCTGAGAGTACGTCATGACGTCACTCTGAGAGCACGTCATGACGTCACCCTGAGATCACGTCATGACGTCACTCTGAGAGCACGTCATGACGTCACCTGAGAGCACGTCATGACGTCACCCTGAGAGCACGTCATGACGTCACTCTGAGAGCACGTCATGACGTCACTCTGAGAGCACGTCATGACGTCACTCTGAGAGCACGTCATGACGTCACCCTGAGAGCACGTCATGACGTCACTCTGAGAGCACGTCATGACGTCACTCTGAGAGCACGTCATGACGTCACCCTGAGAGCACGTCATGACGTCACCCTGAGAGCACGTCATGACGTCATCCTGAGAGCACGTCATGACGTCACTCTGAGAGCACGTCATGACGTCACTCTGAGAGCACGTCATGACGTCACTCTGAGAGCACGTCATGACGTCACTCTGAGAGCACGTCATGACGTCACTCTGAGAGCACGTCATGACATCACTCTGAGAGCATGTCATGACGTCACCCTGAGAGCACGTCATGACGTCACTCTGAGAGCACGTCATGACGTCACTCTGAGAGCACGTCATGACGTCACCCTGAGAGCACCTAATGACGTCACTCTGAGAGCACGTCATGACGTCACCCTGAGAGCACGTCATGACGTCACTCTGAGAGCACGTCATGACGTCATCCTGAGAGCACGTCATGACGTCACCCTGAGAGCACGTCATGACGTCACTCTGAGAGCACGTCATGACGTCACTCTGAGAGCACCTAATGACGTCACTCTGAGAGCACGTCATGACGTCACTCTGAGAGCACCTAATGACGTCACTCTGAGAGCACGTCATGACGTCACTCTGAGAGCACGTCATGACGTCACTCTGAGAGCACGTCATGACGTCACTCTGAGAGCACCTAATGACGTCACCCTGAGAGCACGTCATGACGTCACCTGAGAGCACGTCATGACGTCACCCTGAGAGCACGTCATGACGTCACTCAGAGAGCACCTAATGACGTCACCCTGAGAGCACCTAATGACGTCACTCTGAGAGCACGTCATGACGTCACTCTGAGAGCACGTCATGACGTCACCCTGAGAGCACGTCATGACGTCACTCAGAGAGCACCTAATGACGTCACCCTGAGAGCACGTCATGACGTCACTCTGAGAGCACGTCATGACGTCACCCTGAGAGCACGTCATGACGTCACTCAGAGAGCACCTAATGACGTCACCCTGAGAGCACGTCATGACGTCACTCTGAGAGCACGTCATGACGTCACTCTGAGAGCACGTTATGACGTCACCCTGTGAGCACGTCATGACGTCACCCTGAGAGCACGTCATGACGTCACTCTGAGAGCACGTCATGACGTCACTCTGAGAGCACGTCATGACGTCACTCTGAGAGCACGTCATGACGTTACCCTGAGAGCACGTCATGACGTCACTCTGAGAGCACGTCATGACGTCATCCTGAGAGTACGTCATGACGTCACCTGAGAGCACGTCATGACGTCACTCTGAGAGCACCTAATGACGTCACTCTGAGGCACGTCATGACGTCACCCTGAGAGCACGTCATGACGTCACCCTGAGAGCACGTCATGACGTCACTCTGAGAGCACGTCATGACGTCACTCTGAGCACGTCATGACGTCACTCTGAGAGCACGTCATGACGTTACCTGAGAGCACGTCATGACGTCACTCTGAGAGCACGTCATGACGTCATCCTGAGAGTACGTCATGACGTCACCCTGAGAGCACGTCATGACGTCACTCTGAGAGCACCTAATGACGTCACTCTGAGAGCACGTCATGACGTCACCCTGAGAGCACGTCATGACGTCACCCTGAGAGCACGTCATGACGTCACTCAGAGAGCACCTAATGACGTCACCCTGAGAGCACCTAATGACGTCACTCTGAGAACACGTCATGACGTCACTCTGAGAGCACGTCATGACGTCACCCTGAGAGCACGTCATGACGTCACTCAGAGAGCACATAATGACGTCACCCTGAGAGCACGTCATGACGTCACTCTGAGAACACGTCATGACGTCACCCTGAGATCACGTCATGACGTCACTCAGAGAGCACCTAATGACGTCACCCTGAGAGCACGTCATGACGTCACTCTGAGAGCACGTCATGACGTCACTCTGAGAGCACGTTATGACGTCACCCTGTGAGCACGTCATGACGTCACCCTGAGAGCACGTCATGACGTCACTCTGAGAGCACGTCATGACGTCACTCTGAGAGCACGTCATGACGTCACTCTGAGAGCACGTCATGACGTCGCTCTGAGAGCGCGTCATGACGTCACTCTGAGAGCACGTCATGACGTCACTCTTAGAGCACGTCATGACGTCACTCTGAGAGCACGTCATGACGTCACTGAGAGCACGTCATGACGTCACTCTGAGAGCACGTCATGACGTCACTCTGAGATCACGTCATGACGTCCCTCTGAGAGCACGTCATGACGTCACTCTGAGAGCACGTCATGACGTCACTCTGAGAGCACGTCATGGCGTCACTCTGAGAGCACGTCATGACGTCACTCTGAGCACGTCATGACGTCACTCTGAGAGCACGTCATGGCGTCACTGAGAGTACGTCATGACGTCACTCTGAGCACGTCATGACGTCACTCTGAGATAACGTGGTGGTGGTGGGGGGGCGGAATACAAAGAGACGGAAGAAATGAGCGAGAGAGAAAATCATGACGTCAGTCCGTGAGAGCGCCACCTGCCCTGGCTATGAGAGCGCGTCCTGGGGAATCTGTTGTTTACACGTCCTGGCGGGGAGCTGGTAGAACGTCTTGTCGTCAATGGCCTGAGGGCACGGCGTGGTGTATTCCGCAAATATGGCNGACTGTGAGGGCGGGCACAAGCCGGCGTGAGAGGTTAAACGTTATAAGGGCACCACTGACCAGCCCCTCCCCACCCAGCCCACCCTCCCACCCCCCACCANCCCCACCCTCCCACAGCCCTCCACCCATCCCTCTCCACCCACCCCACCCCTCCCATTTTTGGAGCACGACGGACACATAAATCCCCGTGGGCTGGTCAGGAGGTTCCTACCAGATAATAAAATAGCGGTAATGATAATGGTGATGACGTGATGATGATGGTGATGATGGTGAGATGTGGTGTGATGATGGTGATGTGGTGATGATAATGACGGTNATGATATGGTGATGATGGTGATGATGATGGTTGTGGTGATGATGAGATGATGGTGATGATGATGGATGATGATGATGGTGATGNTGATGGTGATGATGATGGTGATGTGATGATGATGATGGTTTATATGATGGTGATGATGATGGTGATTATGGTTGTGGGATGATGATGATGGTGATGATGGTGGGTGATGATGTGATATGGCTGATGATGATGGGGATGATGATTATGATAGTGGTGATGATGATGATCATGATGATGATGATGTGGTGATGATGATGATGTGAGGNGATGATGTGATGATGATGTGATGANNGTGANGATTATTGATGTTANGTGATGATGATGATGATGATTGTGATGATGATGATGGTGATGATTNATGATGGTGATGCCTGATGATGGNGAATGATGATGATATGTGATGATGATGATGATGGTGATGGTGATGATGATGATGGTGATGATGTGATGATGGTGATGTGATGATGTGATGATGGATGATGTGGTGATGATTGATGATGATGATGNGATGNTGTGTGTGTGTGATGATGGTGATGATGATGATGATGGTGATGATGATGATGATGGTGGTGGTGATGATGGTGATTATGGTGATGATGATGGTGATGGGTGATGATGGTGGNGATGATGATGGTGTGATGGTGATGGTGATGATGATGATGATGTTGATGATGGTGATGGTGATGATGATGATGGTGGTGATGATGATGGTGATGATGGTAGATGATATGGTGATGATGATGGTGATGATGATAGTGATGATGATGGTGATATGATAGTGATGATGATGGTGATGATGATGTGATGATGATGGTGATGATGANGGTTGATGTGGTGATGATGATGATGGTGATGATGATGATGATGATGATGATGATGATGGTGATGATGATGGTGATGATGATAGTGATGTTGATGATGGTGATGATGATGGTGATGATGATGATGGTGATGATGATGGTGATGATGATGATGGTGATGATGATGGTGAGATGATGATGGTGATGATGCTATGATGATGATGGTGATGATGATGGTGATGATGCTGATGATGGTGATGATGATGATGATATACCTCTCGGGGAAGATGCTGTCACGTGGAGTTCTCCCCTCGCGCGGTTCTGTCAGATGTTCTCGTCGCTCCCGCGATGTGCCCCAGATGTTGGGTTCTTCTTCATCTCCCGGGGTAATGTGCACGAGCCGCCATCCCACCAACATCACCGACCCACGCACTCGTCACCCCGGCACCGTGCTCCAGCGTAGTTGCAGCGCGCGTGGCGAGGTGGTGAGCGCCTATTAAGGCCGGAACGCCACACGAGGCGGTGCGTTGCCAGCACCACGCCCGGCCGCCTTTGTCTCCCGTTGCTGATGTTTATACGCACTGCCTACCTGGTACTCGATCTAGGACAAAGATTTGCCACCGTGATTGCTCACGAGTTGGAATCGAACTCGGGTTTTGCAGCTCAATGCGCGACCATTCGCTCTGTGTGCTACAGCATCCACTCACCTCCGATTAGCGCGGTTGGCTACGTGCGGTGCGAAAGAAGTTCCGCGTGCTCACACTCACACGCACCTACACCCACCAGGACAAAGATCCCCCGTATAGCCTTAACAGACTGTTGGGGCAAGTTCTGCGAGCACCTATGAAGCCCGGCACGACTCGCAAAGGCCTGGGTGGCCAACACGACGCCCGGCCGCCTTAGTCTCCCCAGCGGTGATGTTTTACACACCGCACCAGGTGCTTATTTGAGGCTGAGTCGACCCAGGGAAGGCCCAGGACCGGTTCAGACAATCGTCACCGGTGTTGGCCGTGAACGGGAATCGAACTCGGGTCGCCGGGTTCGTAGCGCAGCGTAGCGCTAACCGCTGCGCCACCGCTCCCCGCACTCACCAGCACTCACCAGCTCTCACCAGCTCTCACCAGCTCTCACCAGCTCTCACCAGCACTCACCAGCACTCACCAGCTCTCACCAGCACTCACCAACTCTCACCAGCACTCACCAACTCTCACCAGCACTCACCAGCTCTCACCAGCTCTCACCAGCTCTCACCAGCACTCACCAGCTCTCACCAGCACTCACCAACTCTCACCAGCACTCACCAGCACTCACCAACTCTCACCAGCACTCACCAGCACTCACCAGCTCTCACCAGCACTCACCAGCTCTCACCAACTCTCACCAGCACTCACCAGCACTCACCAACTCTCACCAGCTCTCACCAACTCTCACCAGCTCTCACCAGCACTCACCAGCTCTCACCAACTCTCACCAACTCTCACCAACTCTCACCAACTCNCACCAGCACTCACCAGCACTCACCAGCACTCACCAGCACTCACTCACCACTCACCACTCACACAGCACTCACCAGCACTCACTCACCACTCACCACTCACTCAGCACTCACCAGCACTCACCAGCACTCACTCACCAGCACTCACCAACTCTCACCAACTCTCACCAGCACTCACCAGCTCTCACCAACTCTCACCAGCACTCACCAGCACTCACCAACTCTCACCAGCACTCACCAGCTCTCACCAACTCTCACCAGCACTCACCAACTCTCACCAGCACTCACCAGCACTCACCAGCTCTCACCAACTCTCACCAGCACTCACCAGCACTCACCAACTCTCACCAGCACTCACCAGCTCTCACCAACTCTCACCAGCACTCACCAGCACTCACCAGCACTCACCAGCACTCACTCACCAGCACTCACCAGCTCTCACCAGCTCTCACCAGCACTCACCAGCACTCACCAGCTCTCACCAACTCTCACCAACTCTCACCAGCTCTCACCAGCTCTCACCAGCACTCACCAGCACTCACCAGCTCTCACCAACTCTCACCAACTCTCACCAGCTCTCACCAGCTCTCACCAGCACTCACCAGCACTCACCAGCTCTCACCAACTCTCACCAGCACTCACCAGCTCTCACCAGCACTCACCAGCTCTCACCAGCTCTCACCAGCACTCACCAGCTCTCACCAGCACTCACCAGCACTCACCAGCTCTCACCAGCACTCACCAGCACTCACCAACTCTCACCAGCTCTCACCAGCTCTCACCAGCACTCACCAGCTCTCACCAGCTCTCACCAGCTCTCACCAGCACTCACCAGCACTCACCAACTCTCACCAGCACACACCAGCACACACCAGCACTCACCAACTCTCACCAGCTCTCACCAGCACTCACCAGCACTCACCAACTCTCACCAGCTCTCACCAGCTCTCACCAGCTCTCACCAGCTCTCACCAGCTCTCACCAGCACTCACCAGCACTCACCAGCTCTCACCAGCACTCACCAACTCTCACCAGCACTCACCAGCTCTCACCAGCTCTCACCAGCACACACCAGCACTCACCAGCACTCACCAGCACACACCAGCACTCACCAACTCTCACCAGCACACACCAGCACTCACCAGCACTCACCAGCACACACCAGCACTCACCAACTCTCACCAGCACACACCAGCACTCACCAACTCTCACCAGCTCTCACCAGCACTCACCAGCACTCACCACTCACCAGCACTCACCAGCACTCACCAGCACTCACCAGCACACACCAGCACTCACCAACTCTCACCAGCACACACCAGCACTCACCAGCTCTCACCAGCACTCACCAGCTCTCACCAACTCTCACCAGCACTCACCAGCACTCACCAGCTCTCACCAACTCTCACCAGCACTCACCAGCACTCACCAGCACTCACCAACTCTCACCAACTCTCACCAACACTCACCAGCTCTCACCAGCTCTCACCAGCACTCACCAGCTCTCACCAGCTCTCACCAGCTCTCACCAGCACTCACCAGCACTCACCAACTCTCACCAGCACACACCAGCACACACAGCACTCACCAGCACTCACCAGCACTCACAACCACTCACCAGCTCTCACCAGCACTCACCAGCTCTCACCAGCACTCACAACCACTCACCAGCTCTCACCAGCACTCACCAGCTCTCACCAGCACTCACAACACTCACCAGCTCTCACCAGCACTCACCAGCACTCACCAGCACTCACTAACACTCACCAGCTCTCACCAGCTCTCACCAGCTCTCACCAGCACTCACCAACTCTCACCAGCTCTCACCAGCTCTCACCAACTCTCACCAGCACTCACCAGCTCTCACCAGCTCTCACCAGCACACACCAGCACTCACCAGCACTCACCAGCACACACCAGCACTCACCAGCTCTCACCAGCACACACCAGCACTCACCAACTCTCACCAGCTCTCACCAGCACTCACCAGCTCTCACCAACTCTCACCAGCACTCACCAGCACTCACCAGCTCTCACCAACTCTCACCAGCTCTCACCAGCACTCACCAGCTCTCACCAACTCTCACCAGCACTCACCAGCACTCACCAGCTCTCACCAACTCTCACCAGCACTCACCAGCACACACCAGCACTCACCAACTCTCACCAGCTCTCACCAGCACTCACCAGCTCTCACCAACTCTCACCAGCACTCACCAGCACTCACCAGCTCTCACCAACTCTCACCAACTCTCACCAGCACTCACCAGCACTCACCAGCTCTCACCAACTCTCACCAGCACTCACCAGCTCTCACCAACTCTCACCAACACTCACCAGCACTCACCAACTCTCACCAGCACTCACCAGCTCTCACCAACTCTCACCAACTCTCACCAGCACTCACCAGCACTCACCAGCTCTCACCAACTCTCACCAGCTCTCACCAACACTCACCAGCTCTCACCAACTCTCACCAGCACTCACCAGCACTCACCAACTCTCACCAGCACACACCAGCACACACCAGTTCGGTGTGTCGTGCAGGCCCTTAATAGGTGCTCACTTAACGGCCCTTGCCCCAACGGTCTGCGAAAGGCTATCGTGTGGGTCTTTGCGCCTTTGGCTTTTCTCAAGTCTGTCATTTTCATTTGTGACCGCGTGTGTGTTTGTGTGCGTGTCATATTCGCGTGTGCGCGTGTGTGTTCCCACCCCTTGTAGTCGTGTGTGTGTGTGTGTTTCAGTCTGTCATATTCACATGCCGGTGCACGTGTGCGTGTTTTCACGTCGATCATGTCCGTGTGTTGCGCGTGTTGCCGAGTCATTATTCGCGTGTGTGAGTGTTCCAATCTGTCATTTTCATGTACGCGTGTGCGCGTGTGCGCGTGTGTGCGTGTGTGCGTGTGTTCTGTCTGTATGGACAGGACGTGAGTCAGTGTGTTTGGCACAGCCCGGCTCGTGCAGCTGATGCTGTGCGCACAAAGACAAAGATCCCCGTGTAGCCTTAACAACTGTAGGGCAATTGCTGCTAGCGAGCACCTTTAAAGCCGGCACGGCACACGAGGGGTGGGTGGCCAACACGCCGGCCGCCTTTGTCTCCCCAGTGGCGATGTTTACACACCACACCAGGTACTCATTTGAGACCGAGTCGACCTAGGGGAGGCCCAGGACTGGTTCAGATAATCTTCACCGGTGTTAGCCGTGAGCGGGAATCGAACCCGGGTCGCCGGGTTCATAGCGCAGCGCGCCAACCACTACACTACCACTACACACACCTCACACAGACACACACCCACACGTACACACACACACGTACACACACACACACACCCACACATACACACACCTACACACACACACACACGTACACACACCTACACACACACCTACACACACGACACACACCCACACGTACACACACCTACACACACACGTACACACACGTACACACACCCACACACACACAGTACACACACCTACACACACACACCTACACACACACACACACACGTACACACACACCCACACAGACACACCTACACACACACACGTACACACACGTACACACACCTACACACACACACACNTACCACACACACCACACACTACACACACCTACACACCTACACACACACACACGCACANCCACACGTNCACACACACGTACACACACCCACACACACACGTACACACACACACACACACACGTACACACCTNCACACACACCCACACGTACACACACACCCACACCTACACAGACACACGTGCACACACACACGTACACACACGTACACACACCTACACACACACACGTACACACACCTACACACACACGTACACACACCTACACACACACGTACACACCCACACCTACACACACGTACACACACCTACACACACACACACACACACGTACACACATGTACACACACACGCCCGGCGTGTGTCCTGCTTCGGGTGTGTTTACGATCGCGAGCCGGAGCGATGCGCTCCGGCTCGTGATGAATCCCCGACGCCAAGTCGCGTGACATCGCGGGTCAGCAGTTCGCGTGCGAGGGGTCGCTAGGGCTTCTGGGCTTCTCGCTCTTTTTTATATTCTCGGGCGGCATTAAAAATGAAGGAAGGCTCCGTGATGCATGCTTCTGTCCCCCTTGGCTGTCGCTTTCATCATTTTCCGCCGGTAAAAACTATCTCTTGCCCTCTCTCTTCCTCTCTNCCTGACGNCGCGCGCTCTCTCCCCCCGCCTNTCCANCNCTCTTCATTCACTTTCACTCTCTTTTGTCTCGCTNTCTCTCGATTCTCTGCCCGCTCTCTTATATCTTGCTTGGGTCGTGGTGGGGGGGGGGTCGTGTCGGAGGGGAGTNGGTCTCTCGTGCCTATGCTCCTCTCTAGTTTTGCCTCGATCTCCTCTCTCGCTCCGTCGCGATTCCGTCTCGCTCTCGACCCCCCCCCCCCCTCGTATCTCTAAATTTCTTTCGCAACCCTTCCCAGCCGGTGGTCCGCGCAAGCGCGCGCTTCCCGCTCGCTTCTGTCTCGCTTCTCTCTCGCTTCTCTCTCGCTACCCGCTCGCTTCTCTCTCGCTTCCCGCTCGCTNCTCTCTCGCTTCCCGCTCGCTTCTCTCTCGCTTCCCGCTCGCTTCTCTCTCGCTTCTCTCTCGCTTCCTCTCGCTTCCCGCTCGCTTCCCGCTCGCTTCTCTCTCGCTTCCCGCTCGCTTCTCTCTCGCTTCCCGCTCGCTTCTCTCTCGCTTCCCGCTCGCT
>MU249631.1:6961417-6983917 GCA_018977245.1 Lethenteron camtschaticum
GTGTAACTACGGCGTTGCGTTGTAGCTACGGCGTTGCGTGTAGCTACGGCGTTGCGTGTAACTACGGCGTTGCGTGTAGCTACGGCGTTGCGTTGTAACTACGGCGTTGCAGCTACGGCGTTGCGTGTAACTACGGCGTTGCGTGTAGCTATGGCGTTGCGTGTAGCTACGGCGTTGCGTTGTAGCTACGGCGTTGCGTGTAACTACGGCGTTGCGNTGTAACTACGGCGTTGCGTGTAGCTACGGCGTTGCGTGTAGCTATGGCGTTGCGTGTAGCTACGGCGTTGCGTGTAGCTATGGCGTTGCGTGTAGCTACGGCGTTGCGTGTAACTACGGCGTTGCGTGTAGCTACGGCGTTGCGTGTAACTACGGCGTTGCGTGTAGCTACGGCGTTGCGTTGTAGCTACGGCGCTGCGTGTAGCTACGGCGTTGCGTGTAGCTACGGCGTTGCGTTGTAACTACGGCGTTGCGTGTAGCTACGGCGTTGCGTTGTAACTACGGCGTTGCGTGTAGCTACGGCGTTGCGTGTAACTACGGCGTTGCGTGTAGCTACGGCGTTGCGTGTAGCTACGGCGTTGCGTTGTAGCTACGGCGTTGCGTGTAGCTACGGCGTTGCGTGTAGCTACGGCGTTGCGTGTAGCTACGGCGTTGCGTGTAGCTACGGCGTTGCGTGTAGCTACGGCGTTGCGTTGTAGCTACGGCGTTGCGTGTAACTACGGCGTTGCGTTGTAGCTATGGCGTTGCGTGTAGCTACGGCGTTGCGTGTAGCTACGGCGTTGCGTTGTAGCTACGGTACGGCGTTGCGTGTAGCTACGGCGTTGCGTTGTAGCTACGGCGTTGCGTGTAGCTACGGCGTTGCGTGTAGCTACGGCGTTGCGTTGTAACTACGGTGTTGCGTGTAACTACGGTGTTGCGTGTAACTACGGTGTTGCGTGTAGCTACGGCGTTGCGTTGTAGCTACGGCGTTGCGTTGTAACTACGGTGTTGCGTGTAACTACGGTGTTGCGTGTAACTACGGTGTTGCGTTGTAGCTACGGCGTTGCGTTGTAGCTACGGCGTTGCGTTGTAGCTACGGCGTTGCGTGTAGCTACGGCGTTGCGTGTAGCTACGGCGTTGCGTGTAGCTACGGCGTTGCGTGTAGCTACGGCGTTGCGTGTAGCTACGGCGTTGCGTGTAGCTACGGCGTTGCGTTGTAGCTACGGCGTTGCGTTGTAGCTACGGCGTTGCGTTGTAACTACGGCGTTGCGTGTAGCTACGGCGTTGCGTTGTAACTACGGCGTTGCGTGTAGCTACGGCGTTGCGTGTAACTACGGCGTTGCGTGTAGCTACGGCGTTGCGTTGTAACTACGGCGTTGCAGCTACGGCGTTGCGTTGTAGCTACGGCGTTGCGTGTACTACGGCGTTGCGTTGTAGCTACGGCGTTGCGTTGTAACTACGGCGTTGCGTGTAGCTACGGCGTTGCGTTGTAGCTACGGCGTTGTAACTACGGCGTTGCGTTGTAGCTACGGCGTTGCGTTGTAGCTACGGCGTTGCGTTGTAACTACGGCGTTGCGTTGTAGCTACGGCGTTGCGTTGTAACTACGGCGTTGCGTTGTAACTACGGCGTTGCGTTGTAGCTACGGCGTTGCGTTGTAACTACGGCGTTGCGTTGTAGCTACGGCGTTGCGTTGTAGCTACGGCGTTGCGTTGTAGCTACGGCGTTGCGTTGTAGCTACGGCGTTGCGTTGTAGCTACGGCGTTGCGTTGTAGCTACGGCGTTGCGTTGTAGCTACGGCGTTGCGTTGTAGCTACGGCGTTGCGTTGTAGCTACGGCGTTGCGTTGTAGCTACGGCGTTGCGTTGTAGCTACGGCGTTGCGTTGTAGCTACGGCGTTGCGTTGTAGCTACGGCGTTGCGTTGTAGCTACGGCGTTGCGTTGTAGCTACGGCGTTGCGTTGTAGCTACGGCGTTGCGTTGTAACTACGGCGTTGCGTTGTAACTACGGCGTTGCGTGTAAGCTACGGCGTTGCGTGTAGCTACGGCGTTGCGTGTAGCTACGGCGTTGCGTGTAGCTACGGCGTTGCGTGTAGCTACGGCGTTGCGTGTAGCTACGGCGTTGCGTGTAGCTACGGCGTTGCGTGTAGCTACGGCGTTGCGTGTAGCTACGGCGTTGCGTGTAGCTACGGCGTTGCGTGTAGCTAGCGTTGCGTTGTAGCTACGGCGTTGCGTGTAGCTACGGCGTTGCGTGTAGCTACGGCGTTGCGTTGTAAGCTACGGCGTTGCGNTGTAGCTACGGCGTTGCGTGTAGCTACGGCGTTGCGTGTAGCTACGGCGTTGCGTTGTAGCTACGGCGTTGCGTGTAGCTACGGCGTTGCGTGTAGCTACGGCGTTGCGTGTAGCTATGGCGTTGCGTGTAGCTACGGCGTTGCGTTGTAGCTACGGCGTTGCGTGTAGCTACGGTGTTGCGTTGCGTGGCAGCTGTCGATATCCAATCGTTAGCGGCTGGTTCACTGCCCTGCCACGTCGCGAGACCCGCTCGCCCCCCCCCCCCCTCCCGCTGCAGTTCCCAAGTCGTTCGGTCCGACACCGTGGCCGTCTCGGCGGAGCGATCGCCGCTTCCCTTCCGCAGGTTCGTGATTTCGGGACAAATCCAGCGCCGGCCAGATTTGGTCGCTCCGTCTCCGCGCCGGGCGCGCTCCCGGCGGGCGAGGCCGCACGGCAGCGCCCTCCGCAATGATTCATCGCGGCAGAAACTTGCTCGTTATGGTCAGTCCGCCTCCACCGCCGTGCCTGTCGCTCTACGCTCGGGCCCACCGCTGCGGCGATGATGGAGAAGCGGGGCGTAGATTTCCCTCGCGCTCCCGCCCAAGAGGGCAGCGCCCCCCGTGTGTCACCCGCACGGAGGTCACCGTCGTTCTGCCCCCCCCCATCGCGCTCTCGCCGTCACGTGTCATCACGAGACGAAGGATCCGTCGGGATGTCTCGCCGCCAAGCGGTGGGCCTCCCCCCCCCGCTGAAGTGGACATCGCAGAGATAGTTCTGAGATGCCGTATTCGTCACGTGACCTCTGTGGACCACACACGCTTTCCCGCCCGCTCTGCGCGGGAAAGGCGATATCACTTAACAGTCAATTTTATTTTTAATCCACAACAGAGGTTGTTGTTTGGGTTAGATCGCGTAAATATCTAAATGCGTCGCTAAACCGCCGCCACTCCGACACAGCCGATTGGTCACGTTTGTCACGTGAGCGAAACGTGACAGTTCGTTGCTCGTTCAAACCGTTTTGTTCATTTATATATTTACGCGACCTATCCCAAAAACCTCGATTATGGATAATATTTGTCGCGGAAGCCTCCTCCATCTACTACGTGTCAGTTTAAGAAGTGTAGGCTTTCGCGACCAATATTATTCATAATCAACGTTTTTGGGTTTAGATCGCGTTATTTATAAATTGTCGTAACCCTCCACCACCCGACACGGCCAATCAAAAAAAGTGTCACATTGACAAAGACAAATAGTTCACTGCTTTAGCCCACCGTGTGTTGAAGCGTGAAACCACAACATTTACATTTTTGAGTACTGTGACGTTTCGCTGGTAATTGCATCCAGCATCATCGGGCAATTCGCCAGAATGGTGACGCTCTGCTCTGGCTCCCGGTCTTATATAGAGCAGCAGCAGCAGCAGGGTGATGTCATCATTTAACTCATCAGGTGCAACGATTTGAGACGGAGGGGGGAGTTAGACTGATATTTTTTAAAATTCTCAGATGTGGATTTCAAACCCGGGGGCACTCAGCAGAGCCGGCAACGAGGTCACCCCTGACCTCTGAACCCCGAAATCCATTGGCGACCTCGCGTGCGGAGGAATCTTCCATTGCCCGGGAGGTGACTTCATTTGGTCCTCGTTAAAGCCAGTTTGGGAGCGAGGCGATGGAATGGCGTTCAAATCAACAACAACATCCACTCGAAATCGTCGCGTCAATCGGTGTCATCTGTGCGATGCCGAGTCGAGGTTCTCCCCCCCCCCAGTNCCCCCCCTCACCCCCTCCCCCCGCCCTTTTAATCTCGCTGCGAGACCGAGACACGCGCATCAGACATCATCTTGTTTGCCGTCTTTCCGGGCCAGGCAAATGGCCAGCACCTGGCCAAATGCAAAACGGTGGTCCAACGAGAGATGTGGGATGTGTGGTGTGTGTCGTGTGTGTGTGTATGGATCTGGCCAGCGTGTGTGCGCGCGTGTGTAGGGAGCGGTAGTTGTAGCGGTTAGCGCGCTACGAACCCGGCGTCGATGCCGATTATCCGAACTCGGTCCTCCCCGGGTCGGCTCGGCCTTAAATGAGCAACCCGTGCGGTGTGTAAAATCATCGCCGCCGGGGAGACGAAGGCGGCCCGGCGCGGTGCCGGCCCCCAACCCCTGCGCAGGCGCCGTGTCGCCTTTCGCAGGCGCCGCTGCTCGCCGACACCGCCGCTTGCCCCGACGGCCGGTTCAGGCTACACGGGGACCTTTGTGTGTGCGAGGTCACAGCCGGTGCTGCTCCGGGACTGAAGCCGCAGGCCTGGCGGCACCGACCCGAGCCGCGGACAAAATTCCGTGGGGCCCTCTAAACGCCTTGCGAGCGGCGTTCACGCGCGCAACGAGCGGGGCACCCGGGTTATTTTTCTTCCCCGCTGCCGAATGCCAACCGCTGGGAATTGAGGGGCCCGCCCCATCAACGCGTTCGCGGGGAGCCATCCTGTTGCACCCGCAAGGCCGCCGCCGCCCTGGCCGGCGTGTGGGGTGGAGTCGCCACAGCGGGTGGCGGCGTTGGGGTCGTGGTCGACTCACTCCGCGGTCGTGCGGGGCGAGTAGCGTGCGGCCACCATCCTTTTTGGACCACCCCTGGAATTGACCTCAGGCTATGCTCGCCCCCCCCCCCCCCTCGAGCGCCATGGGTATCCTTGTCCCTTGCCATAGCAATGTGGAAATGCCCGCCGCTGGCCTTGAGCTGTACGTAGGAGGTGAGCAGCGATGCCTCGATGCCTCATTTGAGTCGGGAAGTCACTTTGACTTGCCGTTTTTTTTAAAAAGTATGTTTTTTAATATATTTTATATTTGTTTCAGTTTTTCATTTATGCTTTCGGTTTTTTTTGTTATAAAAAAAAAAATTTACAAAAATAAATGTACATTAAAAATAATAATTTTCATTTTTTTCATTTTGCACAAATTAATTGGCAGTGAGATTCACGTGGCCTGTCCTGGATGGGAAGTTGACCGTTTAGGAAAAAAAATGTCAACAAATCATCTCACCTCGGTAGAGAAGAAACAAAACCCAACACCGAAACAGTTTAACAGCGAGCGCATCGCGGACGATCGCATTTCATCTGCGCCAAGAGAGAGAGGGGGGGAGCGAAAGAGTCTTGCGAGGAGTTGAGCGCGAGAGCCGAAGATACCCACCTCCCCCCCCCTCCCCGTGCACGTTTGAAAAAAGGAAACTTTATTTTACACGTCTTGTGTTTTTTTCCCTCCAAGATTGCGAAGGCAAGTGAAGAACATTAAAACGCCTTTCATCTAAAACACATTCGATTCATGGGCAGGGGGAGAGAAAAGAAATGAAAGACAAAATGTAAAAAATAGACAAAAAAACAGCACCCAGCAAAGTGCTTTGTAGATGTGTTTCATATATATTTTTAATATGAGCCTAGGTTTAATTAAAAGCGGGAGACAGGGCTGGCGATAATAGAGTTCTTCGAATCCGATGGAGATTAAAAAGACGGCGGGGCTGAGATTCTCCGGCGAGATTGGGGGGGGGGGGCGGGGGGGGCGAGCAAAAGTCTCCCCCCCGCCAGGGTACCCCGCGGAAACATCAATCAGCGAGTGGAGCTCGTAGCGGCAGCACGAACACACACGCCGGGTTCTCCCGCGGACTAACGAGCGCCGCTCGCACAGAAGTGCAAGCCCTCAATTATTCCTTCATCAGCGGCACGGCCACCATCACAGCTCCACCACCACCACCATCACAGCTCCACCACCACCATCACAGCTCCTCCACCATCACAGCTCCTCCACCACCACCATCACAGCTCCACCACCATCACAGCTCCACCACCACCACCATCACAGCTCCACCACCACCATCACAGCTCCACCACCACCACCATCACAGCTCCACCATCACAGCTCCACCACCATCACAGCTCCACCACCACCATCACAGCTCCACCACCACCATCACAGCTTCCTCCACCACCACCATCACAGCTCCTCCACCACCACCATCACAGCTCCACCACCATCACAGCTCCACCACCACCATCACAGCTCCTCCACCACCACCATCACAGCTCCTCCACCATCACAGCTCCTCCACCACCACCATCACAGCTCCACCACCACCATCACAGCTCCACCACCACCATCACAGCTCCTCCACCACCACCATCACAGCTCCACCACCACCATCACAGCTCCACCACCATCACAGCTCCACCACCACCATCACAGCTCCACCACCATCACAGCTCCTCCACCACCACAATCACAGCTCCACCACCATCACAGCTCCACCACCACCATCACAGCTNCACCACCACCACCATCACAGCTCCACCACCATCACAGCTCCTCCACCACCATCACACCTCCTCCACCACCACCATCACAGCTCCACCACCACCATCACAGCTCCACCACCACCATCACAGCTCCTCCACCACCACCATCACAGCTCCACCACCCCACCATCACAGCTCCACCACACCACCATCACAGCTCCACCACCACCATCACAGCTCCACCACCACCATCACAGCTCCTCCACCACCATCACAGCTCCTCCACCACCACCATCACAGCTTCACCACCACCATCATCACAGCTCCACCACCACCATCACAGCTCCAGCACCACCATCACAGCTCCACCGCCACCATCACAGCTCCACCACCACCATCACAGTTCCACCACCACCATCACAGCTCCTCCACCACCACCATCAAAGCTCCACCACCACCACCATCACAGCTCCTCCACCACCACCATCACAGCTCCACCACCATCACAGCTCCACCACCACCATCACAGCTCCACCACCATCACAGCTCCACCACCACCATCACAGCACAGCTCCACCACCACCACCATCACAGCTCCACCACCACCACCATCACAGCTCCACCACACCACCATCACAGCTCCACCACCACCATCACAGCTCCACCATCACCACCATCACAGCTCCTCCACCACCAGCATCACAGCTCCTCCACCACCATCACAGCTCCACCACACCACCATCACAGCTCCTCCACCACCACCATCACAGCTCCACCACCACCACCATCACAGCTCCACCACCACCACCATCACAGCTCCACCACCACCATCACAGCTTCTCCACCACCATCACAGCTCCTCCACCACCACCACCACAGCTCCACCACCACCACCATCACAGCTCCACCACCACCACCATCACAGCTTCACCACTACCACCATCACAGCTTCTCCACCACCATCACAGCTCCACCATCACCACCATCACAGCTCCTCCACCACCACCATCACAGCTCCACCACCATCACAGCTCCCCACCACCATCATCCACCACCATCACAGCTCCACCACCACCATCACAGCTCCTCACCACCATCACAGCTCCACCACCACCATCACAGCTCCACCACCACCATCACAGCTCCTCCACCATCACCATCACAGCTCCACCATCACCACCATCACAGCTCCACCATCACAGCTCCTCCACCACCACCATCACAGCTCCACCACCACCATCACAGCTCCACCACCACCATCACAGCTCCACCACCATCACAGCTCCACCACCATCACAGCTCCTCCACCATCACAGCTCCTCCACCACCACCATCACAGCTCCACCACCACCCCCATCACAGCTCCACCACCACCATCACAGCTCCACCACGATCACAGCTCCACCACCATCACAGCTCCTCCACCATCACCACCATCACAGCTCCTCCACCATCACAGCTCCACCACCACCACCATCACAGCTCCTCCACCATCACCACCATCACAGCTCCTCCACCACCACCATCACAGCTCCTCCACCATCACAGCTCCACCACCACCACCATCACAGCTCCACCACCACCACCATCACAGCTCCTCCACCACCAGCATCACAGCTCTCCACCACCATCACAGCTCCATCACCACCACCATCACAGCTCCACCACCACCACCATCACAGCTCCTCCACCATCACCACCATCACAGCTCCTCCACCACCACCATCACAGCTCCACCACCACCACCATCACAGCTCCACCACCATCACAGCTCCACCACCATCACAGCTCCACCACCACCATCACAGCTCCTCACACCATCACCATCACAGCTCCACCATCACCACCATCACAGCTCCACCATCACAGCTCCACCACCACCATCACAGCTCCACCACCACCATCACAGCTCCACCACCACCATCACAGCTCCACCACCACCATCACAGCTCCACCACCATCACAGCTCCTCCACCATCACAGCTCCTCCACCACCACCATCACAGCTCCACCACCACCCCATCACAGCTCCACCACCACCATCACAGCTCCACCACCATCACAGCTCCACCACCATCACAGCTCCTCCACCACCATCACAGCTCCTCCACCACCACCATCACAGCTCCTCCACCACCATCACAGCTCCACCACCACCACCATCACAGCTCCACCACCACCATCACAGCTCCACCACCACCACCATCAGAGCTCCACCACCACCACCATCACAGCTCCTCCACCGCCACCATCACAGCTCCTCCACCACCACCATCACAGCTCCACCACCACCCCATCACAGCTCCACCACCACCCCATCACAGCTCCACCACCACCACCATCACAGCTCCTCCACCACCACCATCACAGCTCCTCCACCACCACCATCACAGCTCCACCACCACCCCATCACAGCTCCACCACCACCATCACAGCTCCACCACCATCACAGCTCCACCACCATCACAGCTCCTCCACCATCACCACCATCACAGCTCCTCCACCACCACCATCACAGCTCCTCCACCACCATCACAGCTCCACCACCACCACCATCACAGCTCCACCACCACCACCATCACAGCTCCACCACCACCACCATCACAGCTCCACCACCACCATCACAGCTCCTCCACCGCCACCATCACAGCTCCTCCGCCACCATCACAGCTCCACCACCATCACAGCTCCACCACCACCACCATCACAGCTCCACCACCACCACCATCACAGCTCCACCACCACCATCACAGCTCCTCCACCGCCACCATCACAGCTCCACCACCACCATCACAGCTCCACCATCACCATCACAGCTCCTCCACCACCACCACCACAGCTCCACCACCACCATCACAGCTCCACCACCACCATCACAGCTCCTCCACCACCACCATCACAGCTCCTCCACCACCATAACAGCTCCTCCACCACCACCATCACAGCTCCACCACCATCACAGCACCACCACCACCACCATCACAGCTCCACCATCACCATCACAGCTCCACCACCACCACCACAGCTCCACCACCACCATCACAGCTCCACCACCACCATCACAGCTCCACCACCACCATCACAGCTCCACCACCATCACCATCACAGCTCCACCACCACATAACAGCTCCACCACCACCATCACAGCTCCACCACCACCATCACAGCTCTTCCACCACCATCACAGCTCCACCACCACCACCATCACAGCTCCACCACCACCATCACAACTCCTCCACCATCACCATCACAGCTCCACCACCACCATCACAGCTCCTCCACCACCACCATAACAGCTCCACCACCACCATCACAACTCCTCCACCACCACCATAACAGCTCCACCACCACCATCACAGCTCCTCCACCACCACCATCACAGCTCTTCCACCAGCATCACAGCTCCACCACCACCATCACAGCTCCACCACCACCACAATCACAGCTCCACCACCATCACAGCTCCTCCACCACCACCATCACAGCTCCACCACCACCATCACAGCTCTTCCACCACCATCACAGCTCCACCACCACCACCATCACAGCTCCACCACCACCATCACAACTCCTCCACCATCACCATCACAGCTCCACCACCACCATCACAGCTCCTCCACCACCACCATAACAGCTCCACCACCACCATCACAACTCCTCCACCACCACCATAACAGCTCCACCACCACCATCACAGCTCCTCCACCACCACCATCACAGCTCTTCCACCAGCATCACAGCTCCACCACCACCATCACAGCTCCACCACCACCACAATCACAGCTCCACCACCACCATCACAGCTCCACCACCATCACAGCTCCACCACCACCATCACAGCTCCTCCACCACCACCATCACAGCTCCACCACCATCACAGCTCCACCACCATCACAGCTCCACCACCACCATCACAGCTCCTCCACCATCACCATCACAGCTCCACCATCACCACCATCACAGCTCCACCTCACAGCTCCACCACCACCATCACAGCTCCACCACCACCATCACAGCTCCACCACCACCATCACAGCTCCACCACCACCACCATCACAGCTCCACCACCATCACAGCTCCTCCACCACCATCACAGCTCCACCACCATCACAGCTCCTCCACCATCACAGCTCCTCCACCACCACCATCACAGCTNACCACCACCACCCCATCACAGCTCCACCACCACCATCACAGCTCCACCACCATCACAGCTCCACCACCATCACAGCTCCTCCACCATCACCACCATCACAGCTCCACCACCACCATCACAGCTCCACCACCACCATCACAGCTCCTCCACCACCACCATCACGGCTCCTCCACCACCACCATCACAGCTCCACCACCACCATCACAGCTCCACCACCACCATCACAGCTCCACCACCACCATCACAGCTCCACCACCATCACAGCTCCACCACCATCACAGCTCCTCCACCATCACAGCTCCTCCACCACCACCATCACAGCTCCACCACCACCCCCACAGCTCCACCACCACCATCACAGCTCCACCACCATCACAGCTCCACCACCATCACAGCTCCTCCACCATCACCACCATCACAGCTCCTCCACCACCACCATCACAGCTCCACCACCACCACCATCACAGCTCCACCATCACCACATCACAGCTCCACCACCACCACCATCACAGCTCCTCCACCACCAGCATCACAGCTCCTCCACCACCATCACAGCTCCACCACCACCACCATCACAGCTCCACCACCACCATCACAGCTCCTCCACCATCACCACCATCACAGCTCCTCCACCACCACCATCACAGCTCCACCACCACCACCATCACAGCTCCACCACCACCATCACAGCTCCACCACCACCATCACAGCTCCACCACCACCATCACAGCTCCTCCACCATCACCATCACAGCTCCACCATCACCACCATCACAGCTCCACCACCAGCTCCACCATCACAGCTCCACCACCACCATCACAGCTCCACCACCACCATCACAGCTCCACCACCACCACCATCACAGCTCCACCACCATCACAGCTCCTCCACCATCACAGCTCCTCCACCACCACCATCACAGCTCCACCACCACCCCCATCACAGCTCCACCACCACCATCACAGCTCCACCACCATCACAGCTCCACCACCATCACAGCTCCTCCACCATCACCACGATCACAGCTCCTCCACCACCACCATCACAGCTCCTCCACCACCATCACAGCTCCACCACCACCACCACAGCTCCACCACCACCATCACAGCTCCACCACCACCATCACAGCTCCACCACCACCATCACAGCTCCTCCACCGCCACCATCACAGCTCCTCCACCACCACCATCACAGCTCCACCACCACCCCATCACAGCTCCACCACCACCCCATCACAGCTCCACCACCACCACCACCATCACAGCTCCTCCACCACCACCATCACAGCTCCTCCACCACCACCATCACAGCTCCACCACCACCCCATCACAGCTCCACCACCACCATCACAGCTCCACCACCATCACAGCTCCACCACCATCACAGCTCCTCCACCATCACCACCATCACAGCTCCTCCACCACCACCATCACAGCTCCTCCACCACCATCACAGCTCCACCACCACCACCATCACAGCTCCACCACCACCATCACAGCTCCACCACCACCACCATCACAGCTCCACCACCACCACCATCACAGCTCCTCCACCGCCACCATCACAGCTCCTCCACCGCCACCATCACAGCTCCTCCACCACCACCATCACAGCTNCACCACCACCACCATCACAGCTCCACCACCACCATCACAGCTCCACCACCACCACCATCACAGCTCCTCCACCGCCACCATCACAGCTCCTCCACCACCACCATCACAGCTCCACCATCACCATCACAGCTCCTCCACCACCACCACCACAGCTCCACCACCACCATCACAGCTCCACCACCACCATCACAGCTCCTCCACCACCATCACCATCACAGCTCCTCCACCACCATAACAGCTCCTCCACCACCACCATCACAGCTCCACCACCATCACAGCACCACCACCACCACCATCACAGCTCCACCATCACCATCACAGCTCCTCCACCACCACCACCACAGCTCCACCACCACCATCACAGCTCCACCACCACCATCACAGCTCCACCACCACCATCACAGCTCCTCCACCACCATCACCATCACAGCTCCACCACCACCATAACAGCTCCACCACCACCATCACAGCTCCACCACCACCATCACAGCTCTTCCACCACCATCACAGCTCCACCACCACCACCATCACAGCTCCACCACCATCACAGCTCCTCCACCATCACCATCACAGCTCCACCACCACCATCACAGCTCCTCCACCACCACCATAACAGCTCCACCACCACCATCACAACTCCTCCACCACCACCATAACAGCTCCACCACCACCATCACAGCTCCTCCACCACCACCATCACAGCTCTTCCACCAGCATCACAGCTCCACCACCACCATCACAGCTCCACCACCACCATCACAGCTCCACACCAGCATCACAGCTCCTCCACCACCACCACCATCACAGCTCCACCACCACCATCACAGCTCCACCACCACCATCACAGCTCCACCACCACCATCACAGCTCCACCACCACACCATCACAGCTCCACCACCATCACAGCTCCTCCACCATCACAGCTCCTCCACCACCACCATCACAGCTCCACCACCACCCCCATCACAGCTCCACCACCACCATCACAGCTCCACCACCATCACAGCTCCACCACCATCACAGCTCCACCACCACCATCACAGCTCCTCCACCACCACCATCACAGCTCCACCACCACCATCACAGCTCATCCACCACCACCACCATCACAGCTCCACCACCACCATCACAGCTCCACCACCATAACAGCTCCTCCACCACCATCACAGCTCCACCACCACCATCACAGCTCCACCACCATCACAGCTCCTCCACCACCATCACAGCTCCACCACCACCATCACAGCTCCTCCACCACCATCACAGCTCCTCCACCACCATCACAGCTCCACCACCATCACAGCTCCACCACCACACCATCACAGCTCCACCACCACCATCACAGCTCCTCCACCATCACCATCAGAGCTCCACCACCACCATCACAGCTCCACCATCCACCACCACCACCACACAGCTCCACCACCACCATCACAGCTCCACCACCACCATCACAGCTCCTCCACCACCACCATCAAAGCTCCTCCACCACCACCATCACAGCTNCACCACCACCATCACAGCTCCACCACCACCATCACAGCTCCACCACCACCATCACAGCTCCTCCACCACCATCACAGCTCCACCATCACCANGTCACAGCTCCACCATCACAGCTCCACCACCACCACCATCACAGTTCCACCACCACCATCACAGCTCCACCACCACCATCACAGCTCCACCACCACCACCATCACAGCTCCACCACCACCATCACAGCTCCTCCACCATCACAGCTCCACCATCACCACCATCACAGCTCCACCATCACAGCTCCACCACCACCATCACAGCTCCACCACCACCATCACAGCTCCACCACCACCATCACAGCTCCTCCACCACCACCATCAAAGCTCCTCCACCACCACCATCACAGCTCCACCACCACCATCACAGCTCCACCACCACCATCACAGCTCCACCACCACCATCACAGCTCCTCCACCATCACCATCACAGCTCCACCATCACCACGTCACAGCTCCACCATCACAGCTCCACCACCACCACCATCACAGTTCCACCACCACCATCACAGCTCCACCACCACCATCACAGCTCCACCACCACCACCATCACAGCTCCACCACCACCATCACAGCTCCTCCACCATCACCATCACAGCTCCACCATCACCACCATCACAGCTCCACCATCACAGCTCCACCACCACCACCATCACAGCTCCACCACCACCATCACAGCTCCACCGCCCAACACCATCCTCCCTGAACAGACCTTTGGGCAAGCGCTGCGAGCGAGTAGCAGCCGGCACCTATGAAGGCCGGCGCCGTGGCACGCGAGGGGGGTGGCTGGCCGGCACCGCGCCCGGCCACGCGCACGCCGGGCCGCTGACTTTGCCACTTCGACGGAAGCCACCGATTGCGCTGGCGTGGAAGTTACCGCGGAGGCTCGGAGGCAGAGCGAGCGTCTCGCTATCGAAGGGACCGCGATTTCACATCCTGGCTGGGTGGGCGGGGAGAGGGGGGGGGCTTGACTCAGCCCCATCACTCCTAGGGGGTGCGCGGGGGGGGTCGATAATATTTGGCATCACTTTGTGGGGCAATGTAACGGTTATTAGTCCTTCGGGTGATACCAATGCCTCCATTTCTCAATCGAGGCATCGGGTGTCACCCCGGACGGTGAGAACCATGCTGGTCTTGGCCTGGCGGAGGCTGCTGCGATTCTACGCGCGGCAATTGTGAAACTCCCAGAATGCCGCCGTGCCTGAGAGGGTCTGCCAGTCGGGTGCGCTGCAGCAAAGTGGGGGTGTGGAGTCATCCCGAGTACATCTCACGAGCGTGTCCGTGCGTTCGGGTCTTCTCCGAGTCTCCCAGTTTCCTCTGCCACTCTTTTCAAAAGGCAGCTGGCGCAAACGTTCCTCTTGAAGGAAGGGAACCTTGAGGCTCTCTCGGTGAGACTTTCACATTCAGATAAATGTCATTATTTCTCCGTGACAAGAAAAACAAGAATAGGGTTTTACCCTTTCTGGCAACAGAACCGGAGTTGTGTTAAGATGTTCAAACACCGAATAGATAACTTTTGCAAGTATTTAAGTACTGCATTAACCATTGTTACATCTCCTTTGCCAGTACCAAAATATAATAATAGGGGTTTTCCCCTTTTTGATGTAGATGCCTACCCCGTGCCCTCGTTACTTGATAGTGCATTGTCTCTGAGCTGTACGCCTTTTGGCGTCCTCTGGTCGAGCACCAATTGAGACGAGGCTCAAAAGAAAGCCGTCTCTGGTGTGGACCAATCAGTTTCAAGGACAATGCATATATTATCAGAGTGTGTTTTTTGTTTGCATTTTAACCACAAATATTGTGGTTAATGCAGACATGATTCCTTTAACAAAAGGTTTCATTTTTGTTGCCAAAAAAGGGGAAAACCCCTATTATTATTATTGTACTTGTGGGGAACATACAAACAAACATGGCTCTGATAATCTAATCTACACCAGAGACAGCCTTCTTCATAGCCTCGTCTCACCAGTGCCAGACCAGAGAATAACGCCTAAAGGCGAACAGCACAGGGACAAGGCCACACGTATCGGGCATTATCGCTTGGGGGAGCAGCTACAACATTTCTGTCGAATGTTCGTAAGTAAAGGAGTCCCTGTACAAATGGAACTAAACCATCCACATCCTACCGGGAAAAGCCCACCGAGGTATTAACTTATTTTTCTAAAAGCTACCTTGGCTACAAATGATAGCTCAACAAAGTGGCACCGTCATTTGGTCATTTATAGCAGCAAAAATAATCCAAATGCCTAAACGCGCCTTTCTAATTTTCCGAAATAATTGGGACGGAGGTCTGCGGCACAGATATAAACAAAGACGCCGTCCATATGGCAAACGGGTTTAAGGGGGGGCAAAGCAAACGCATTGGCTCTTCGTTTACCTCATATGTGGAATAAGGGTGGGAAAAAAACGTGTAACGCGGCATTTTGTTTTTGCCGCTTGGTCCACGAATCAGTTTACTTGGTGATGCTTGGCGGTCACGATGACCCGGCGTCACCAACCCCTTGGCGGGTGTGGAGCAGGCGACAATAAGAATCATCATTCTTGTGATTATTCCGTGAGCTTACATTTTAAGGATCACATCACACCTGTGCTCCTGTCCCTTCACTGGCTGTCTTGTCTGTATCCCGTATTGATTTTTATATTCTCTTGCTGCTATATTCGGGCCTTAAATGGACTTGCCCCTCCGCTACATTCATGGCCCCCTTCAGCCACGAATATTCCATCAGGTGCATTAAGATCCTCAGATTGTGCATTGCTCCCTGTCACCACGCTCTCTCGACTTCACACTTGGGGGTGGTTACGATGCATTTGCAAAGGCATCTGTTTGAAATGGCTTTCTCTCTCGAGTTATTTTCAAACGTCTTTCTCACTTATTCCTTCTTTGATTGGTGTTGAACTTTTTTCCGCCTTTCCACGCACAGCGACCCTGAGGCTGATTGTTTAAGGGCGCTTTATAATTATTACCCAGGAGTAAGCCTCACCGAGTCTCAAGACACTATTCCAGAGGGTCGTGCCAAGTTTCCGCAGAAGGGGTGATGTTGCTGCTACTGTTGTGTAATCCCAATTGAGTACATTTGCATGAACAGTAGACTCTCGATAATCCGCGTGCTATGAGACATCTCCTTTACCAGTGGCAAAATATAGTAATAGGTTTTACCCTTTAAACTGGTACAAAAACTGACACCTTTATACAAGGCATCATGTTTGCAATAACCACAATACAAGCAGTCAAAATGCAAACAAAAAGAAACAACTCTGATAATGATAATGATATGCACTGTCCTTGAAGTTGATTGGTCCACACCCGAGACAGCTTTTCTTAGAGCCTAGTCTCCATTGGTGTTGGACCAGATGACGCAAAAGGCGTACAACTCAAAAACAGCGCACTATCAGAGTTTGAGAGCTCGGGGTAAGTTTACACTATGTTAATACTCTGATATGCAGTTTAGTTGTAGCCTTTTGGCATCTGGTCCAACACCAATGGAGACTAGGCTCTAAGAAAAGCTGTCTCGGGTGTGGAGCAATCAACTTCAAGGACAGCGCATATAATTATCATTATCAGAGTTGTTTCTTTTTGTTTGCATTTTGACTGCTTGTGTTGTGGTTATTGCAAACATGATGCCTTGTATAAAGGTGTCAGTTTTGTACCAGTTAAAAGGTTAAAAACCTATTATATAACTGCGTGCTGTTTATCCGATTTCCGGATTAACCGTGCACCTGAGATTTTGACGTAATAAACAACTGGTGGATTTCCTCTTGTGCCCAAATGAATAATAAAAAAATGTATATATTGTTATTCTTGGAAATATTCATTGAAGTCACGTGCTTAAACCGAAGAGCTATGTTGCTCTGGTTAATCCAAATTACACACGATCGCCTCTACAGTACAGTAGTTGCCATATCTTTACAACGGTGTGGCGGAGTTTGATTGATGTTGATGGACGTGGCTCTGTTATCATCCACTTAGTGGGCGAGCCTTTTCCTGTATGGGAGCAGGAAAGTGCTATTATCACAACGATCGGTCGACCGTTAGTATCCATTCTAATTTCATCATTGGACCTCCTTTGTCAGTACTAAAATATAATAATAGGGTTTTTCCCATTTTTTCTGGCAACAAAATTGAAACCTTTTTACAAGGAATCATGTGTACATTAACCACAGTTTCAAGGACAATGCATATATTTCAGTGTGTTTTTGTTTGCATTTTGACCACAAGTATTGTGGTTAATGCACACGTGATTCCTTGTAAAAAGTTTCAGTTTGTTGGCAGAAAAAATGGGGAAACCCTCTTGTTATATTTATTCTAAATCGAAAGAGTAACAATCAAAATCGTAATTTGTGCTTCGTTTTGAGTGATTTATCCGATCGTTTAACTTGTGAGTTTTAATTGATGAAACTGCAATGGCAGCGAAACTTGAACATAATTTAGACCTATAGGAGTGGATTTCGGCATAGAGATCCACGGAAATTGTTTATTCCTGGATCATTTTGATTATCGCGTCCGTCCTCCCGTCATTAACGAGGATAAACGAGAGTCTGCCGAATTATTTTCCAGCATTTGGATGTTGCCCGGAGCAATAGCAGTGGCACCGTGGTTATTTTAACTGTGGGTTGGGAATAGGAGAAGCCGGAGGGCACGCTTGCAGAGCAGAGGGAGAAACAGCGCGCACAAACTCCACGCAGAAATGTGTCCTTGTCGGTAATCAAACCAGGGCCCTTCTTGCTGCGAGGCGCGAGCGTTAGCCACCACCCTGCCGTGCCAGAATTACCGTAGAAATAATTAAATGAACCGGCGTAATGGAACATATTATGCACAATAGAAGGGTTTTTTGGGGGTAGATCATCGCGTAAAAATAAATACGTCGTTAAACCTGCCACCGCCGCCGACACAGCCAATCAGTCAGGTTACGTCGCATAAACAAAACGTGCCAATTCGTCACCAGTACAGCAACACCGCTGGTTGGGGACTAAACGCACGGCGTTTGCACTTTACATTTTAAGCATTTACACGAACGGCTCATCCGCAATCTGGGATCAATGGAGAGTCAACCGTCGAAATATGTCACTGCTAACGAGTGCAACGCGGGGAGAGGCCACGGACGTGCGCGCGCACGTGTCCGTACGCACGCGTGCCCGCGCACGTGCGTTATCGCGCGTCCGTAGTTTGTAATTTGAGGGAAATCGAGCGTGAAATAACGCAGCCGGCTTTGTGGCTCGGCCACGCAGGAAAGGTCTCCATCTGCATGCGACCTTTCGCGATCACAAAGCGGCCGCAAAAATACAACAAAAAACGCGAATGTGTTTTCGTCTTTCCAACCACCCACACCCCCCGCGATGGACAATTGACCGTTAAGAGTTTTGGCGGTGGTGGCGTGGTGGTGTGGTGGTGGTGGTGGTGGTGGTGGTGGTGGTGTGGACGTGGTGGTGTGGTGGTGGTGTGGTGGTGGTGGTGGTGGTGGTGGTGGTGGTGGTGGTGGTGGCGGTGGTGTGGTGGTGGTGGTGGCGGTGGTGTGGTGGTGGTGGTGGTGGCGGTGGTGGCGGCGGCGGTGGTGGTGGCGGTGGTGGCGGCGGCGGTAGTGGTGGTGGCGGTGGTGGCGGTGGCGGCGGCGGTGGTGGTGGCGGTGGTGGTGGCGGTGGCGGCGGCGGTGGCGGTGGTGGTGGTGGTGGCGGTGGCGGCGGCGGTGGCGGTGGTGGTGGTGGTGGCGGTGGTGGCGGCGGTGGTGGTGGTGGCGGTGGTGGCGGTGGTGGCGGCGGCTGTGGTGGTGGCGGCGGTGGTGGTGGCGGTGGTGGTGGTGGTGGCGGTGGTGGCGGTGGTGGCGGCGGCTGTGTGGTGGGGCGGTGGTGGTGGTGGCGGCGGTGGTGGTGGTGGCGGTGGTGGTGGTGGCGGTGGTGGTGGTGGTGGTGGCGGCGGTGGTGGCGGCGNTGGTGGTGGTGGTGGTGGTGGTGGCGGTGGTGGTGGCGGCGATGGTGGCGGTGGTGGCGGTGGTGGCGGCGGTGGTGGTGGTGGCGGCGGTGGTGGTGGTGGCGGTGGTGGTGGCGGTGGCGGCGGTGGTGGTGGTGGTGGTGGCGGCGGTGGTGGCGGTGGTGGTGGCGGTGGTGGCGGCGGTGGTGGCGGTGGTGGCGGTGGTGACGGTGGTGTGGTGGCGGTGGTGGTGGCGGTGGCGGCGGTGGTGGTGGTGGTGGTGGCGGCGGTGGTGGTGGTGGTGGTGGCGGTTGGCGGTGGTGGTGGTGGCGGTGGTGACGGTGGTGGTGGCGGCGGTGGCGGTGAGGCGGTGGTGGCGGTGGTGGCGGTGGTGGCGGTGGTGGCGGTGATGGTGGTGGCCGTGGCGGTGGTGGTGGTGGCGGTGGTGGTGGCGGTGGTGGCGGCACGTGTNGGGGGGGGGGGTGATTAAGACGATCGTTTCACGATAGGAGGGGAAGGACAAACGTTTTGTGTCACTCAAAATGCTGCCACAACTGAGTGCCACATTTGATCGATCTCGTCCCGGACCCACTCAGATGCCCGCTGTTTTACAAGAGGATTTCTCACCCCCCCCTCCCTCGACCGCCCATCCTAGCGAGAGCTGTCCCTGTGCGACACGAGGCATGGGATAAAAATACTCCTCGCACAGAGCCCATAGCTCACACGGAGACCCATAGACTCACATAGACACTCATAACTCACACAGAAACCCATAGACTCACACAGACACTCATAGACTCACACAGAGACTCATAGACTCCACAAGCCCATAGCCACACAGAGACCCAAGACTCACACAGAGACCCATAGACTCACACAGAGACCCATAGACACACACAGAGACCCATAGACTCACAGAAACCCAAGACTCACACAGAGACCAACTCACACAGAGACCCATAGACACACAGAGACCCATAGACACACAAGACCCATAGACTCGCACAGAAACCCATAGACTCACACAGACCCATAGACTCACACAGAGACCCATAGACACACACAGGAATAGACTCACACAGAGACCCATAGACTCACACAGAGACCCATATACCCACACAAGACCCATAGACTCACACAGAGACCCATAGACTCACACAGAGACCCACACAGAGACCCATAGACTCACACAGACCCATAGACTCACACAGACACCCATAGACTCACACCGAGACCCATAGACTCACACAGAGACCCATATACTCACACAGAACCCATAGACTCACACAGAGACCCATAGACACACACAGAGACCCATAGACTCACACAGAGACCCATAGACTCACACAGACACCCATAGACTCACACCGAGACCCATAGACTCACATAGACACTTATAGACTCGCACAGAAACCCATAGACTCACGCAGAGACCCATAGACTCACACAGAGACCCATAGACACACACAGAGATCCATAGACTCACACAGAGACCCATAGACTCACACAGACACCCATAGACTCACACCGAGACCCATAGACTCACACAGAGACCCATAGACACACACAGAGATCCATAGACTCACACAGAGACCCACAGGCTGACACAGACACCCACAGCCTCGCAGAGCGACGTGTCGATAAGGACTTGCATGGATAGGGTTCTGAAATTCTGATTCAACTCAAAGCACCTTGCATCGCATCTCAACTGAACTGTTACAATGCCCATCGACAGCGTAGCCTAGGGGAGACCCACTCCCCATCCCAGTGGCAGCTGTCCCTGTGCGGCACAAGGCGCGTGCAGCGCCGGCCGCAAATCACCATCACGTGAGTTATATATATATATAAACACTCAGTCAGTGGGCCAATACCACCTGCGTATGTATAGGAGCGCAGAGCTTGGGCAATCGTTGTTGCTGGACCACCGCGTGGCCGCTTCTCCTGCTGGTGGTGCCTTGCTCGCTCACCCGTGGTCCCTCTTACGAGTCGTCCTCTCTCTGTCTCCCCCTCTTCCTCTCTCTCCCTGTCTGTCTCTTAGTGAGCGAGCGAATCCCGTGCGTCCGGCGCGTTACAAGTTTGGGGTTCTCGTTGTTTTTTGAGGAGCGATCGTCCGCGTCGGCGGCGTTGTCGCACAGTGTCAGCGTGGCGGGGAGAGAGTTCCCTCTTTGAGGACAAAAATAGATAATTATTAATACTGGTAGGAACCACCTGGTTCCACTAGCCCACAGGGGATTGTTGTGTTCGTCCGTCGTGCATCAAAAACGGGAGGGGTGGGGCTAGGTGGAGAGGGGAGGGTGAGGAGGGCTGGGTGGGGAGGGTGGGGAGGGGCTGGGTGGGGAGGGTAGGGCTGAGTGTGGGGTGGGAGGGTGGGGCTGGGTGGGGAGGGAGGGGCTGGGTGGAGATGGAGGGTGGGGAGGGAGGGCTGGGTGGGAGGGTGGGGCTGGTGGGGAGGGGAGGGTGGGGAGGGTTGGGGGGGAGGGGAGCTGGGTGGGAGGGTGGGGCTGGGTGGGGAGGGGCTGGTCACCCCGTGGTGCCCTTATAAAACTCAACGTTTAACCTACTCACGCCGGCTTGTGCCCGCCCTCACAGTCAGCCATATTTGCGGAATACACCACGCCGCCGTTGACCCTGCAGGCCATTGACCGAGCAACCCGACGTTCCTACCAGCTCCCTCCGCAGGAATGTGTTACACTACATCAGCAGTTCTTAACACAAATTAAGTGACAACTTACTTTGTTCAATCAAACCCTCCGCGTCTGTTAACGTCACGTACCTTTTGTAA
>MU249631.1:6988917-7118917 GCA_018977245.1 Lethenteron camtschaticum
CAGAGACAGCTTTCTTTTGAGCCTCGTCTCAAACGGTGTTAGACCAGAGAACAACGCCAAAAGGCGTACACAGCCCAAAGACACAATGCACTATCAGAGTAATGAGGACTCGGTGGAGCATCTACATCATGGGATCGCCTTTGCCAGTACCAACATATGATGAGAGGTTTATCCCCTTTTGTCTGGCAACAAAACACGAGTTAAGATCTCAACTAAAATACATCATCACGACGTTTCGGGCACAAGCGGCAGACCACGCTTTCACACCTGATGACGGACGCTTGTGTTGCACCCGAAACGTCATTTATTTATTTCTCTACCCACGTGACTTTACCGAAAGAACCAACGAGTATGGATCCCTGCAGTCACGAAAGCTTCGAATCTAGATTGAGGCGTTGAGATGTTAAAGCACAAAACCGAAACCTTTTACGAGGAATCGCGTCCACCGAGCTGTTGCGTCTCTCTTTTTTCCGAAGCGACCTGAACACAGGTGGAAGTACTTTTTTCGTATTTGGATGGCCACCAACACTGGATAAAACAACATGCGCATTGTCTTTTTTACCCTTCTATCTAGCAACAAAACTGACACCTTTTTACAAGGAGTCATGTTTGCATAGGCCACAATACCTGCAGTCATAATGCAAACAAAACACAACTCTGATAATGTTTGCACTGTCCTTGAAGTTGATTGGTCCACACCCGAGACAACTTTTCTTAGAGCCTCGTCTCACATGAGTTGACCAGATGACGCCAAAAGGCGCACAACTCAAAGACAATGCACCATCAGAGTATGAGAGCTCGGGGTAAGCATTTACACCATTGGAACCTCATTTGCCAGAAGAAAAAATGTGTCAGTTTTGTTGCCAGATAGAAGGGTAAAAAACCAATTATCATATTTTTTACTGGCAAATGAGGTTCCAATGATGTGCATTGTCCTTCTCTACAAGCACCATGTGCACCCTTAGCATGTGCACCTTTAGCATGTACACCCTTAGCATGTGCACTTTTAGCATGTGCACCCTTAGCATGTGCACCCTTAGCATGTGCACCCTTAGCATGTGCACCCTTAGCATGTGCACCCTTAGCATGTGCGCCCTTAGCATGTGCGCCTGTTGTTCTCTTTTAGCCCCCCCCCCCCCCAATACGTTCCATTCATTGGCTACCACACTCAGATAAGCCCTCCCCCCTCCTCACCCCTCAACTTGTATTTAAGAACTTGTATCTTGGAATCTCTGCCTCACTTGATACAGCAAATCTGGCTGTGACGGTCCCCACCTGATGACGGAGACTTGTGTCGCCTCCGAAACGTCGTGATTTATTATTTTATTTTACTTTTATTAATTTTTTACTTACGTGACTTTACCGAAAAAACACAAGAGTATGAATCCTTGCAGTCACGAAAGCTTCAAATCTAGAAGGAATAAACACAGCGAAAGTGGCTCACCGTCGCGCGAGATTTGGCACCATGGGCCAAATGCTCTTCAGCGCACGTCGTTGATTCTAAACGTGGAGGGACGAAAAACCGAATCCACGCGACCACGGGGAGAGGGAGCCACCGAAACTATATCCGGCCGGCGCCAGGGTCTGGATCGAACCCACGACCTCCTGTACACCAGGCGAGGAGTTAACATCTCCTAGCCACCGTGATGATGATGATGAGAGAGAGACACGCCTCCAAATATACAGCAGCAGGCGTCAGGGTCGGATCGAACCCACGACCTCCTGTACACCAGACGAGGTAGTTAACATCTCCTAGCCACCGTGATGATGATGAGAGAGAGACACACAAACTCCAAATATACAGCAGCAGGCGTCAGGGTCGGGATCGAACCCACGACCGCCTGTACACCAGGCGAGGTAGTTAACATCTCCTAGCCACCGTGATGATGATGAGATAGAGACACGCAAACTCCAAATACACAGCAGCAGGCGTCAGGGTCGGGATTGAACCCACGACTCCTGTACACCAGGCGAGGTAGTTAGCATCTAGCCACCGTGGCGCTTTTGCTTGCACGCTGGGTGAGAGCTCCCCGATAGAGGAGGTCCGTTTTATTTCGCCACGAATCCACTGCGGTCCCCTCACCGGTCCGAGAATGTGCCTGGGTTTTGTGTTTCTGACCTTCCCTGCCCACGCTAATGAGATGTTCCGGACCATCCCAGTGCGAGCAAGTCCCGCGACTCGGCGTGCTTCTCCGGGGTTGCTCGTTAGTGTGATTGGTCAACGTTGTTTTGCTGTGGCTCGGGTGATACACGTGTGCACGCGCGCGTGTGTGTGTGTGTGCGTACGCGTGTGTGTTTCATGACTGGTACCAGCGGTGTCAAGATCGGCCTCTGTGGAGGAGGCTCGTGAAGGACGCTGCTGGGCAGTTGGAGGCAGTCGCCCTCCAACAACAACGGAGGGCGGAGGAGCGACGCTCACAACAACGAGCGGAGCGCCGGGTGGCTAAAGCACAGCAAGTTGGACAGTAGGGGGCACAGGTGGTGCATCAGCCAGTCATCTCGGTCAGTCGACCCGTGGCACCTGCTGGGTCTGCCCCGTGACCTGCCAGCGGGCGTTCGACATTCACGTGGCCTCAAGGTGCACATGGCCTGGCACAAGCGTCGTGGTGACGTCACCGCCACTTAGTGGCTAATGGCGGTTGTTGTTGTGTTTCATGTATAGCGGTTAGCGCCACGCTGCTACCGTGTGTTAACATCGCTACGAGGGAGACAAAGGCGGCCGGGCGTGGTGCTGGCCACCCACCCCCTTGTGTGTTGTGCGACCTTCATAGGTGCTACTTACTAACAGCACTTGCCCCAACAGTCTGTTAAGGCTGTATGGGGGATCTTTGTCTTTATTTTTGTGTTCATGTGTGGGGAGCGGTAGCGTGTAGCGGTGAGCGCTACGCTGCACTACGAACCCGTCTCCCCTAGGTCGACTCGGCCTCAAATGAGCGTCTCATGAGGTGTGTATTCATCAGCATTGGGGAGACAAAGGCAAATGTCCCCTCCAACATCCTAATGTACCGTACCGGCCTTCATAGATGCTCCTTAACAGCACTTGCCCCAACAGCCTGGACGTGTACGCATGCCCGTGTGTGTGTGCGGGTGCACGCAAACCCGTGGGTACACACACGCCCGCAAACCAACACGTGGACACACACCAGACAAAGATCCCCCGCGTAGCTTTAACAGACTGTTGGGGCAAGTGCCGTTCGCGACCAGCACCTGTGGAGATTGCCACGGTGCACAAGGGGTTGGTTGGCCAGCACCGCGCCCGGCCGCCTTTGTCTCCCCAGTGTTGATTTTTACACATCCGCACCAGATACTCAATTGAGGCTGAGAAGGCCAGGTCAGGTCGAAATATTACGGTGGCAACCCGTCGCTTTGTCGTGAGCGGGAATCGAACTCGGTCACCGGATTTTTCGTGGACAGCGGCGCCGCACGAAGCGCCACTCCCCACCTCTGTGCACGCTGGCGCGGCCGATGTAATGGTGCTCGCTCGAGCCGCACGCCGGCTCCTATCACCGCCGGCTCGAACAGGAGCCGCCAAAATAAAACACGTCCAGAGGGCAGCGCCGCGCGTGTGAGCGAGCGGGGTCACCGCCGCTTGTACTCCCCTGCCTCGTGTCTCTCCTCCTGACATTTTCACATTGGGATAATTGGGCCCACAAAAAAGCAAAAAAGTTCAACGCCAAAATCGTTTGGGGGTGGGGAGGGGGCGGCCTGGCGTTGTTTTTATTTTTATTTTTCTGGGTTTTTTTTTCGCTCCCTTCGGCACTTTTACACATTTTTACCAACGTCAAATAATCACGTGGCAGGTTGTTCAAACGCTTCCAGTCTGTTGCACGCGCGCGCAGAACGTATGCCCAGTTCGGCAAAATGTTAATATGCGTGCGCGCTTGGCAGTGCACGTGATTCTCACACCAGGCTTACAGGCACTCCTCTACTTACGAACGAGTCAGGTTCATCCCTCCCTGTACCTGTGTTGCCCGCTGTGTGTATCTTGGTGATATCTGTCTGCTTATATGTCTGTCTATAATTTTTTCTGGTTAGATTTTATGTCGCTATTTCATTATACCTGATGATGATTGCTTGTGTTGCAATCGAAACGTCGTATGTTATTATTTAATTTATTATTTTTTCTTTTACGTGACTTTACCGAAAGAACCAAAGAATAGGTTCCAGAGTTCTGTTCGTAAGTCGGTTCGTTCGGAAGTCCAACTTCACTTCCGTTGATTCCAAACGCGTTGTACGGCGTGTAGACTAAACACTAAACTCGGGGAGTGCGTTAAAAGTTGGATTACATCATTACACCTCCTTTGCCAGTACCAAATATAATAATAGGGTTTTCCACCTTTTTTGACTGCAAGTATTGTGGTTAATGCAGACATGGATCCTTGTTAAAAGGTTTCAGTTTTGTTGCCAGAAAAAGGGGGAAACCCCTATTATTATAATATTACGTCGTTATTTGTTTTATTTTATTATTTTTCTACCTACGTGACTTTACCGAAAGAACCAAAGAGGATGGATTCCTGCAGTCACGAAAGCTTCAAATCAAGATTGTATCATTTTGATTTACCGTATCATTCTGCTTTACTGTATCATTCCATGTACTTAATTATTACGCATTACTCTATCATTCCATGTTACTGTTTGCATTTTGACGAGTATGCAAACATAAAAATACATATTTTTTAAACATACTCTGATAATATATCAACAGAGTATGTTTAATATATATATTGTTTGCATTCTGACCACAAGTATTGTGGTTAATGCAAGTAACATGATTCCTTGTAAAAACCTTTCAGTTTGTTGTTTTAACATCTTAACACCTATTTTGTTGCCAGAAAAACGGGGAAAACACTATTCTCAAAATGTGGCCATGTGACGTTGATTCTAAATGGGGAAAAAACACAGATCCCGGAGACAAATCCACAGGGAGTGAACACGCAGACTCCAAATATAGAGCAGCAGCAGCAGCAGGCGTCAGGGTGGGATCCAACCCACGACCTCCTGTAGACCAAGCGAGGGAGTGCACGTATCGTCACTGGCGCTGTGCGTGGCCTAAGAAGGAAATCCATAATACAGCTGTGCTTTTTAAATCCTTTATATTAAGTTCGCTTGCTTGCTTAGGACCGTGCAAATCTTTCGGTCGTTTTTTAACCCACTTACCGTGATCCAATCGAGCTGACATTTTCCACACAGACTCGTTGTGCGAGACAATTAATGTTCGTGAAATTTTTTTTCCAAAATTTTACACTTTTTAGGACAAAAATATTATATTTAATTATCAATTGCTTAATGGTGCAATGCAATCATCTGACCCATAGGTGGCAGCCATCTCAAGCCAGAGGACGAGAGGACTCTAGCCGCCACGCATATAAAGGATTTATAGTGAAAAACTTTGTTTTTACGGGTTATATTTTGGGTTAGATCGCGTAAATATATATAGATGTGTCGTTAAACCCCCACCACCCGACACAGCCAACTAGTTAGGGTTGTCACATAAACAGAACGTGGCCAATTCGTCACTAGTACAGCACTAGTGTGTAGTGTAGTGTATAGTGTAGTGTATACTGTAGTGTATAGTAGTGTATAGTGTAGTATACTAGTACAGCACCCCGGTGTGTTGGAGAGTAAACCCACAACATTTACAATCCTGGCTGCCGCCTGATGAAGCTAGTTGTAATTACTGGCGAAACGTCGTACTCAGATTGTAAATGTTATGGCTTGGCTCTCCAACACACCGGTTAGTGCTGTACTAGTACACTACACTATACACTACACTACTATACACTACTACACTANACTATACACTACATTATACACTACATTATACACTACACTACTATACACTACACTATACACTACTACACTACACTATACACTACTACTATACACTACACTATACTACTACACTACTATACACTNCTCTACACACTACTATACACTACACTACTATACACTACACTATACACTACACTATATACTATACACTACACTATACACTACACTATACACTACACTACACACTACACTACTATACACTACACACTACACTATACACTACTATACACTACANTATACACTACACTATACACTACACTATACACTTCACTACACACTAGTGCTGTACTAGTGACGAATTGGCCACGTTCTGTTTACGTGACAACCCTCACTAGTTGGCCGTGTCGGGTGGTGGCGGGTTTAGCGACACATTTATATATTTACGCGATCTAACCCCCCCCCCCCAAAAAAAAAACTCTATTATGAGAATCCACCAACAAAAATGTGTCTATTTGTTCCATGTATTTTGTCTGAGATGATCCCACCCAGAGTTTATATCCCCCCGCGCCCCTCCCGTCATCGCGAACGACGCGGAGGTCGAGACACAGACGTGCCCGGGTTTTGTAGCAGCCGCCAGGGAATGGCACGCAGCGAAGTTAATCGGAGCGTCCGGGAGCTTCGTTGCTATGCCTGAGCCATCCTCCTCATCCATTCTGCCGTGCTCGCCTGGCTTAACCCCCCCCCACCCCCCACCACCACTCTATCTTCATCATATGATTCTCTCTCTCGCTCTGTCTCTCGTGTTCTCTCGCTCTCCTCTCGCTCTGTCTCTCTCTCACTCGCTCCGTCTCTCTCTCTTACACACACCGCTGTCTCTCGCCCGCTTTCGCTCTCTCTTTCATCTGGCTCTCTCTCCACTCTCTCCCCCTCCTCCATCTCCGCACCCTTCGTCAAATGTTACCGTGTGACGTGCGCTGCCATTTCTCCTTTAATCTGTGCGCCGGTGTTAAAGTAAGAGTAAAATGAGGTCAAGGCGCAGCCCTGCAAGATGTTTACTCCCTCGCCTGGTATGCAGGAGGTCGTGGGTTCGATCCTGACTCTGACGCCTGCTGCTGTATATTTGGAGGTGTCTCTCTCTCATCATCACGGTGGCTAGGAGATGTTAACTACCTCGCCTGGTACGCAGGAGGTCGTGGGTTCGATCCCGACTCTGATGCCTGCTGCTGTATATTTGGAGTCTGTGTATCTCCTCATCATCACGGTGGCTAGGAGATGTTAACTACCTCGCCTGGTGTACAGGAGGTCGTGGGTTGGATCCCGACCCTGATGCCTGCTGTATATTTGAAGTCTGCTTCTCTCTCTCATCATCATCACGGTGGCTATGAGATGTTAACTACCTCGCCCGGTATGCAGGAGGTCGTGGGTTTGATCCTGACCCTGACGCCTGCTGCTGTATATTTGTAGTTTCCGTGTCTTTCTCCCGTGGTTGCGTGGGTTTTTCTGCGGATTCGTTCGGGGTTTGCCTCCACATTTAGACTCAACGTGTTGTTTAAGTATTTGGCTGCATTACATTTCCACATGATAAGCCACTTCGTCGGGTTATCGCCGATAAACGTGGTTAATCAATGCATTAGTGAATATTTACTGCACCTACAACAGCCCGTCGTTAACAGGCTAATGTTCGGTAAGCGAACACATTGGCCCTATGGAGGCACTACACTACTATACACTACACTATACACTACTATACACTACACTATACACTACACACTACACTACACTACTACACTACACTATACACTACTATACACTACAACTACACTATACACTACACTACTATACACTACACTATACACTACACTATACACTACACTATACACTACACTACTATACACTACACTATACACTACACTATACACTACACTACTAAGAGGGGTTCAACTGTTCTTCACGTTGCAGGTCTGTGAAGATCTGGAGCATGGCCCAATGGCGACAATCAGCATTGCCGGGAATCGAACTCGGGTGTCCGGGCTGCCAGCGTGGTGAGCAAACCGCTGCGCCACCACTCCCCCGCCCCCCCCCCGCATTTTTGTTTCGCACGACAGCTTTTGCGACCAATATTTTCCATAATAAAACCGCCATCACGGATAGTGCAAAATACAATAGGCCAATCAGTTTCAAAGACAATGCATGTTTTTATCACAAGTACTGCGTCTGGTCAATGCAGTACTTGCATAAAAAACAGCTGCGTCTATTTGGTATTTAAACATCTTAACACAACTCCTGTTTTATTGCCAAAAAGGGTTAAACCTCGTCTTGTTTTTCATGGAGATGCGGTATTATTTGGTCTGTCTACTCTCGTACGGTATGTTCGTTTATTTATTGTCCACATTAGACGTTTCTTGTTTTTGAATAAGACGGCGTAGATATGAACGTGTCGTCAAACCCGCCAGGTTGAGTCACGGGAACAACACGTGGCCAATTCGTTACTGGTTCAGCACCACCGCTGTGCTGGAGAGTAAACCCACGACAGCATTTACAATCCGAGTAGCCGTGACGCTTTGCCGGTAATTACAACAACCGGCATCATCAGGAGACAGCCACACAGATGTGGCTAAATCCACCTGCTGTTTCGGTCTTACATCGAGGGGTGAAGAGAGGGGTTAAAGTGTATTTATTGTCTGTTGGTGTATTTTCTGTACGCTAGTTTACTAGGGAAGGCCTCGCTGACTGGCAGGAGGCTGATTCACGAGGATCCTGCCAAGGAGAAGTCAGATGAGCTATGAAACTCTTCTTTCACAGATGGCCGGTAAGGGGCTATGAACGTTACAACAACAACAACATCAACAATACGATGATAATCCCGAGGTGAGCAGCTTGCAGTGTTGATTTTTGGGGTTTTTTTCAGAATTTTGGACGTTTGGCCAAATGCCGAAACCACGGGTGAGAAAGCGGAGGTCGCAAAGGAAACCCGTCGCAGAACGCGGGGAGAACGCGACAACATCTCGCACAGAACGGGCGCCCGAGTCTGGAGTCGAACCCAGGTCCCTTCTTGCTGCGAGGCCGCGCGAGCGTTGGCGACTGCGCTGCCACGACCCTGCCCGCTACACACTCCCCCCCCCTTCCGTGTGTTGGCGGAGCGTCTGTCGACAGGGTCGCCTAATTTATCGATTCACGGGGAGAGCCGTCGATCGGATTTCGTTTTTTTTTCCTTTTCCCGCCCTCGCAGCCACGACGCTGTTGCTTTGTCGACGGGCTGCGCCGGGTTCACGCACGGCGCTTCGCCCTTTAGCGCCACCGTGGTTTGGCAACGAAGCTCAAGTTGAAGTGCGACGCTCAACGCATCACGGTGGGCTCGCAACGAAAGTCTCCAGTGACGCAGTTAGGACCCACGACGCACACGGCAACTGAGAACCCGGTTGAATTCAACTCGGTCTGTGTTCGTCTGCGGCTCCCTCCGTGATCTTCTTGGTTCTTTCGGTAAAGTCACGTAGAAGGGAAATAATAAAATAATAAAAATAAAATAATAAAATAATTCTCACGACGTTTCGGCCACAACGCAAGCAGCCGTCCTCAGGTGAAGAACAGGTCTGTCGGAAAGACAGCGTCATTCAGACGCTGTCTTTCCGACAGACCTGTTCTTCCCTTCTACGTGACTTTACCAAAAGAACCAAGAAGATGAATCCCTGCAGTCACGAAAGCTTTAAATCGAAATCTCCCTCCGTGAGTTTGTTTGGCTCTGCGTGAGTCTACGGCGCGGGGGGGGGGGGCCTCTACGTGAGTCTTTGGTAACGGGGCTCGGACCCTGAAAGCACTGCAACTGAGAACCCGGTTTAACCACGGTTTGGCTGTACCGAATCGAATCCAGGGTCTTAGCAGTGGCAACGCAACGCTCTTACCTCTCAGCGTGCAGGCCACTGCTAGGGCCACCGCCGGTATGAATACAATCATTAAGCACAAATCATCACGATCCGTCTACCCAGAAATGTGTGTCATGCGTCGGTTTTTCCTCTCCGTATTCTCGTCCCACGCGAATGAGTTGGCCCCGACTCATCGTCGATGCGGGGAAGCCACCCGAAAGGTACGACTCTGACGGGCAGCTTTTGAGACGTTCCAATTCGAACGAAATTCAATCACGCGGGAGCTGAGCGCCTAATCTTGACAGGAAGCTCAGCAGGCACCCGCCCAGGGGGGCCTGGACAGGCGCCGGATGGGCGACTAGNAAAAAAAACTCGAAAATGAACTTTTTTACACTATTGGAACCTCATTTGCCAGAAGAAAAATATGATAATTGTTTTTACCCTTTTATCTGGCAACAAAACCGACACTTTTTTTTACAAGGAGTCATATTTGCATAGACCACAATACCTGCAGTCGTAATGCAAACAACAAACATGACTCCTTGTAAAAAAAAAGGTGTCAGTATTGTTGCCAGATAATAGGGCAAAAACCCAATTATCATGAACTTTTTTAAATCCTTTATATTAAGTTCGCTTGCTTGCGTGCTTGCGTGCTTGCTTACGACCGTGCAAATCTTTCGGTCGTTATTTAACCCACTTCCCATGATCCAATCGAGCTGACATTTTGCACACAGACTCGTTGTGCGAGACAATTAATGTTCGTGAAAATTTTTTTCCAAAATTTTACACTTTTAGGGAAAACAAATTAAATATTTAATTACCAATTGCTTAATACTGGCAGACAATCATCTGACCCATAGGTGGCAGCCATCTCAAGCCAGAGGACGAGAGGACTCTAGCCGCCACGCATATAAAGGATTTATAGTGAAAAACTTTGTTTTTACGGGTTATACTTATTATTTTACCAGGTGAGGCCTACTGAGCGGTGTAGCTCCTTTCAGAAGCGACCACCTGTCCATCACTAGTGGTGGCCCAACGAAGTGGCTTGTCGCGCGGAAATGTATAGCAGCCTCTGAACGCGTCTTCGGCAAAGTGCGGTTAAGTACGGTCAAAGCAACCCTCAGCATATGCACTGTGTGGGGGGCGGGGGGGGCTGCCCTGTGATGTCGTCACTTGCGAGCCAATGAGATGTGCGGGGACAGTGATATTTTAAATATACCGATTGTCAATGGCGAAACGCGGTGTGCATTTGTGCCATTCCTTCACGTCAAGTCCTGGTCACAAAAGCAAAGTTTGTGGTGAATAACAATGGCCGTTTTCTGTACTTTAGAGGCATAAGCAATTAGAAAATAACACGACCCAGGGACAAAACTCGTGTTACAAAGTGGATTTACGAGTGACAGCATCCTGCCTCAGCAGCTCTCTCGCTAATTGTTTCACCTGATGACGATTGCTTGCGTTGCGATCGAAACGTCGTGATATTTGTAGTGTTTTTTAAATCCTTTATATTAAGTTCGCTTGTTTGCTTGCTTGCGTGCTTGCTTGCTTGCTTACGACCGTGCAAATCTTTCGGTCGTTTTTTAACCCACTTCCCGTGATCCAATCGAGTTGACATTTTCCACACAGACTCGTTGTGCCAGACAATTAATGTTCGTGAAAAAAAATTCCCAAAATTTTACACTTTTTAGGCAAAAATTTTTATTTTACATATATTCAAATAGAACGCATTCATGGCTTTGGCTGAACGTCACAGTATAAGAGCCCAGAGTGTAACCCCTCCACAGGCCGTGGCGGAGTAGCGCAGTTGGTAGCGCCCTCGCTTCCCATGCCAAAGGTCGCGGGATCGATCCCGCGTCCTCCACAGGCGAATATATTTTAAATCCTTTATATTAAGTTCGCTGCCACGCATATAAAGGATTTATAGTGAAAAACTTTGTTTTTACGGGTTATACTTATTTTCTCTCTCTACGTGGCTTTACCGAAAGACCCAAAGAATATGAATTCCTGCAGTCACGAAAGCTTTAAGTCAAGATTGTACTCGTGAGTGTCACTTGAAATGTGTTGTTTGCTTCGGGAAATTATTATACCAAAGGCGTTTCCATTCCCTTGTTTGAAATGTTTCATCAATCTTAGTCCTCAATCTAGATGCACTAATAGTAGTATGTTTCTCTAATCTTAATGTTCGCTTTAGTTTGAATATTAAATTAATATTTAAATAACCTTTTTCATTTGTTGACTATTTTTCATTGCTGTATTTATTGCATTCATAATTTTAACAGTTTTTTCCGTTTTGTTCATGAAACCAGATTCAAGAGCGTCTTAGCTCAACGGGCAATTCTCAATAAACTGTTCAACTGTGAAGACTCAAAGTGCGCGTTTCGGGACCTTTTGGTTCATCCATTCAGCCGTTTTGGGGCCTCCCAGACCGACAACGGCCCGACAGAGCTCCGTGCGGTGTCCGTCCGCCCGGCCCACGTGACTCGGGCGAGCAGAAGGCGCCACTCGCGATCGGCAGGTTCACACACTCCACAGGAGATGGTGGTGAAGATTTATTTTTTAAATTACCACTTTGTCGGGCATATGGACCCGCTGGTTGTGCTTTGGATGGACTCGCCCCCGGCCATAAGAACGTGGCATTTCTACCACTGGCTCCTCCGGGGCTGTGAAGGTCGTTCGACTCACATACCCCAACATGCCCAACATGCACCAACTTAGCCGGGACTTCGTTGGGCAGATTTGTTTGTGATGGTTTGCCTACCGCGAGCGGTCATAATAATTATAACACATTCCTGCGGAGGGAGCTGGTAGGAACGTTGGGTTGTTCGGTCAATGGCCAGGGTCAATGGCGGCGTGGTGTATTCGCAAATATGGCCGACTGTGAGAGCGGGCACAAGCCGGCGTGAGTAGGTTAAACGTTGAGTTTTATAAGGGCACCACGGGGTGACCAGCCCCTCCCCACCCAGCCCCACCCTCCACCCAGCCCCACCCTCCCCACCCAGCCCCACCCTCCCACTCCCACCCAGCCCTCCCCACCCTCCCACCCAGCCCCCCCCCCCACCCTCCCACCCAGCCGCTCCCACCCTCCCCTCCCAACCCAGCCCCTTCCTCCCACCAGCCCCTCCCACCCTCCCCACCCAGCCCCTCCCCACCCTCCCCACCCAGCCCCTCCCCACCCTCCCATCCCCACCCAGCCCCTTCCTCCCCACCCAGCCCCTCCCAGCACGACGGACGGACGGACACAATAATCCCCTGTGGGCTGGTGTAAGCAGGAGGTTCCTTCCAGTATAATTGTTTTAAACGAAGACTTTGGTCGCCAATACGAGGCGATCCATGTTCCATGTCGGGTTCGGCCACGCGGTCGAAGCTCTATGCCGATATTTGTCTCGTTAAACCCTCCACCACCTGAACAAGGTTTGTCACTCGACACAATTTATCATTTTTATTATTTATGGATCAGATTCTGAGCGATGAAGCTCCTTCTGGTGCTCATCGGTGAAGGCTGCGAGCTTCTCACGACCGATTTGAAGAGCTGCGCTCAACATCAAGAGCCTGCCTGCGGGGGGCATTGACGTGGACTTGAACATTCTCTCCAAGATGATTCAATTGTGACAGCCGCATTTCTGCTGTTGGCTTTGAACGACTCAAATGTGATCTATGTCGGCGTTAATATCCCGTCGTGAAAATTACCAACGGTTGTTGCTGCTGTTATTGATCCAGAATGTTATAAACATTCTCAGCCTCGTAAATCTCATCTTACCTTAACGGAATTTACGTAGCGATGTAACCAAGGCTCTTTACACAGAATTAACAACAACAACAATGCGTACACGTAATGGATGGAGATGAGGCGAATGCAATTGATTAGAGGAACGATGGGGGCGAATCTGTGATGATGATGATGCGATGATTCGGTGAAAGAGAAATTGATGGCAGTGAATGATGAATGGAATGAATGAGTGAGAGCCACATAATGAGAATGTGAAAAGGGAACAGTAGCGGTGGTGGTGGCGGTGGTTATGAGGGGGTGGGGGGGAGATTAAGGGGGCTCGCGTGGTGGTGAGCTCGGGTACCTTGAAGTGAGTTCTGAGTGAGGAGCGGAAACTTTAGCGAGCCAATGTGATCGCTTCATGCGAAGTCTGTTCCAGTGAAGGGAGGCGAGAAGAGAGAGGGAGGAGGCCATGTGCTCGGTGGCAGATGACGGGGAGCTCTGCATGCTGTTATGAGCTACCCGTCGGAGGCCGTCGGACTGCGAGGGGGGGCTACGTACAGAACGAGAGAGTGAGCGAGAGAATGAGCGAGAACGAGTGAAAGAACGAGTGAGAGGTGAGCAGAGCGAGAGACGAGCGAGAGAATGAGCGACAGAACGAAAGACGAGCGAGAGAGCGACGAGAGACGAGCGAGGGTTACATAAACCCCGTTAAAAAAAAAAAAATTACGAAATGATGAACGAAACAAAGTGCCGAATACACCGAGCATCTTCTTGTTTCCACTGATCGTNAAAAAAAANAAAAAAAAGAGAGAGAGAAAGACAGCGTGGATTGAGCACCAGGAGAACGAGGAAGAGAGGGAGAGACAGCGTGGATTGATGACGATGTGACCAGAATCAAGAATAGTCCGAATCATTTGCAACTCCTCGGTCAATCTGCTGCCGGGCGAAGGCCTCTCGCATTGCCACGCGGCTCGCGGAGACTCGGCGGACCAACTAATCGAGCCGATCTCGCCACTCCGTCTCCGCAGCGGACGTCCCTTCGTGGCATCCCCCCCCCCCCCCACAGGAACGGTAAAATCATCCCCATCATCAATGACCCGACGCTCAGCGACTCCGCACAGATGGATTGAAATTTGTGTCGCTCGCTCGCTCGTCACGCCGATACAGCTGATGCAGCTGTCGTGGCTGTGACGGTACCACCTGAAGACGGAAGCTTGTGTTGCCTCCGAAACGTCGTGATTTTTATTTTATTTTACTTTTTAATGNTTTTTACCTACGTGACTTTACCGAAAAAACCTAAGAATATAAACTACTATACACTACTACACTATACACTACGACACTGTACATTACACTATATGCTACACTGCTATATTATACACTACTACACTGTACACTACACTACTACACTATACACTACACTATACACTAAACTACTATACACTACACTACTATACACTACACTATACACTACACTATACACTAAACAACTATACACTACTACACTATACACTACTATACACTACACTATACACTACACCACTGTACACTACACTATACACTAAACTACTATACACTACACTACTATACACTACTACACTATACACTAAACTACTATACACTACTACACTATACACTACTACACTGTACACTACACTATATACTACACTGCTACACTATACACTACTACACTGTACACTACACTACTACACTATACACTGCACTATACACTAAACTAGTATACACTACACTACTATACACTACACTACTATACACTACACTATACACTAAACTACTATACACTACACTATACACTACACTATACACTAAACTACTATACACTACACACTATACACTACTATACACTACACACTACACTACTACACTATATACTGCACTATACACTACACACTACACTACACACTACTACACTATACACTACACACTACACTATACACTATACACTACTACACTACAGTACTACACTACACTACACACTACACTACTACACTATACACTGCACCATACACTACACACTACACTACACACTATACACTGCACTATACACTACACTATACACTACACACTACACTACACACTATACACTGCACTATACACTACACACTATACACTGCACTATACACTACACTATACACTACACACTACACTACACACTACACTATACACTACACTATACACTACACACTATTCACTGCACCATACACTACACACTACACACACACTATACACTGCACTATACACTACACACTACATTACACACTATACACTGCACTATACACTACACTATACACTACACACTACACTACACACTATACACTGCACTATACACTACACACTACACTACTACACTATACACTACACTATACACTACACACTACACTAACACTATACACTACTATACACTACACACTACACTACACACTATACACTGCACTATACACTACACTACTATAGGGAAGGGGATAAATGTAATGCAACTCAGAGAGTCGGCCAACACAACAGCGAACACTTTACCCGGTTGATGAACGTCCTTCCAAGGATTGCTCAAGTTTGCATCCATCTTCTCGGTTGAAGTCGTGTCTGAGTTGTGGGGAAATCCTCCCCGTAGAGGCGGTTCAATCTTGATTTGAAACGTTTCTCTCTCTCACCTCTTTCCCTCTGTAAATTTCACCCCATCCTCTCACCCATTACGGCTGCCCCTCCCCTCTCCCCCCTCGGATTAGCCAAGGTATGCGAGCTCTGCGATCCTACATTTACTTGCAAATTCCATCCCTAGTCCTGCCCACTTACCCTTGGGTTGTACCCACCACAAACCTAGATAACCTTTGGCTGCAGTAATTCTCTCCCTACGTTCCTTCCTGTCTCAGCAGTCCGCCTGCTGTGTTGTTTCACCTGAAGATGATGGCTTGTGTTGCGATCGAAACGTCGTGATCTATTAGTATTTTCTACCCACGTGACTTTACCGAAAGAACCAAAGAGTATGAATTCCTGCAGTCACGAAAGCTTCAAATCAAGACACTACTACACTATACACTACTATACACTACACTATACACTACTATACACTACTACACTATACATTAATATACACTACTACACTATACACTACCATACACTATACACTACTACACTATACACTACTATACACTACTATATACTACTACACTATACACTACTATACACTATACACTACTATACACTACTACACTATACACTACTATACACTACTACACTATACACTAATACACTACACATACAACACTATACACTACTATACACTACAACACTATACATTACTACACTATACAATACTACACTATACACTATACACTACTACACTATACACTACAATACACTACTACACTATACACTACTATACACTACTATACTATACACTACTACACTATACACTACACTATACATTACTACACTATACACTACTACACTATACACTACACTATACACTACTACACACTACTACACTATACACTACTACACTATACACACTACTATACACTACTATACACTACTACACTATACACTACACTATACTACTACACTATACACTACTACACTATACACTACTACNCTATACACTACACTATACTACTACTACNCACTACTACACTATACACTATACACTACACACTATACTACTAACTATACACTACACTATACACTACTATACACTACTACACAATACACTACACTATGCACTGCTACACTATACACTACACTATACACTAATACNCACTACTACACTATACACTACTACACTATACACTACACACTATACACTACTACACAATACACTACACTATACACTATACACTATACACTACACTATACACTACACTACTACACTATACACACTACTACAACACTATACACTACTATACACTACCACACTATACACTATACACTACTACACTATACACTACACTATACACTACTATACACTACAACACTATACATTACTACACTATACACTACAACACTATACACTACACTACTACACTATACAATACTACACTATACACTACTACACTATACACTACACTACTATACACTACTACACTATACACTACACTACTACACTATACACTACTACACACACTATACACTACACTATACACTACACNACACTATACACTACACTATACACTACACACTATACTACTATACATACACTATACTACTACTACACTATACAATACACTACTATATACACACTACTACACTACACTACACTATACACTACACAATACACTACACTATGCACTGCTACACTATACACTACTCACTACTAACTACTACTACTACACTACACACACACTACNCTNCTACACAATACACTACACTATACACTAACACTAACACTNCTACACACACTACACTATACACTATACACACTACTACACTATACACTACACTATACACTATACACACTACACACTACTNAACNATACACTATACACATACACTACACTATACACTACTACACACTACTACACTACACTACGTACACTATACACTACTACACTACATCTACACACACACCTATACACACTATACACTACAACACTACACACTACACCAGGGCGGTTTCTTCATTAGGGCGATTGGGCGACGCACCACCAATGTCATTCAACCACAGAGTCACGCTAGCCGTCACTGTGCCTCTGGATATAGTCCAATCGGCGTCATGTCACGTTCTGTGGAGTACCGCCTCTTTTTGGGCGATTTCACTCCGGCTGAGAATCGCCCGAGTGGCCCCATAGACTTACATTCAAAGATGTTTTTTTCGAACGGGGGCGCTGCAATGCATTCTCTATGGCTTCCGGGAGGGCTCGCACTAACGTGCTTACGTCATCATACGTGCTTACATCATCATACGTAAGCACGTTTCATCCAACAATATAATTTGTGGCCACCTAGTGGAATCTTTAAAATAAACTTGAGTGGATTGTATTAATAGTGAGTATAGAAACAAACAAGATGTATTGTAAGATTCACTTTATTTTTCATTAATATTAAAGAAGTGAAGTTGCCTTTACATGCATAAGCTGTTAATTTATCCATTGCATGGGTGGACCTTATCCTTATCAATCATCCAGACATTTGCCCCCCTGAGAGATTTTGCAGGAGCCGCCACTGCTATACACTACACTATACACTACCACACTATACACTACTATACACTACTACACACTACTACACTACACGACTGTGGGCGAGCGGTGTTTGAGATGTGTTTCCCCCTCTCGCAGCGAGGCCGCTAACCACCCTCATCACCCGCAAATCGATAAAAGCGTCTCTCCTTGTACCGGACAAAGCGCTCGGCCGCTAATCGCGCCGGCAATCTCTGTCAGTTCCTATCAGCAGCCGGCATCTTGGGACTCAGCCACCACACTCCAATGACCCCACGCTCCCTCCACACCCACCCTCCCTCCCTCCCCCACCATCACCACTACCACCACCACTACCACCACCACCCCACCACCATCACCACTACCACCACCACCACCCCCACCACCATCACCACTACCACCGCCACCCCCACCATCATCACCACTACCACCCCACTACCACCACCGGCACCACTACCACCCCACCATCATCACACTACCACCGCCACCCCACCATCATCACCACTACCACCACCACCACCACCACCACCATCACCACTACCACCACTACCACCCCACCACCACCACCGGCACCACTACCACCCCCACCATCGCCACCCCCACCACCATCACCACTACCACCACCACTACCATCACTACCGCCACCACCACTACCACCCCACCACCGCCACCCCCACCACCATCACCACTACCACCACCACCACCATCACCACCACCATCATCATCACCACCACCCCCACCATCATCACCANCCCCACCACACCACCCCACCACCATCATCACCACCATCATCACCACCGCCACCCCACCACCACCACCCCAACGCCACCCCCACTACCATCACACTACCACCACCANCCCCACCACCACCACCACCGCCACCACCATCACCACCACCATCAACAACAACAACCGCCATTCGCCACTACGTGGCGGTGACGTCACCACGACGCTTGTGCCAGGCCATGTGCACCTTGAGGCCACGTGAAGTGTCGAACGCCCGCTGGCAGGATGTCACGGGGCAGACCCAGGTGCCACGGGTCGACTGACTGAGATGACCGAGATGACTGGCTGATGCACCACCTGTGCCCCCTACTGTGCCAACTTGCTGTGCTCTAGCCACCCGGCGCTCCACACGTTGTTGTGAGCGCCGCTCCTCCGCCCTCCGTTGTTGTTGGAGGGCGACTGCCTCCAACTGCCCAGTAGCGTCCTTCACGAGTCTCCTCCACAGAGGCCGATCTTGACACCGCTGGTACCAGTCATGGGCAAGTCCACTCAGCTCCACGTCCTCCTGTACCACATCACTCCATCTCTTCTCTAGCCCGTGCCACGCCAGTTTAGCCCCCTCGATCCGGCCGAACAAAAGCGGTTAAGGCATGCGGTGGCTGGGCATGCGGGCTACATGACCCAGCCAACGCAGCCTTGCCTGCCGGAGGAGCTCACCGATGGGACTTTGCCCAGATCTTTCAACAATTTGTGACCTCCTCACACAATCCAGCCTGGTTAAACCCAAAATGGATCGTAGGCAGGCCAGCCTAAATGTTTCTAACCGGCGAAGATGCTCCATTAGGGGGGTCCACGTTTCGCGAGCGTAGAGAAGGAGGAATGACTGGCCGAGAAGACCTGAAGCTTCGTGCGGAGCGACAGACCAGGTAGCTCCCACACAGCGCTACGCAACCGATTAAAATATATTGCCGCTCGACTGATTCGGAGTGAGACCTCTGCTGTTAAACTGGAGCCGGTCTTAAGCACACTGCCCAGGTATGGGAAACTCTCCACTCTCTCCACAACTGCCCCATCACCGATTAGGAGTTGTGTGGGTGGAGTGTCCGATAGTACTAAATACCCAGGCAGGTGCTTAGTTTTGGTGGGGCTGATGGTAAGGCCCCACCTCTTAGTGGCACGCTCCAGTCTCAGCAACAGCGTCTCCAACTGCTCCTCGAATGAGCAGCTATTACAAATCATCGGCATACATAACGTGGTTGACCAATAGGAGCCATCCCTTGATCGCACCCGGGCATCGATCAGCCTCCCATTATATCTGTACCAAATGGAAATTCCCCCGGTACAGCTATTGATAACTTCAGGAACTAGTGGTCAAAATAGTTGTTAAATAATGTGGGAGCCAGAGGACATCCCTGTCGCACCCAAAGGTGTACAGGGAATGGCTCTGACTCCCGGCCACGTAGTTTTACCCGGGCCCGCTAACCATCATGAAGGTCCTTATGATCGTGAGCAGAGGGTCAGGGACTCCGAAAGCACGACGAACAACCCAGAGCCCAGGCCTACTGATGGTATCATAGGCTCGACCAGGTCAATAAAGCAGAGATGTAAGTCTTTTTGTAATTCTCTACACCACCATCACCACCCCACCACCATCACCACCACCATCACCACCACCACCCCCCTCAAATATGACGTCAAAAAGCTCTGCCCCCCCCAAACCATATTTCCATTTTTAAAATAAACATGCTTCAAATCGCTTTAAACTATTGTCATTGTAGTGCGTATTTAATGTGGCGCTGCACTCTGATGTGTAGGAGTTGTGCTATAACAATTAGTGTTTTATAACAATTCTAATTTATTTAAAGTTGCGCATTTTGATGTGACGTCGCATTTCTCAAACCCCGCCCCCCCCTCGTCACACATTGTCAAAAAATCTGCCCCCCCCCCTAGGTGCGTGACGTCATTTATGGGCGGCCCTGTGGTGACGATGATGACGTTACGTGGATTCTGTGAAAGAGGAATTCGATGTTGACTTTCAGTGTCCGTGACTGCAGGAATTCGTCTTCTTCGGGTCGTTCGTTGCGCCACGTAGGGAGAAGAAAATAATAAAATCACGACGTTTCGATCGCAACACAAGCAACCGTCTGCAGGTGAATGAGTAATTTACAAAATAAATAAACACGCTTTAATGAAATGTAACGTACTAGTAATGGAAGAACTCCACGACTCCAGGAAGTGGCCCCGAAGCTTGCCACAACGTAAGGGACCGTGGCATTACAGCCAACGTCAGTTGAGCGTGGACAATTAGACCCAAGCCGAAACATAACATAAAAATTAATGTTTNAAATATTTTTATTTTTATGATAGAATATAGTATTGTCATCAGTATGACATAAGTATACAAAGTTTGCAGTCGATAGCACATTGGGAAGTGGGTTAAAGTTGAGTTACAGATTTGAGGATACGACAACAGCAACTACAGACAGAGTGAGTTAAATAAAAGTGTGTAAATAAAAAAGAGTGTGAATTCTGCTGAGGTTGGCTGTGTATCAAGGTTTTAGAGATGGGCGGGGCAGCTCATGTTAGCGAGTGGGGGAGAGACATTTGCTTGTAGATGTAAAACAGCAACAGATGTGGAGCGTCAAGGCCATGCGTATTGCCTCAGTGTCACGGCGTCTCTGCGGGAAAATGTGAGCGACTCGATCAGATCGGCCTTCTTTGCCTCGACGTTTGTTGAAAGCAGTGGCGGCTCCTGCAAAATCTTTCAGGGGGGGCAAATGTTTGGATGATTGATAAGGATAAGGTCCACCCATGCAATGGATAAATTAACAGCTTAAGCATGTAAAGGCAACTTCACTACTTTAATATTAATGAAATAAAGTGACTCTTACAATACATCTCCTTGTTTGTTTCTATACTCACTATTATTACACTGCTTACATCACATTACTCGCTTAATACTGCTTACTTATACTGAAATTTTGCTCTTCCTTTCAAAGTAGCAAAGTGATCAATGACTCTCTCATTGAAAGCAGGCATGTTCCTGACTAGTTCCCTCTCTATGGAAAGCATAGCCAGTGCATTCAGACGTTCCTGTCCCATTACATTTCTCAGGAATGTCTGATTCTCTTTAAGGTTGAGAAACACCTCTCAGCTTCAGCAGTTGTCATGGGAGTCGTTATGAGGATGTTCAACAGAGCAACAGTCTCTGGAAAAGTATCCTGGAGTTGTACTTCAGCAAAACCTGGTACAGCGCCAGTGCACCACAGCAGCCCTTGAATTCTGGACTCTCATAAATGAGAGACAGTTCAGTCTTCAGTTCGCCATATTTAACATAGGGTATGCCCTGACAGTGATGTTCAGAGCCTCAACAGGGAATGTATGGCCATACTGTTGAAACATCTCTCCTTGTAGCAGCGTGGCACTTACAAGGTGGTCGGTAAAGGAGAACCTTTCTTTGGTGTGCAATACAGTATATAATTTAATGTTGGGTTTGTCTATGGCAGTATATAGTAGGGTGTAGACTCGTGTGATGTAAGAGAATAAAGTTTAGATGCAAGTATATTATATTTTTTTTACGACGTAGAATTGTAATGTATTACTTACTGTTAGTAACTCAGCGTATTGTAGAGTATATTTAGTATACTGATGATAATATGTAGTTTATACCGGACACAAAATGGAGAGACCATTTCTCTCCCCTCATTGCGGCCGCCCCTCAGTGGAAACAAACGTACACGTCTCCCAGTAGCCAAACGCTGCGGTGACCTCCAGTGGAGGTTGGCACACTGCACGTTGCCATCGGCCACGTGGCTCAGCCGAATCTCGCCAGGGGTAACAGACTTGTGCATTTCCTACGGTGCCAGGGAGGATCTGCCTCACCAGTACTTACACTGCCAGCGGCTCAGAGATCACATAACAGCGATCCCATAACAGAGATCCCATTACAGAGATCTTATAACAGAGATCCCATAACAGATCCCATAACAGAGATTCCATAATAGAGATCCCATAATAGAGATCCCATAACAGAGCTCCCATTACAGAGATCTTATAACAGAGATCCACAACAGAGATCCATAACAGATCCCACAACAGAGATCCCATAATAGAGATCCCATAATATAGATTCCATAACAGAGATTCCATAACAGAGATTCCATAACAGGGTTCCACCCGTATCGCCAGACTGTAGGGGCGAGTGCTGTTAGCGAGCGCCTGTGAAGGCCGGCACTGTGGCACACGAGGGGGGTGGGTCACCAGCACCACGCCCGGCCGCCTTTGTCTCCCCAGCGACGACAACGGACGAACAAGCGGACGGAGTCTGTCACCAAACATCGCACCGGGTGCGGCCCCCCCCCCCCCCCGGCCGGGCTTCTGAGTGGAGCGGCTCACCTCAAGATGCTCTGAGGTTTGTTTTTTATTCAAAAGCAAATCACGGCCTCTCTATCTGCCTGCCAGCCTGCCAGCTTGCTTGCCTGTCTGCCTGTCTGTCTGTCTGCCTGTCTGTCTGGTTATTCACGTTCTGCATGGATGCCTGTCTTCACGTTCTGCAGTGTAGATGCCACTGGTTCTTCACGTTCTGCATGGATGCCACTGGTTCTTCACGTTCTGCAGATGTAGATGACACTGTCTTCACGTTCTGCAGATGTAGATGCCACTGGTTCTTCCGTTCTGCAGATGTAGATGCCACTGGTTCTTCCGTTCTGCAGATGAAGATGCCACTGGTTCTTCCATTCTGCAGATGTAGATGACACTGGTTCTTCACGTTCTGCAGATGTAGATGACACTGGTTCTTCACGTTCTGCAGTGTAGATGCCACTGGTTCTTCACTCTGCATGGATGCCACTGGTTCTTCCATTCTGCTGGATGCCTGGTTCTTCCGTTCTGCAGATGTAGATGCACTGGTTCTTCACGTTCTGCAGATGTAGATGTCACTGGTTCTTCACGTTCTGCAGATGAAGATGCCTGGTTCTTCACGTTCTGCAGATGAAGATGCCACTGGTTCTTCACGTTCTGCAGATGCCACTGGTTCTTCACATTCTGCAGATGTAGATGCCACTGGTTCTTCACGTTCTGCAGATGTAGATGCCACTGGTTCTTCACGTTCTCCAGACGTAGATGCCACTGGTTCTTCACGTTTTGCAGATGTAGATGCCACTGGTTCTTCACGTTCTGCAGATGTAGATGCCACTGATTCTTCACGTTCTGCAGATGTATATTCCACTGGTTCTTTATGTTCTGCATATTTAGATGCCACTGGTTCTTCACGTTCTTTAGATGTAGATGCCACTGGTTCTTCACGTTCTGCAGATGTAGATGCCACTGGTTCTTCACGTTCTGCAGATGTAGATGCCACTGGTTCTTCACGTTCTGCAGATGTAGATGCCACTGGTTCTTCACGTTCTGCAGATGAAGATGCCACTGGTTCTTCACGTTCTGCAGATGCCACTGGTTCTTCACGTTCTGCAGATGAAGATGCCACTGGTTCTTCACGTTCTGCAGATGAAGATGCCACTGGTTCTTCACATTCTGCAGATGTAGATGCCACTGGTTCTTCACGTTCTGCAGATGTAGATGCCACTGGTTCTTCACGTTCTCCAGACGTAGATGCCACTGGTTCTTCACGTTTTGCAGATGTAGATGCCACTGGTTCTTCACGTTCTGCAGATGTAGATGCCACTGATTCTTCACGTTCTGCAGATGTATATTCCACTGGTTCTTTATGTTCTGCATATTTAGATGCCACTGGTTCTTCACGTTCTTTAGATGTAGATGCCACTGGTTCTTCACGTTCTGCAGATGTAGATGCCACTGGTTCTTCACGTTCTGCAGATGTAGATGCCACTGGTTCTTCACATTCTGCAGATGTAGATGCCACTGGTTTTTCACGTTCTGCAGATGTCGATGCCACTGGTTCTTCATGTTCTGCAGATGTAGATGCCACTGGTTCTTCATCTTCTGCAGATGTAGATGCCACTCGTTCTTCACGTTCTGCAGATGTAGATGGCACTGGTTCTTCACGTGCTGCAGATGTAGATGCCACTGGTTCTTCACATTTTGCAGATGTAGATGCCACTGGTTCTTCACGTTCTGCAGATGTAGATGCCACTGGTTCTTCACGTTCTGCAGATGTAGATGCCACTGTTCTTCATGTTCTGAAGATGTCGATGCCACTAGTTTTGCATGGTTTGCAGATATAGATGCCACTGGTTCTTCACGTTCTGCAGATGTTGATGTCACTGGTTCTTCACGTTCTGCAGATGTAGATACCACTGGTTCTTCACGTTCTGCAGACGTAGATGCCACTGGTTCTTCACGTTCTGCAGATGTAGATGCCACTGGTTCTTCACGTTCTGCAGATGTAGATGCCACTGGTTCTTCACGTTCTGTAGATTAGATGCCACCACCGCCATCTATTGCGCCGTGGTTATCTTACGACTCTCGGTCCGAACAGGCCACTGGATATACGGACATTTGTTCGTATGTCTGAAAGTTCCAAGTCGAATGCTCTTAAGTAAGGAGTCCTGTACAGTTCTATATAATCTAGGTCACTTTCGGGAACGGCTCTTTTCAGCCGGGCGGTTGTGGCTGTGGAGGCACGAGGGTTTGTTGGATGACAAAGAAGTTGCCAAACTCCCTTTGCCGTGTTCGTCGAGACGTAGCCGTGCCCTGGCTCGTGGATAGAGTGTTTCCCCTCGCATGCGTGGGTCTCATCAGTGGTTCTTAACCTGGGTGCACGCACAACCTGGGAGTGCAGATGCCCTTCTGGAGGGAGGAATTAGCGAAACATTGCCATGTTTTTTGTTCAAAGGCAAATCATCAAAACCACAAATTATGGCGGGTAATGTTAGTAATAATTTCCTTTGTTTCATCAAACCCTCTCTGTGTTTATTAACATTCTACTTGTTTTTTTACGACGGAGAACCTACGGGTTGCAAGCGCTGCAGCAGCAGAGATGAAGACCCACCAGTGTAGGTGCTCCGCTTTTTCTCCCACCGTGTCAACACGGACCCAACTTGGTCGACCAAAGACGAATAGTTCGAGGACACCAGAGCTTGGACCATTTGTCATCGCCAGCTCTGGCTGGTGATGACATCGNCCCCCCCCCCCTCTGTAAGAGCGAGCGAATGCCCTCTGCGCGCGTTACATGGTTACAATTGTTTACGTAATTATTAGCTAACGTGCCAATGAAGGAGGGCCATTGCCCGAAACGTCACCTATTAAATATGTATGTTGTCGACGAATGTATTGACGGGTTTTTGTTGTGTGTGTGTGTGCTGCAAAAACCTGCCAATATGTTTAATGCGTGCAATTGCCCGTCATATGGCGGGCGAGTAAACATTAAACGGTAATGAAAATGACTAAAGATGTAAATATTGTATTGAATGTCTCTCACTTATATTTGTTCACATTTGGGTGTAAATTGACGGATCATCTCCCCAAAGACGTTCCCCTTGAGATGAATGTTGTGTTGAATCGGCACTTTGATGTTGGTTGTGTTTGTTTGCATCTTGACAAAGCAACATCATCATGAAGTTGTCCATGGGGAGAGGGGATGTGGGGTAGAACAGATTCATAGAGATGAAGTCCAACATAACTACGTTTGTCCTGGCCACTCACTGACATTGATTGTCCATTATTAATATTATTAATATGCTGTCGTGGTGTTTAAAATTAAAATATATAATGAAGGCATACTTGCCTTTTTTACCAAAAGCGGCGCCGTGCATAGCATTGTAGAAAGTTGCTTATTCTCGTAACAACAGACGAATGATTCGTTACAATTCTAAATATAAGGCTACTTTCAAAGAACTCAAATACTAAATTGCATTCAACCCCGCGTGCAGAGGGTCAGACGTTAGGCACATATCACCAATACTATTTGTATAAGGGCCGTCCATAAATGACGTCACGCGATTGTGGACGATTTTTGACCCCCCCTCGTCACACGGCGTCACAAAAGTCAGACCCCCCCCTCAAATATGACGTCACAAAGCTCTGCCCCCCCCCCAAAAAAACATGCTTCAAATCGCTTTAAACTATTGTCATTGTAGTGCGTATTTAATGTGGCGCTGCACTCTGATGTTGTAGGAGAAAACATTTATTAAAAAGTCTATTTAACTAATTCTAGATTTGAAGGTTTCGTGACTGCAATAATTCATATTCTTAGGTTTTTTCGGTAAAGTCACGTAGGTAAAACATCAAAATTAATAAAAAAAATAAAATAAAGATCACGACGTTGCCTCCGAAACGTCGTGATCTTTATTTTATTTATTTTTATTAATTTTGATGTTTTACCTACGTGACTTTACCGAAAAAACCTAAGAATATCTATTTAACTAAGTAGAACGTGTTGTCTATATTCATTTAAAGTTGCACATTTTGATGTGACGTCACATTTCTCAACCCCCCCCCCTCGTCACACATCGTCACAATGTCTGACCCCCCCCAGGTGCGTGACGTCATATATGGACGGCCCTAATACATCTCGGAGCTGGAAACTGAGCACAGTCAGTGCAAAATATTACACCGTTTATATTGTTCACATTATCACCACGACATTAATAAAATATACATACCTCTTAAATTAAAACAACAACACCAACAATATGATATAAAACTATATCTATATGGCTTTATTCTTGAAGCCCGAGACAATATTCTTAGGTTTTTTCGGTAAAGTCACGTAGGTAAAAAATTTAAATTAATAAAGTAAAATAAAATAAAATATAAAAATGACGACGTTTCGGAGGCAACACAAGCTTCCGTCTTCAGGTGGAACCCGTCACAGCGCGCTTGCTGTATCAAGTAAGAGAAGCTTGTGTTGCCTCCGAAACGTCGTGATTTTAANTTTTTTATTTTACTTTTATTAATTTAATCTTTTACCTACGTGACTTTACCGAAAAAACCGAAGAATATGAATACTTGCAGTCACGAAAGCTTCAAATCTAGAACCCGAGACAAATACCCCCCCAACCCATTTTGCCTTCCCAACAGAACGGAGCCAGCAGACTCCACGACCCGCGGGTTCATCGCCAATCCGCCAATCCCTCGTCTCGCAGCCGTGACAATGCCGCCACCTGCTGTTCGTGGCTCTCTCTGTCACTCAACTCTCAGACGCCCCCGTTCCTGAGGGCAGCACGACAATTCTAGATGTGAAGCTTTCGTGACTGCAAGGATTCATACTCTTCGATTTAAAGCTTTCGTGACTGCAGGGATTCATCTTCTCGGTTCTTTCGGAAAGCACGTAGAAATAAAATATTATTATATTATTATATTATTTATTATGTTTATTTTTATTATTTTATTACTTCCCTTCTACGTGACTTTACCGAAAAAACCAAAGAGTACAGCACGAAATTCTTTAGTCCGCGAAGTTCGTTGGGCAANCCGCCTCAGTGACTGCTGCTTCGTCACAGTTACTTACAACAACAAACGCCATACGCTATTAAGTGGCGGGACGTCACCACGGCGTTTGTGCCGGCTATGTGCACGTTGAGGCCCTAATTAAGGGGCACCCACCAACAGAGGTCGCAACCGGGTACCCGATACCCGTACCCGACCCGATACCCGTGCTACCCTACCCGACCGGGTACCTGGACCCTAGGTGCGGCCTACGGGTACCCTACTGGTGAGTCACCTGTACTCATTTCCCAACGTCTTGTCTCCCACAATTCAAGTTCCTGTAACCCACCCGCGCCTGCAACATGCTTCATCCCAGAGGTCGCAATCTACCCGATACCCGTACCCTACACGATACCTGTGCCCTACCTGTACCCGTACCCTACCCGATACCCGTACCCTACCCGATACCCGTACCCTACCTGTACCCTACCCGATACCCGTACCCTACCCGATACCCGTACCCTACCCGTACCCTACCGATACCGTACCCTACCCGATACTCGTACCCTACCGATACCCGGCCGGGTACGGATAGCCAGGTATCGGTAGGGTACGGGTACCCGTTTGCGACCTGGTGCGGCCGGGTACGGGTAAGGAATCAAAACCCGTTTGCGACCTCTGCCCACCAACCACCGTCTCGTATTCACCGCGTGCGTGCATTGCACGGCTCTTGAAGTAGCGAGTTTTGGTGTTTACTTTGCGAATTCGAACAAAGATACAGCTCTTCATGTTGTGGCGGTTGCCAACCCTCCGTTGGCTTGTAGTCACTCTCTGCACCCTGTCTGGCCCTCTCTCGCCATCTGAAGAAGGGCAATTCCTCCAAACGTCGTCGATTAATCGTCGGGTTTTTTTGTTGTTCGCCTCGCCTCCGAGTCACGTGGTTCACCAGCCATGCTCCGGGATGTCTCACGAGCCGAGCCGGAGCGATGCACCGCCCACTCGTGCACGCAACTGAGCGGCTCAAGGAACTGAGCCGAAGAACAGCCGAGCCGTGACTGAGAATAGGGGACCCCACGTGTTGATTGTCCACCTTGGCCTTGTGGGTGTGGGATTGCATTTCGAGCCGCATTGGTTCAAAACAGTGCTGTCACAAGGTCAACTCTGGCCCGGTTTCGGCAAACTTAGTAATAGGTTTTTACCCTTTCAACTGGTACAAAACTGACACCTTTATACAAGGCATCATGTTTGCAATAACAACACAAGCAGTCAAAAATGCAAACAAAAAGAAACAACTCTGATGATGATAATGATATGCACTGTCCTTGAAGTTGATTGGTCTACACCCGAGACAGCTTATCAGCGTATCGGTAGGGTTTAGCCGCTCCGAATTGCCACATTGTGTCCGATGATCAGACGCGAGAGACGGAGTGCCATGATCTTGCCAAATATCTGCGGAGACGTCGCGCAAACTGTCGACGATGACGGCCGCCTGCAACCATCATCAACGAAAACCTCAACAATGTCCCCTCAAATTTCGATTTAAAGCTTTCGTGACTGCAGGGATTCATCTTCTTGGTTCTTTCGGTGAAGTCACGTAGAAAGGAAGTAATAAAATAAAAAAATAAACCATAATAAAATACAATTCTCACAACGTTTCGGCCACAACGCAAGCAGCCTGTTCTTCACCTGAGGCTGCTTGCGTTGTGGCCGAAACGTCGTGAGAATTGTATTTTATTGTTTTATATTTATGATTTTATTATTTCCCTTCTACGTGCTTTACCGAAAGAACCAATGAAATGTCCCCTCCTCATCACCACCGACTCACGTCCCCAATGATCCCTCTCCCGCCTTCTGGGATCGCACTGTAACAGGATATAATGAATCTTCGACACAATTAATGATAAGTTACGTGAATGTTTTAGGCCCCGAAACAAAGTCATTTGGCGTGGCGTTTCCCATATAAGGAATACTGGAACAGGAATCGACCGATTTTTAATGACACAGCTCGATGTGCCGGAAATCGGCCGATTTTATAGGGCCCTACTTAAAAAAAAAAAACACGTAAATATTAAAACACAAATTACTTGCATAGTAAGTCATTGTATTTTTTCATTTGCTATACAGCCAGATAATACAACTCACTAACCTTAAACACCAGTCGTTGAAGGCAGTATAGTACTATAGTAATAGAGCAAGTGCAGAATCACTGAACCGGAATTGATAGCTTGAAATCATTCAGCACGGGCCCTTGAAAGTGTGGGGCCTGTAGCATCTACTTTTGCGACGAGGATAATCCGCACTGGTTCGAACACTGCTTGATCAATCCTCAAATACATAGACACAGGTACTCAAATATCAGTGTCCGAGCACGGATCAAGCTGATATTTTGCACACACGTGTCTGTGTTCAAACATGGATCAAGCATCGATCAAGCTACGGTATTTTTAATACTTGTCTTACGATTTGTGGATCAAAAAGCCCATGTTAGGCCACCCCTTGATGCTTATTGGCTTCCCACTGCATTAACATAATTTATCTTTAATTCTGTCGCAAATTGATTATACATCCTGCTAACCAACATGGACATTCGCTAAATGACCTGACCAACATGGACACTCGCTAAATGCCTGAACCAACATGGACAATCACTAAATAACCTAACCAACATGGATACTCGCTAAATGACCTGACCAACATGGATACTCGCTAAATGACCTGACCAACATGGACACTCGTTAAATGACCTGACCAACATGGACACTCACTAAATGACCTGACCAACATGGACACTCGCTAAATGACCTGACCAACATGGACACTCGCTAAATGACCTGACCAACATGGACACTCGTTAAATGACCTGACCAACATGGATACTCGCTAAATGACCTGACCAACATGGACACTCACTAAATAACCTAACCAACATGGATACTCGCTAAATGACCTGACCAACATGGATACTCGCTAAATGACCTGACCAACATGGACACTCGATAAATGACCTGACCAACATGGACACTCACTAAATGACCTGACCAACATGGACACTCGTTAAATGACCTGACCAACATGGATACTCGCTAAATGACCTGACCAACATGGACACTCGCTAAATGACCTGACCAACATGGACACTCGCTAAATGACCTGACCAACATGTACACTCGCTAAATGACCTGACCAACATGTATACTCGCTAAATGACCTGACCAACATGGACGCCACTCGCTAAATGACCTAACCAACATGGACACTCGCTAAATGACCTGACCAACATGGACACTCGTTAAATGACCTAACCAACATGGACACTCGTTAAATGACCTGACCAACATGGACACTCGTTAAATGACCTGACCAACATGTACACTCGCTAAATGACCTGACCAACATGTATACTCGCTAAATGACCTGACCAATATGGATACTCGCTAAATGACCTGACCAACATGTATACTCGCTAAATGACCTGACCAATATGTACACTCGCTAAATGACCTAACCAACATGTATACTCGCTAAATGACCTGACCAATATGGATACTCGTTAAATGACCTGACCAACATGGACACTCGCTAAATGACCTGACCAACATGTACACTCGCTAAATGACCTGACCAACATGTATACTCGCTAAATGACCTAACCAACATGGACACTCGTTAAATGACCTGACCAACATGGACACTCGTTAAATGACCTGACCAACATGTACACTCGTTAAATGACCTGACCAACATGTATACTCGCTAAATGACCTGACCAATATGGATACTCGCTAAATGACCTGACCAACATGTATACTCGCTAAATGACCTGACCAATATGGATACTCGCTAAATGACCTGACCAACATGTATACTCGCTAAATGACCTGACCAATATGTACACTCGCTAAATGACCTGACCAACATGTATACTCGCTAAATGACCTGACCAATATGGATATTCGTTATATGACCTGACCAACATGGACACTCGCTAAATGACCTGACCAATATGGATACTCGCTAAATGTCCTGACCAACATGTATACTCGCTAAATGACCTGACCAATATGGATACTCGCTAAATGACCTGACCAACATGTATACTCGCTAAATGACCTGACCAACATGTATACTCGCTAAATGACCTGACCAATATGGATACTCGCTAAATGACCTGACCAACATGTACACTCGCTAAATGACCTGACCAATATGGATACTCGCTAAATGACCTGACCAACATGTACACTCGCTAAATGACCTAACCAACATGGACACTCGCTAAATGACCTGACCAACATGTATACTCGCTAAATGACCTGACCAATATGTACACTCGCTAAATGACCTGACCAACATGTACACTCGCTAAATGACCTAACCAACATGGACACTCGCTAAATGACCTGACCAACATGTATACTCGCTAAATGACCTGACCAATATGTACACTCGCTAAATGACCTGACCAACATGTATACTCGCTAAATGACCTGACCAACATGTACACTCGCTAAATGACCTAACCAACATGGACACTCGCTAAATGACCTAACCAACATGGACACTCGCTAAATGACCTGACCAACATGTATACTCGCTAAATGACCTGACCAACATGTACACTCGCTAAATGACCTGACCAATATGGATACTCGCTAAATGACCTGACCAACATGTACACTCGCTAAATGACCTAACCAACATGGACACTCGCTAAATGACCTGACCAACATGTACACTCGCTAAATGACCTGACCAATATGGATACTCGCTAAATGACCTGACCAACATGTACACTCGCTAAATGACCTAACCAACATGGACACTCGCTAAATGACCTGACCAACATGTATACTCGCTAAATGACCTGACCAATATGTACACTCGCTAAATGCCTGACCAACATGTATACTCGCTAAATGACCTGACCAATATGGACACTCGTTAAATGACCTAACCAACATGGACACTCGCTAAATGAACTAACCAACATGTACACTCGCTAAATGACCTGACCAACACGGACACTCACTAAATAACCTAACCAACATGGATACTCGCTAAATGACCTGACCAACATGGATACTCGCTAAATGACCTGACCAACACGGACACTCACTAAATGACCTGACCAACATGGACACTCGCTAAATGACCTGACCAACACGGACACTCACTAAATAACCTAACCAACATGGATACTCGCTAAATGACCTGACCATCATGGACACTCGCTAAATAACCTGACCAACATGGACACTCGCTAAATGACCTGACCAACATGGACACTCGCTAAATGACCTGACCAACATGGACACTCGCTAAATGACCTGACCAACATGGACACTCGCTAAATGACCTGACCAACATGGACACTCGCTAAATGACCTGACCAACATGGACACTCGCTAAATGACCTGACCAACATGGACACTCGCTAAATGACCTGACCAACGTGGACGCCACGCGATACATCTGCAGTGCCCCCGTGGGCCACCACGCCGTGCTACTGCAGCGCCCGTGGGGCGACAAGACAAATGTGCGGTGTCTTAGCGGGTAGCAATGCAGCGGAGCCGTGGGGGGCGAATTCTAGAATGCAGCAGCAGCAGCCTCGGCGATTGACGGCTATGGAAGAATGCGTCGGCGAGCAGCCCCTGGCCACGGCAAATTGTGCTAATGCAGAATGTTTTATACATGTTTTATCTTACTCTCTTTATTAAGTTGAAGCGTTCATGTGTGCGTGAATTCAAATGTGTTAAAAAAATAAATGTTGTTTAACTTATCCTAAATTGAACACAGCGGTTGTTTGTGTGTGTTTAAAACAATCTCAGTGAACGTTTTTTCAAATATTTTTTATATTCTTAGTTGTTAACGGTTTTGTATTTTTTCACGAGTTTATTTTTCATCCGTGTTTTCCTAGTTATATAACATATTTACTCTTTGCGTTCGAATTTATGTGTGCCTATTTGTTTTCCTGTGTGTTTTGTGTGCACGTTCATTGTACGTGTCATTCAATTAAAAATATTGCACACTGCTGTCGTGTATAGTGGACTGTTGATGGGTCAAGTATAATGACAACAGTCCAAGTGTTTGATAAATATTGTAGTCTGTGGTGCGATTTAGTGCGCGTGGTGCAGTGTGTAGTAGAGTACTGTGCGATCTATTGTGCAGAGGCCCCTTTGGCATCACCGCCACCCCCCTTGGCGTGGTAATTGTCGACGCAGAGCGGCGCTCCGTGCCGCCTGTTCCAGGGAGCCGAGTTCCACGAACTCCGAGTTTCACGCCGTGCATCTCCAGCACCACGTGCGCCGCTTCTACCATCTCCACATGGGCTGACAACCTCACCTGCTCGGCTGCCATCAGCCACTGCCAGAGGTCGCAACCGGGTATCCGATACCCGTACCCTACCCGATACCCGGCTACCCGTACCCGGCGACCCTGGTGCGGCCGGGTATGGGTACGGGTAGACCGTGAGTCACTGGTGAGTAACTGTTTGTCACTCATTTCCCAACGTCTTGTCTCTTCTCACAATTCAAGTTCCTAGAATCAACCCACCCGCGCCTGCAACATGGCTTCATCCCAGAGGTCGCAATCAGGTACCGATACCCGTACCCTACCCATACCCGGCCGGGTACGGGTAGGGTATGGATACGGCCGGGTACGGGTACCCGTTTGCGACCCTGGTGCGGCCGGGTACGGGTACGGGTAAGGAATCAAAACCCGTTTGCGACCTCTGGCCACTGCTCTGTGAGTTTGTTCTATGATGACCCCCGTGCAGTGGCCGTGACCTTCAAGATCGACTCGTGCCCAAGTCGTGTCCTGGCTGGTGTTTGTGTGCTGCTACCGGCTTGTGTGTAACTGGTGGAGCGGACCGCTGCTCATCACCCACCCACTAACTTTGCTCTCAACGCATCAAACTCACTGTCACCTCCTCCGTCACACACACCCCGATACTTTCTCAAACAATGGCACCTCTCATATTCTGTTCCTTATTTTCCTCCAGTCTACAATATTCTAGAATTAAATGATAATGTTTGTTTCATTAGGTGTCCTCTGGTCTCCGTCGCTTAAAGATTACTCGTAGACATGCCTCACTACACGTCATGAACGCCGTTTAGGATAGCATTCTATTACAACATATATTGTTAAACTATTAATATTGTGTTCATTAGGTCAGGTGTTGAAACCAATCCTGTTAACATTGTAGCCACATCTTCTCTGTCACTCACCTGGCTACTCAACAGATTTCAAAAACAGACAGGGCCTTTGAATTGTCCAGATCAACATTAGAGGACTCACAGCTAAACTTAACAATTAAAATGTAGTTCAATAATCTTTGCCCGGACACCTTCTGCCTGTCTAAACATGCCTTACCTCACATTTCACTCATAGCCTAATGAAATTGAAGGATATAATTACATTACGATTGACAGGCAATCAAGAGGAGGAGGCATAGCAGTTTATGTGAAAAACTATCGACTTACATTTCACTTACTGCTGTATCCGACCCAGGCTCTTTTTAACGTATCACACCCATCGTTTTTTCTCAAGGCAACCAAATTTGACTGATGTGTTGCTATTGACCACCAAATTGTAAGATACCAAATTGATCCCGGGATAAAATTACGTCACCCATTCTGAAAGGTGAATTATTGATCATAGGGGACCGAAATTAGAATTGGCTAAACCTACCAAACGATGCATTAGACTTTACAGACGGGTACAATCCGTATCAATTAATTACTTCAACCGCTCTATGGGAACCTCATTTGCCAGTAGCAATATGATAATTGTTTTTTTTCAACTTCAATGACAGTGCACATTATCAGAGTTATGTTCTTTTGTTTGCATTATGGCTGCAGGTATTGCGGTCTATGCAAACATGACTCCTTGTAAAAAGGTGTCAGTTTTGTTGCCAGATAGAAGGGTAAAAAAACAATTATCATACTTCAACCGCTATTTGACAAAGCGCCCCCTAACATCGGGAGGAGGGTAAGCCGGTCGTGGGCGTAGCACGTGACCACGACCAGCAAAGTCCTCGAGTGAGACGTCCGTCATCCACCACGTGGCCATCAGTCAGCACCGCCATCATTGCCCCTCATCTAGAAACGGCTTCTTGTGGTGAACATGCAAACAAACGTTCTCTGATCATGTACGCGATGCATGCTCTGATACGTGCAATGTCTTTGTACTGTTCATCTTTTGGCATTCTCTAGTCTGACACCCCTGAGGAAGACTTTGATTGTTTTTTCCAGGATTTTTCTGTTGCGTTTAGTCACTTTAAGATGTTTCTGTTCACGTTTTTGTTTGTTGCGGTTGCACCCGACTCAAGTGCCGCATGGCACACAGTTGTGATTACGTGTGTCTGTTCCAAATGTTTAACGTACTTCCCGACATGCAACGAACTTGAAATTTGCCATGTGGGTACTTTCCAGACTGTACACCATGCAAACATTATAAAAATACACTTTTGGTTTTTTTTTTTGGGGGGGGGGTAGCTCAATAATTCATATATTTTTTGCACGGCAAGTGAGCTGTGACGTCACATCTGGCACGTGACCCGCGCAAGTGGAAGCGAGTTCGATTCCCGCTCACGGCCACCACCGGTGACGATTATTTCAACCGGTCCTGGCCTCCCCTAGGTCGACTCAGCCTCAAAACGAGTAACTGCTGTGGTGTGTGAACATCGCCACTGCGGAGACAAAGGCGGCCGGGCGTGGTGGATCCAAGTCCCGGACGACGCCGGGTAGTACAGCTCGTACCTAATACATGAAACTGAAAATGAAACTGAGACTAGGCCATAAATAAGGCTGCTCTCTTTGCTGTAGGCCAATCATTTTCAAAGACAATGTATGTATAATGATTAGAGCATGTGTGTTAGCATGTTTACCACAAGTACGTGTGGTCAATGCAGGACTTGATTCCTTGCAAGAGGTATCTATTCTTCTTTTTCATATTTTGATACTGGCAAAAAATGTACCCCGTCATATTGCTGCTCACCCAAGCTATGCATGCTCTGGTACGTGTGGCAATGTCTTTGTACCGTTGGCCTTTTGGTATTGATCTCTGGTCTGACCCTGGTGATGAGACTAGGCCATACAGCTGGCTTCAGTTGTGACGTCCTACCGGTTTCACTCCAATGCGCGATGCGACCAGTAGGTGGCAGTACAGCGAAGTGGTTTTCCATCGTGGGGAGATCCGCCAAGCATTCAAGATCCATTCCGCGATCTGCCCGCCAGAGGATCCATCCCATCAACACAACAACCACCGGTGTGATGGTAGGTGCAAGTCGCGTCGTCGCTAACGTGTAACATCGCCTGATATTTAACAAAATGTGAAGGAATATAAAGCATCATCACGCGATCTCCGGTCATCCTTGCAGCGGACAAGACGGTGGTTGCTGCATCACGCGGCACTTTCAGATGCGCTGCTGCTTTGCGGCCGTCTGGAACGCTCTTCCTGGCCAATATTAGGACGCTACTGGAGATATGCACTTTTAAATCATAATGTAGATTGCAAACACATTTCGTGAGAACTGCGTTTTGTGAGCGACAATCGAAACGTCGTGAGAATTATTTTATATGTTTAATTTTTATTATTTTATTATTTCCCTTCTACGTGAGAATATTAATCCCTGCAGTCACGAAAGCTTTAAATCGAAACAAAACAGGTGTTAAGATGTTTAATCACCAAACTGAAATCTTTTACAAGGAATCATGTCTGCTTTAACCACAATACTTGTGGTCAGAATGCAAACAAAAAACATACTCTGATAATATTCTTGTTTTTTTCGGTAAAGTCACGTAGAAGGGAAGTAATAAAATAAAAAGGTCTGTCAAGTAGACAGAGTCTGAAATTCAGACTCTGTCTACTTGACAGACCTGTTCTCCACCTGAAGACGGCTGCTTGCGTTGTGGCCGAAACGTCGTGAGAATTATTTTATTATGTTTTATTTTTATTATTTTATTACTTCCCTTCTACGTGACTTTACCGAAAGAACCAAGAAGATGAATCCCTGCAGTCACGAAAGCTTTAAATCGAAAAATACTCTGATAATATATGCATTAAATCTTGACTTAAAGCTTTCGTGACTGCAGGAATTCATATTCTTTGGTCTTTCGGTAAAGCCACGTAGATAGAAAAAATAATAAAAATATCACGACGATTCGATCACAACGCAAGCAATCGTCGCCTGATGATGATTGCTTGCATTGCGATCGAAACGTCGTGATTTTTTTTATTATTTTAATATCTACGTGGCTTTGCTCTGATAGTGCATTATCTTTGTGATGTACACCTTTTGGCGTCCTCTGGTCTAACATCTTTTGAGACGAGGCTCGAAAGAAAGCTATCTTTGGTGTGGACCAATCAGTTTCAAAGACAATGCCAATATTATCACAGTACGTTTTTTTTTTTGCATTCTGACCACAAGCATTGTGCAGACATGATTCCTTGTAAAAGGTTTCAGTTTGGTGTTTTAGCATCTCAACACACCTGTTTTGTTGCCAGAATAAAAGAGAAAACCTATTCTCATATTTTGGTACTGGCAAAGGAGGTCCCATGATGAAAACTGCGTTTTGTGTTTAGTTTGTTGTCCTTCAGATACCCATAGACTCACACAGAGACATATAGACTCACACAGAAACCTATAGACTCACACAGAGACCTATAAACTCACACAGAGACCCATAGACTCACATAGAGACCATAGACTCACACACAGACCATAGACTCACACAGAGACCCATATACTCACACAGACCATAGACTCACATAGAGACCCATAGACTCACACACAGACCCATAGACTCACATAGAGACCCATATACTTACACAGACACCCATAGACTCACATAGAGACCCATAGGCTCACACACAGACCCATAGACTCAGATAGAGACCCATATACTCACACAAACACCCATAGACTCACACAGAGACCCATAGATTCACACAGACACCATAGACTCACACAGAAATCCAGAGACTCACAAAGAGACCCATAGACTCAGATAGAGACCCATATACTCACACAGACACCATAGACTCCCACAAAGACCCATAGACTCACACAGACACCCATAGACTCACACAGAGACCCATAGACTCACACATGAATCCAGAGACTCACAAAGAGAACAATTTATTAAGAACTAATTTTTGTGTTTCGTTTGTTGTTCTTCCCCCGCACCTCCGATGAGCAGGGTTGGCTACGTACGGTACGAAAGAAGTTCAACACACAGTCTGTTCTAGCTATGACGCGGTCGTTGTTGCGTTCCCGAAGAACACCGCGTTATGGAGAAGTCGCGTAGAATAAATAATATATAATATAAGGGTAAAGCACAGTCTGCGATAACGCGTGAGACGCCTAACACAATCTTGATTTGAAGCTTTCGTGACTGGAGGAATCCATACTCTTTGGTTCTTTCGGTCAAGTCACGTAGGTAGAAAAATAAAACAACATAAAAAATAATACATCACGACGTTTCGATCGCAACACAAGCGGTCGTCCTCAGGCAGAAAAAATAATCCAGCAGTGGAACTGCTGAACCAGCGAGAGAGCAGCTACAACAACAAGAGGTCATTTACCTAGCGATGGGCAAGCAAGCGGGGTCTGAGCTGGAAACGAATTCCATCCACGGACGCAAGCACGTCAGTTGTGTTAATGGGGGAGATTAGGGAGAGAGATTAAGGAGAGAGATTAGCATGAATGAGCTTCCGTCGCCACATCAGAGTATCATCCCCGCATATGCGCACAACAGCAGTGTTAATGAGAGATTAGCACCATGAGAGTGCAATCCAAAGGCATGTGAGAGATCTAAGAGAGAGGCACAGAGAGAGAGAGAGACACAGAGTCGGAAATAACAGCTGACATAGGCAGGTATGATGGAAACATCACAGTCAGTTAAGGCTTTACCTGGCTAATAACGTCCTTCCAATGGTTTTTCAATTTGTACCCATCCTCTCGGCTGAAGTTGTCTGTGTTTATATCTGGATGGCTTCATGAACAAAACTATGAAGGTAGCCGGTAGGTTTGCAGAGTACCTCCGTCTTGGAAAAATCTATTTCGTGTGAGATCACAGCGTTTAAACAATGATCAGCAACGGCAGAGGTATTGGTCCTACCGTGTTTCAAATCCGCCTTGTGTTCACGAACGCGGTCCGAGACATGTCGTTTCGTTTCCCCAATGTAACTGCTGCCACAACCACATCTCAGTTTGTAGACACCGGGTATTGCATGTCAGGAATCACATCCTTTACAGATGGGATCAATCACGTATTTTGTGTACTGTGTTGAAACGAACCTGGATCTTGTGTTTGTTTAAATTTTGGATTTTTTTTGGTAACCCCTGCTATGTATAGTAAAGTGATGGTTATGGTTGGATTCTCAGAAGGCTGTCTCCCATGGCTGGGGAGACAGCTTTGCGGATTGTACGGTCAGAGTATCCGTTCATCCTGAGGGATTGGTGTACGTGCTCCAACTCACTGGCTAGGTGGTGCTGGTCGGAGATGCAACAGGCCCTGTGGTGTAGGGTTTTGATGACGGAATTCTTCTGGGTGGTTGGAGTCAGGCTTTAGAAAGGCATCCGTGTGGGTGGCTTTCCTGTAGACAGAGTGTCCCAACGAGCCATCAGGTCTCGTCTCGATCAAAACATCCAGGAATGGTAGCTTGCCATCCTCTTCCACTTCCATGGTGAATTTGAGAGGGAGGGAGGGAGGGGCTGCTGGAGGGGGAGGGGCTGGAGGGGGAGGGGGAGAGGAGGGGGAGGGGGCTAGAGGGGGGGAGGGCTTGAGGGGAGAGGATGGAGCACAGTGACTGCTGGGGGAGGGGGCTGAAGGGGAGGGGGCTGGANGGGGGGCTGGAGAGGAGGGGAGCAGAGGGCTGTTGGGGGGGGGGGCTGGACAGGGAAGGGGGCTGGAGATGGGGGGGGGCTGGAGGGGAGGGGCTGCAGAGGGATGTGTTCGCGAAAAAAAATATTACCGAGAATTTATATGGCACACGAATATCGGAGCTTCTCTTTGCACGCAAATGCACAATTAGGGAGGATTATCGCAAATGATGGTCTTCCTTGAGCAATAACAACAACAGCAGCAGCAACAACAATAATAATATAATAATAATGCGGCATCAAGATTAAGAGTCGGTTTTTGAACATTATACAAAACTGCAGCGGATTCAGCGATCACTATCGGCCGGAGCGCGCCACGTGTGCCTCCGTGGGGAGTGGTGGCGCAGCGGTTGGCGCGCCACCAACCACCACCACCGACACCGCTGGCGGCTGTCTGAACTGGATCCTAGGCCCCCTTCCCCTAGATCGACTCAGCCTTAAATGAGTAGCTGGCGAGACAAAGGCGGCCCCGGCGTGGTGCGTGCCACCCACCCCCTCGTGTGCCTTCGTAGGCGCTGCTGCTACTCGCTGCCAACAGCACTTGCCCCAACAGTCTGCTCCAGGCACATACCGGGGATCTTTTGTCTTTGTGCGGGGAGCGGTGGCGCAGCGGTGAGCTGCGACCTCAGTTCCATTCTCGCTCACGAACAACACCGGTGGAGAATACTTGAAACGGTCTCGGAGTCCTCCTCCTCTAGGTCGACTCGGCCTTAAAAACCATCAGCACCGAGGAGACGGAGGCGGCGCGAGTGGGTGCTGGCCACCCACCCCTCGTGTGCTATCCCTGCCTTCACATCGACGCTACTTGCTAACGGCACTATTATTATTATTATTTCTTACTAACTTTTTATTTTATTTGAGCTGTGTAGCTCTTTTTTTGGAACGACCTGACCATCACAAATGATATCTTCACGAAGTGACGGCTTCTCAGCACCAATGCGTGTACAGTTAAAGAGAAAGCCAAACCCGCTAAACGCGTGGTGATGTAGATTCTAAATGGGGAGGGGAAAACCGGAAGACCCGGAGAGAAATCCACGCGACCACCACGGGAAGAGAGAAACAGACACAAACACCGAATACACAGCAGCAGGCTTCGTCAGGGCCGGGATAGAACCCACACCACCTCCTGCATCCCAGGCGAGGGAGTCAACATCTCCGAGCCACCGTGCTGATGATGAGAGCGAGGATCCACGCCCGCGGAGGAACTCCGCAAGCGCCGCGATTCCCTCCTAGCCCTGCACTGAACACACACCCGCACGCAGCGCACCGGAGTAGTGTCCTGGGGGGGGGTTGCCTGGCACATCGGGTTTTAATCCGAAGGGCCCCTACAGGGAGAGTCCCACGGTTTCCCGGTGCCAGGGGATTGGCCGACCCTCGCAGGACAGGCTACATTGCGGTGCCCTAAGATTGGTTTAAACTTGTGTGGGCGCAGAAAGAAAAGGTTCCTGGGCCAACCGCAATGAGGTACAACTCGGGGGGGGGGAGGACGGGGAAGGAACGCTTAGCAAGGGACAATGGGCGGCTGCCCCGNCCGCCGGTAACAGGGGGGGCGGTAACCGCAGGTAAGCGCACGATTGGCGACGCGGTACAATGGCACCCGGGCCTTTGAAGTTAGAAAAAAATTCCCCAAAGTTTTTCACTATAAACCTTTTGCGTGGCGGAGAGTTCTTCCTCGGCTTGGGGCTGCCACCTATGGGTCTATTGTCTCCACCATTAAGCAATTGGCAAATAAATATTTAAAACATTTCCCCAAAAGTTAAAATTTTGGAAAAAAATTTTCACGAAAATAATTGTCACGCACAACGAGTCTGTGTGCAAAATGTCAGCTCGATTGGATCACNGGAAGTGGTAAAAAAAAAGATTTGCACGGTCGTAAGCAAGCAAGCAAGCCGCAAGCAGTGCTAATATGATTTAAAAAGGGCACGGACAGGTCAGTTCCTCAACCCGGGCGTCCAGACCCATCCCTGCCGGCCCGCCACCACGAGTCGCGCAGCCTCCGTGTGAAGCCAGCGAGTGCTGCTACGAGGCAGTGACGGGTCAAGTCTTCTCCCGTCCTTCTCCTCCGACCCTCACAGCGTCCGTGCGACGCCGTGAGTCCATCGAGGTACGTGGTAGGATGCTTGAGTGACTGGGTTCATCTCACAAGATATTCCCCTCCAGGTAGTGTGCATTTGTGCCGTTGATAAACTTTGGTACAGAGTATCGGCGCAGTGTGACTTCTGTGTGTGTGGGTAGAACATCGGCGTGGTGTCTGCGATTTGTGTGCGGTGCGACTGCGCGAGTGAGCGAGTGTAGAGCTGCAGCGTCGGTGTGGTGTTGGTAATCTGAGGGGGTGTGTGAGGCGCGCCGTGTTCACGTAGNCGCCTCCGCGCNAAACAATAGCATCGACGGCGAGGCGCGCGCGCAAGCTCGCGCAATCCTAGCGCTCGCATCGTGTGCAGCGGATTCGGGCTCAACCACCCGGAGGTGCGCGCATATTCACGCAGCCGCCTTCGTGTAAACGAGCGCCTGCAGGGGCGCGCGTGTGCACGCAGCCGCCTTCGTGTGAGCGCCGNAGGGGCGCGCGTGTGCATGCAGCCACCTTCGTGTTAGTGGCGGTGGCGGTGGTCGTGTGCGGGATAACCCCGGGCGGTGGTGAGCCAGCCACGCGGCCATGTCCCTCTGAGAGGGCGCGGGGGGGGGGGGGGGCGATCACCCAATCGGAGGGGGCCTGGCGAGAGGAGGAGGGGGGAGTGGAGGGGGTGGACGTCGGCCTCCACCAGAGACCCAGACTCCAAATAGACAGAAGCAGGCATCGTTAGGGTTGGGATTGAACCCACGAACCTCCTGCATACCAGGCGAAGCAGTTCACATCTCTGTGCGCGTCCATAAATGACGTCACGCACTAGGGAAGGGGGTCAGTCAGACATTTGTGACGATGTGTGACGAGGGGGGGGGGTTGAGAAATGTGACGTCAAAATGCGCAACTTTAAATAAATATAGCATTGTTATGACAACACTAATTGCTATAACAACACTCCTACAACATCAGAGTGCAGCGCCACATTAAATACGCACTACAATGACAATAGTTTAAAGCGATTTGAAGCATGTTTAAATTGTTTTTTTTGGGGGGGAGAGCTTTGTGACGTCATATTTGAGGGGGGGGTCAAAAATCGTCCAAATCGCGTGACGTCATTTATGGACGGCCCATAATACATGCTCTGATAATTATCAGAGCCACGTGTTTGTTTGCATGTTCACCACAAGCACCGTGTGTGGTTAATGCAGCCACTTGATTGCTTACAAAAGATATATTTGCTGTTTGAACATCTTACCACACCTGTTTTATATTTCCAGAATGAGTGAAATCTATGACTATTTTTCTTATACAATTGTATATAGTGTGGTGCGTGGAGATGACTCCTCTGTTTGCGAACATTCGACTTACAAACTTTCAGAGATACGAAACACATTGTCCTGCGGAGGGAGCTGGTAGGAACGTTGGGTTGCTCGGTCAATGGCCTGCAGGGTCAACGGCGGCGTGGTGTATTCCGCAAATATGCCGACTGTGAGGGCGGGCACAAGCCGGCGTGAGTAGCTTAAACGTTGAGTTTTATAAGGGCACCACNGGGTGACCAGCCCCTCCCCACCCAGCCCACCCTCCCCACCCAGCCCCTCCCCACCTTCCCACCCAGCCCTCCCCACCCTCCCACCCAGCCCACCCTNCCCACCCAGCCCTCCTCACCCTNCCCACCCAGCTCCACCCTCCNACCCCCCACCCTCCCACCCCCACCCAGCCCCACCCTCCCCACCCAGCCCTCCCCACCCTCCCACCCAGCCCTCCCCACCCTCCCCACCCAGCCCTCCCCACCCAGCCCTCCCTCCGCACCCACCCTCCTCACCCGCCCCACCCCACCCACCCATCCCACCCTCCCATCCACACCCTCCCCTCCCCACCCAGCCCCTCCCTCCCCACCCAGCCCCTCCCTGCACGACGGACACAATAATCCCCTGTGGGCTGGTGTAACCAGGAGGTTCCTACCGTACAAATCCGTCCGTATTTATGTCGGTGGCACTGCGAAGTTTTACTGACGGCGCGGATCCACACCCCAAGACATCTGTCATTAAAGAAACTTCATAGATCATCGGATTCCTCCAGGATAAAAGACCGATTCTGCAACAGCGTTTCGGAGACTACACGGGAAGACGAGTGTGTCTTGTATCCTATTCTTTGGGTGCGTGTGAGATNAGAACAAGAATTATATGAAGTTACATTCATTGACCTTTGTCAATTTGGAGGGGCTCGTTTCGCATACTTCACCTCGCTCCAATGCGCGTTCGTTTACAAAGAGGGGAGCCCCCCGCCCCCAGGACGGTGTTAATGTTGGCCACTGATGTTATCTCCGGAAATAGAACCGAGGGTCGTGCCGGTTCATAGCTCAGTGCCAAACTGCGCCAGCTCCCGACCCACGCGATAGATAAGCTCCGCGGTCATTATCGCGCCTCTTGACGGACTTCCTGCAGCAACAACATCATCAGCAGCAGCATCATCATCAGCAGCAGCGATGGGAACAACAGCGTAATAATCGTCATCATCAGCGGCATCAGCAGGAACGGCAGCAGCATCATGATTATCGTAGCAGCAGCAGCAGCATCAGCAGCGTTCCTCATAATCATCGTCGTTATCAACAGCATCATCAACAAAAACATCATCATTAGCAGCAGCATTTTTATAATCATCGTCATCATCAACAGCATCATCAGCAGCATCCTCATTGTCATCATCGTCATCATCAACAGCATCATTAGCATTCTCATCATCAGCATCCTCATCATCGGTATCATCATTAGCAGCATCATCCTCATAATCATCAGCAACAGCATTATCAGCAGCAGAATCATAACCATCATCAGCATGCTCATAATCATCGTCGTCATAAGTAGCAACAACAGCATCATCATCAGCAGCATCATCAGCATCCTCACAATCATCATCAGCAGCAGTATCCTCACAATCATCATCAGCAGCAGCATCCTCACAACCATCATCAGCAGCAGCATAATCATCATCAGCAGCAGCATCCTCACAATCATCATCAGCAGCAGCATCATCATCAGCAGCAGCATCCTCACGTAATTCATCAGGTAATCCTCACAATAAAGATCGTACACCATCATCAGCAGCAGCATCCTACTCTCTCAAGCAGTCCTAAATCATCGTTAGCAAGTATTCACAAAAACATCATCATAGCAGCAGCATCCTTCATCATCAGCAGTATCACAATCATCCGCAACTCCAATTTGCGCGCCTCACAATATCATGCAGCGCATCCTCACAATCATCATCAGCAGCAGTCCTCACATATCATCACAGCAGCATCCTCACACATCATCAGCAAGTCTAAATCATCATCAGGCAGCACACAACCATGCGCAGTATTCAAATCATCATCAGCAGCAGCATCAAATATGATCAGCAACAGTACTCACAATCATCATCAGCAGCAAATAACAACAGATATCCTACATCAGCAAAGCAAAAACAGAAGCATCATAACTGTAAGGTCGATAAAGTTCGACCGGAGGTAAAGTCACGTCTAAAGAGTTCTAAATCCGTTTTATTTAGACCTGCTTGTAGAGTTGTGTTGTTGTTGGTGTGTTTGTTGTCCTTCACCCGCAACTCCGATTTGCGCGCTTGGCTATATAGGTGCGAAAAAAAAGTTCACATATGGGCAGTCCTGGACCTACGGACACGGTTCCCGAGACCCGTTCGTAAGAAAGGTTCGTAAGTCGGAACACAACGATGCGCCGTATTTAAATGCCCACCCGGTCCGTGGTATGAAATGTGTTGCGGTTCAATAGAACAGGGAAGCACTGTTAAACTCGCAAATAAGAAGAAATATTGACGCAAAGAAAATATAAATATATATACTGTATATAAATAAAGTAAGACTAAAATACAGTCACGTGAATGGAAAACAAAAACTGATTTTCAAATCCTGTACTCAGTCAGATGCTGGCGTGCGGTCGCAAGGGGCGCAATGAGTGACCACACAGACACACACACAGACACGCACACACATACACAAACACACACACAGACACACACACAGACACACAGACACACACACACAGACACACACACAGACACACACACAGACACACACACAGACACACACAGACACACATACAGACACACAGACACACACAATACAGACACACACACACACACAGACACACAGACAGACACACACACACACACACACAGACACACACACAGGCACACAGACACACACACACACAGACACACACACACAGCACAACACACAGCACAACACACACAGACACACACACACACACAGACACACACACAGACACACACACACAGGCACACACACAGACACACACACAGACACACACAGACACACAACAACAACCACCATTCGCCACTAAGTGGTGACGTCACCACGACGCTTGTGCCAGGCTATGTGCACCTTGAGGCCACGTGAAGTGTCGAACGCCCGCTGGCAGGAGGTCACGGGCAGACCCAGCAGGTGCCACGGGTCGACTGACTGAGATGACTGGCTGATGCACCACCTGTGTCCCTTACTGTAAAAAAGAAATCGTCCAAAATCGCGTGACGTCATTTATGGACGGCCCCACAAATGATAGCCAAACGAAGTGGTTTACCATCAACATCACGTGCAATTTGAAGCAGTAGCCAAAATTCGAAGACTTGTAGTGACGTTGAGTCAAAATGTGGAGGGGAAAAACCAGAGGACCCGGAGAAAAATCCACGGGAGAGAGACACGCAGACTCCAATTATACAGCAGGCGTCATGGTCGGGATCGAACCCACGCCTCCTGTACACCAGGCGAGGTAGTTAACATCTCCTAGCCACCGTGATGATGATGAGAGACACAAACTCCAAATATACAGCAGCAGGCGTCAGGGTCGGGATCGAACCCACGACCTCCTGCACACCAGGCGAGGTAGTTAACATCTCCTAGCCACCGTGATGATGATGAGAGAGAGACACAAACTACAAATATACAGCAGGCGTCAGGGTCTGGATCGAACCCACGCCTCCTGTACACCAGGCGAGGCAGTTAACATCTCCTAGCCACCGTGATGATGATGAGAGAGAGACACAAACTCCAAACATACAGCAGGCGTCAGGGTCGGGATCGAACCCACGCCTCCTGTACACCAGGCGAGGTAGTCAACATCTCCTAGCCACCGTGATGATGATGAGAGAGACACAAACTCCAAATATACAGCAGCAGGCGTCAGGGTCGGGATCGAACCCTCGACCTCCTGCACACCAGGCGAGGTAGTTAACATCTCCTAGCCACCGTGATGATGATGAGAGAGAGAGAGAGACACGCAAACTCCAAACATATAGCAGGCGTCAGGGTCGGGATCGAACCCACGACCTCCTGTACACCAGGCGAGGTAGTTAACATCTCCTAGCCACCGTGGTGATGAGAGAGAGACACGCAAACTCCAAACATACAGCAGGCGTCAGGGTCGGGATCGAACCCACGACCCCTGTACACCAGGCAAAGTAGTTAACATCTACTAGCCATTGAGGCACTATCTGTTAGGTGGGGCCCCCAATATTCGATTGTCTCACCAGGTCGCACCCTCGATCCTATTACTCCGCTTGTCATCCACATAATCGGCAGTAGGGGGCGATCCCGTCTTGACAAAATTCAACCGACTCAAGATTCAAATGTCGATATAAAGCTTCTTTCGTGACTGCAGCAGGGATTGATATTCTCGGTTCTTTCGGTAAAGTCACGTAGAAGGGAAATAATGAAATAATAAAAATATTAAACAATAAAATAATTCTCATGACGTTTCGGCCACAACGCAAGCAACCGTCCTCAGGTGTTAAATAGGTCTGTCGGAAAGACATCGAAACGTCGTGAGAATTATTTATTATGTTTTATTTTTATTATTTTATTACTTCCCTTCTACGTGACTTTACCGAAAGAACCAAGAAGATGAATCCCTGCAGTCACGAAAGCTTTAAATATAATTATTTTATTATGTCTTATTTTGATTATTTCATTATTTCCCTTCTACGTGACTTTACTGAAAGAAACAAGAAGATGAATCCCTGCAGTCACGAAAGCTTTAAATAGAATTATTTTATTATGTTTTATTCTTATTATTTTATTACTTCCCTTCTACGTGACTTTAGCGAAAGAACCAAGAAGATGAATCCCTGCAGTCACGAAAGCTTTAAATCGAAATTTAACTGTGCCTTTTATATTTATGGAGATAACCCTGTGAGCCATGCGGCTCTTGACTCGGGTGCAACCGCAACAATCAAAATATAACAGAGAACATCTTAAAGCGACGACGCGCAACAGAAACATCCTGGATTAACCAGCAAATCTTCCAGAAAAAACACCGCATTACAACACTGTGTGCAAAAATCCCAGTGTGATGCAAGTCAAACAATAACAACCACAAGACACTTTAGATTAAAGTTATCAGGCCAACTCCGCAGCGCTTACTAACCTCTCTGCAATGTCACATTATATGCTCGAATAAATCAAGGCTGTATCCATGGAGTCAAAATTGGGGGGACCAAATCTTCCAGGGGGTCGGGGGTCCCCCCCAGAAAAAAATCTAAATCTGAAAACTAATTTCCTGCCTAAATTTTTTAAAAAATTCACTAACACATGGGATGGACTTTTTTTTTTTTTACAATAATGTCTATAGTTTATTGTATTACACTGCTCTGTTTTTCTAACCTTTTCTTGTTTCATTGTATGTAATGGCAGAGATTAGGGATTTATAAAGTACAACCACAACCACAATCATATAAACAGAAATCTATGCATTGTTATATGAAAAGTCCAGATAGTGGCCAAGGTTTAGCAAATTGTTATTTTTATTTACATAGCATAGCAATTTTTTTTATAGCAATATATTGGGGGGGGGACATTTTGAGCATATTTGAATATTGGGGATGTATCCCCAATATTCAATATATATTATAATATTGTAATTGGCCTTGCAAAAATATATCCCAGAAAAATTAACCCGTAAAACAAAGTTTTTCACTCTAAATCCTTTATATGCGTGGCGGCTAGAGTCCTCTCGTCCTCTGGCTTGAGTGGCTGCCACCTATGGGTCAGATGATTGCCTGCCACCATTAAGCAATTGGTAATTAAATATAATTTTTTTTTCCTAAAAAGTGGTAAAGTTAGGAAAAAATTTCACGAAAATCAATTTTCACGCACAACAGTCTGTGTGCAAAATGTCAGCTCGATTGGATCACGGGAAGTGGGTTAAAAAACGACCGAAAGATTTGCACGGTCGTAAGCGCGCAAGCAAAAGCAAGTGAATTAATATAAAGGATTTAAAACGGAGTTCCTGTCCGGAAAAGATTTTTTGGTGANCAATGACTATCCTTAAAAACCTCAGGCACACGTATAATGCGTGTTTATGGTAAAAAAAACACCGGTATTACTTCACTCTGGAAGCTTTTTTTCCAGTACTATCAACGTGATGAGAAATTATAAGAGTGATTTCGACCCTCTCTGGCATTAAAACAGGAGTTGTGTTACGATATTCAAANATACGACAGATAAATTTCGATTTAAAGCTTTCGTGACTGCAGGGATTCATCTTCTTGGTTCTTTCGGTAAAGTCACGTAGAAGGGAAGTAATAAAATAAAAAAATAAAACTAATAAAATAATTCTCACGACGTTTCGGCTACAACGCANGCAGCACCGGCGGCTGCTTGCGTTGTAGCCGAAACGTCGTGAGAATTATTATTTTTTATTTTTATTATTTTATTACTTCCCTTCTACGTGACTTTACCGAAAGAACCAAGAAGATACGACAGATGTTTTCAGGAATCAAGTAGCGTCAACCACAGGTACTTGTGTTGAACATGTAAAAACATGTCTGATATTTACTGCTTGAAACTGATTGGCTACGCTGCAGCCTGTTTCATGGCTACGCACTCGTTTATAGNGCAGAGAACTGCGAAAATGCGAACACTACAGAGATAATTACTCAATGACTGCCATTCAAAGCAACTCAGTTTCTATTTCGGAGCTTTCGTGACTGCAGGGATTATATTCTTGGTTCTTTCGTAAAGCCGTGAAGGGAAATAATAAAACAATATATATTAAACAATAAATTCTCACGATTNTGTGTGTTGCAGTCGAAACGTCGTGAGAATTTTATTTTTTATATTTTTACTATAGTATTATTTCCCCTCTACGTGACTTTACCGAAAGAACCAAGAATATAACTCACGTTTTGTTATACATTACACGTCTTCATGGTAACAAAAATTAAAAAACGCCATCCGTCATACGTAAATATGGGACTTTTTTGCTAGAACTATCAAATGTAATAAAAATAATAATAGTATATTTTTACCCTTTCTGGCACTAAATCAGGAGTTATGTTTAGATGTTCGAACACGACGTGGATACCTTTCGAAAGACACCAAGTCTGCATTCACCGCACACGGCGCTTGCGGCAAAACGTCTCAACAAACATGCTCTGATAATTGTGCATCTTACACGCTGTATTTGAAACTGATTGGCATACACACAGCTGCAGCCTTATAATTGGTTTTTTACCCTTCTACTGGAAACAAAACTGACACCTTTTTTAAAAAAGTCATGTTTACATAGACCACAATACCTGCAGTCATAATGCAAACAAAAACACAATTCTGATAATTATGCACTGTCCTTGAATTGATTGGTCCACACCCGAGACAGCTTTCCTTAGAGCCTAGTCTCACATGGGTTGGACCAGATGACCCAAAAGGCGCACAACTCAAAGACAATGGCAGCATCAGAATAAAATCGAGATTTGAAGTTTCAGAATACTTAAAGCTCGGCTCGAGCAGTGATATCGATGGGACTTTCAATACTGAACTGTTGACGGGACATCTCTCTGTTGTTATTATTTTCTTCTGCTGCTGCTCGCTCGTGCCGACACGAACGAGGCGCCTGTTGGTGTTGCGAGAGATACCCGGGGCCACTCGGAGATAGCCTCCAAAGATAAATCGAGGATGTTTCCGCTCCGTGGAACAATGCGCGAAATCAGAGACATGACAGGGCACACCACTCCGCTGCATTGTTTTGTGTGTGTAAATAATGATTAAATAATGGCAATAATCATCATAATAACAACATATGGAGAAGCAAGCAGATCAGCTACGAGACCAAACTTGAACATCTTCAAGACCTTAAATTTGGAGCTTTCGTGACTGCAGTAATTACTCTTTGGTTCTTTCGGTAAAGTCACGTCTAAAGATAAAATACTAAATTAAATAATAGCATACGACGTTTCGATTGCAACACAAGCAATCATCATCAGGTATAAATGAAATAGCAACTCAAATCTCACCAGAAAACTACAGACAGACATATAAGCAGACAGATATCCCCAAGATACACAGAGAGAGAGTGACACAGGCACAGAGAGGGAGATCGTCTCTGTGGCGAGGCCTTAAATAGACAGAGGGGGGGGGCGGAGAGAGGAGGAGTTAGAGACAAATTAACATGTCAATGAGTACGACGACACGTGGTCAAGTACGTATGCTATTATGTAATTTATTATTTATCTTTATACGTGACTTTACCGAAAGAACCAAAGAGTATCTTCAAGACCAGCGCGTGTCGTTCAGTGGCAGCTTCGTAGACCTGTGAGACTTTGTGGACATTTAAACAAATCGACGGACAAGAGGATAAGGGGCCGTCCATAAATGACGTCACGAACCTAGGGGGGGAGGGGTCAGACATTTGTGACGATGTGTGACGAGGAAGGGGGTGGTTTCAGAAATGTGACGTCACGTAAAAATGCGCATCTTTAAATAATATAGACTTTTTAAATAAATGTTTTCTCCTGCAACATCAGAGTGCAGCGCCACATTAAAAACGCACTACAATCACAATAGTTTAAAGCGATTTGAAGCATGTTTTAATGTTTTTGGGGGGGGGGCAGAGCTTTGGGACGTCATATTTGAGGGGGTCTAACTTTTTGTGACGCCGTGTGACGAGGGGGGGGGTCAAACATTGTCCAAAATCGCGTGACGTCATTTATGGACGCCCCTAAGACAGAGGCAGTCGAGATGTATGATTGCTCCAGAAGGGATTGCTGCTGCGTGAAACAGCTGGGACATAAAGAGTGACCAACGTAGAACAACATCAGAATATCATATCTCAGAGGGAGTTCTGTGACGAGGCCGTAATTACAATAAATATTGGGGGGGGACATTCCCCAATAGGTGGGTGGGTGAGTAGATGAGTGAGTGTGTAGGTGGGTGGATGAATGGGTGAGAGAGTGGGTGGGTGGATGATTGGGTAGGTGGGTGGATGAGTGAGTGTGTAGGTGGGTGGATGAATGGATGAGTGGGTGAGTAGATGAGTGAGTGTGTGGGTGGGTGGATGAGTGGGTGAGAGAGTGGATGGGTGGATGAGTGGGTAGGTGGGTGGATGACTGGATGAGTGGATGAGTAGATGAGTGAGTGTGTAGGTGGGTGGATGAATGGGTGAGTGAGTGGGTGGTGGATGAGTGGGTAGGTGGGTGGATGAGTGGGTGGGTAGGTGGTGGATGACTGGATGAGTGGATGAGTAGATGAGTGAGTGTGTAGGTGGGTGAATGAATGGGTGAGTGAGTGGGTGGGTGGATGAGTGGGTAGGTGGGTGGATGACGGGATGAGTGGGTGAGTAGATGAGTAAGTGTGTAGGTGGGTGGATAAATGGGTGAGTGTGTAGGTGGGTGGATGAGTGGGTGGGTGGGTGGATGAGTGGATGAGTGGGTGGGTGGATGAGTGAGTGGGTAGGTGGGTGGATGAATGGGTGAGTGAGTGGGTGGTGGATGAGTGGGTAGGTGGGTGGATGACTGGATGAGTGGATGAGTAGATGAGTGAGTGTGTAGGTGGGTGGATGAATGGGTGAGTGAGTGGGTGGGTGGATGAGTGGGTAGGTGGGTGGATGAGTGGATGGGTGAGTGGGTAGGATGACTGGATGAGTGAGTGGGTAGGTGGGTGGATAAATGGGTGAGTGGTGGGTGGATGAGTGGGTGGGTAGGTGAGTGAGTGGGTGAGCGAGTGGGTTGATGAGTGGGTGAGTGGATGAGTGAGTGAGTGGGTAGGTGTATGGATACATTTTTGAGTTGGTGGGTGAGTCGGTTGTTGAGTGGGTGGATGAGTGGTGAGTGGATTAGTGATAGGGTGATTGAGTAGATGAATGGTGGGTGGGTAAGTGGGTGGATGGATGAGTTGAGTGGGTGAATAAATGAGTGGGTGGGTGAGTGAGTGAGTGGGTGGGTGAGTGAGTGAGTGGGTGGGTGAGTGAGTGGGTGAGTGAGTGGGTGAGTGAGTGGGTGGGTGAGTGAGTGAGTGAGTGGGTGAGTGGGTAGGTGAGTGGGTGAGTGAGTGAGTAGTNAGTGGGTGAGTAGGTGTGGTGGGAGTNAGATGAGACGTTGCTACTATTGGACACCACATGTGTAGGAGAGACAACATGCGTTATAAGTGTGTGGCTGTAGTTGTTGTCGTGGTTGTTAGGGGACAATGCAGGATGACCGGATGAGAGGATGCGCCAACAGGCTGGCTTTACGAGGCCGACATCATCAAAGAGATTTGTGCAGAGATGCGACGACTGCTGCAGGCACCACGACGAAGGGAAATATGACCATGTGCAGTGATCCCCCTACTGCTGCTACACTACATGGGATACTNCCCATGGACTNATGATNATGTTGTATTACACCACACACAACACTACTATACACGCTATACTCTACATGACACTATTCGCAACACTATTATACACTCTTGAAAGATNGGGGGGGGGGGGTAGGGGAGGGGGGCTGCGTGAGCGCTGGGGAATAGGCGTGGGCTNGGGGGGGAGAAGGGTCGGGGCGAGAAGTGGAAGCGTGTGGGAAGGGGGGGGGGGGGGAAGTAAAAACGTGCTGGTCGGCAGGTACGATGGAGACAACCACAAGAAGAGCGTTCCAGACGGCCACAGAAGCAGCAGCGCATCTGAAAGCGCCACGCGATGACGACGATGACGATGATGATGATGATGATGACGACGATGATGATGATGACGATGATGATGATGATGATGATGATGATGATGATGACGATGATGATAATGATGATGATATGACGACGACGATGATGATGATGACGATGATCCCCGATGATGACGACNATGATGATGACGATACGATGATGATGACGATGATGACATGAAACGATGATGATGACGACGATGATGACGATGATGTACGCGGTGACCACGTCTTTGTTCAATGGCCGACCAGAAGCCAACAACACCACGCCCGGCCGCCTTTGTCTCCCCGTGGCGATGTTTCGCACAACACCGACGCCGCTGATACTGCGAGAATGAGCGGAGTTGACGCTCCTTGCCGACGAGAGTCATCATGATCATCATCATCATCATCATGATCATCACGATCATCATCATCATGATCATCACGATCATGATCATCATCATCACGAGCATCATCATCATCATCATCATCATCATCATGATCATCATCATCATCATGATCATCACGATCATCATCATCACGATCATCATCATCATCACGATCATCATCACGATCATCATGATCATCATCATCATCATGATCATCATCATCATCATCATCATCACGATCATCATCATCATCACGATTATCATCATCATCATGAGCATCATGATCATCATCATCATCATCATATCATCATCATCATGATCATCATCATGATCATCATCATCACCATCATCATCATCACGATCATCACGACATCATCATCACATCATGACCATCATCATTCAGCTGTGGGCGTGCGTGCAACGANGCCATCTTGCCTCCGGGCCGCTTGCCTCGCCAGGTTTCGCGCGGCATTGCAGCTGTGGAGAGGCACAGGGTGGTGCAGGAGGCGGTTTCCCGCCTCGTCGACCTGAGTTCCACGAGGTGGACGCAGCTTCGCGTGCTCTGGGTCATGATGCTCGTGGTCACAGTCTTGATGTTGATCCTCGTGGTACGCAGGATCGTGGGTTCGTTCCCGACCCCGACCCTCTGTATATTGGATTTGTGTCTCTCTCTCTCATCATCATCATCTCATCACGGTCAGGAGATGTTGATCCTCCTTAGCAGAAGGTCGTGTTCATCCGACCCCGACGCCCGCTGCTATATTTGGAGTCTGCTTTCTCCTCATCATCACCACGGTGACTAAAAGATGTTGATCCTCGCCTGTTCCGCGGAGGGCGTAGGTTCGACGACCCGACGATGCCTCTGATGAGTCTGCGTCCTCTCTCTCATCATCATCATCGTCACCACGGTGGCTTGGAGATGTTGACTACCTCGCCTGGTAGCAAGAGGTCGTGGGTTCGTTCCCGATTTCCCCGACGATGCCTGCTGTGTATTTGGAGTCTGCGTCTCTCTCTCATCATCATCACGGTGGCTAGGAGATGTTGACTACCTCGCCTGTTCCGCAGGAGGGCGTAGGTTCGATCCCGACCCCAATGCCTGCTGTATATTTGGAGTCTGTCTCTCTCTCTTATCATCATCACCACAATGGCTAGGAGATGTTAACTACCTCGCCTGGTACTCAGAAGGTCGTGGGTTCGACCCCGACTCCTGCTGTATATTTGGAGTCTGCGTCTCTCTCTCTCATCATCATCACCGCGGTGGCTAGGAGATGTTAACTACCTCGCCTGGTACGCAGAAGGTCGTGGGTTCGACCCGACTCCTGCTGTATATTTGGAGTCTGCGTCTCTCTCTCCGTGATCGCGTGGATTTTTCCCCGGGTCCTCCGGGTTTCCCTCTATAATTAGAATCAACATCACGCGTTTAGCGTGTTTGGCTGTTGCCATACATTTCGACGTGGTGATGATGATGATGTTGATATCAGCCACTTCGTTAAGCTATCATTTGTCTTCGCCAGGTTGCTTCTGAAAAATAAATTCGTAGCTCAATGGGCCTTAATTGATCAAGTGAAAAAATGTTTTGTAGTTCAGTTACATCGCGGGATCGTGAGAGGTGATGGGAGGCCTTCATCTAGTAGTGGACTGACGATGGCTGCGATTATTTCGATAAAGCTTTCGTGATGCAGGGATTCCCTTGGTTCTTTCTAAAGACGTAAGGGAAAAATAAAATATAAAAATTAAACATATAAATTCTCACGATTTCCACAACGCAGCACGTCCTAAGTCCAGGTCTGTCGGGGAGACAAAGTCTGAATGATGTTGGACGGCTGCTTGCGTTGTGGCCGAAACGTCGTGAAATTATTTTATTATGTTTTATTTTTATTATTTATTATCCTCTACTGACTTTACGAAGAACCAAGAACATCTCGAAAAGTTAAAGCAAAATCCCCGGTGACTTTTGGGACAGTGCTGTTGGAGTAGCACGAACTATGATTTAACACCGCACCAAGTACTAATTAAGGCTGAGTCTACCAGGGAGGCCCATGGCCGGTTGGCCGTGAAACAGACGGACACGCGAGAATCCATTCCGGCGTTTGGCGATGACTGAGTTTGAAGAAGTCAAATTCCTCTCGAAAAGTCAAAGAAAGCTCCGTGATGTTGCTTGTTGTCACGAATGCTTTAACTCGAAACAAGCTTGCAATGAATATGGGGCCGTCCATAAATGACGTCACGCACCTAGGGGTGGGGGGGGGTCAGACATTGTGACGATGTGTGACGAAGAGGGGGGGGGGTGAGAAATGTGACGTCACATCAAAATGCGCAACTTTAAATAAATATAGACAACACGTTCTACTTAATTAAATATACTTTTAATAAATGTTTTCTCCTACAACATCAGAGTGCAGCGGCACATTAAATACGCACTACAATGACAATAGTTTAAAGCGATTTGAAGCATGTTTTATTTTGGGGGGCAGAGCTTTGTGACGTCATATTTGAGGGGGGGGGTCTGACTTTTTGCGGCGAGGGGGGGGGTCAAAAATCGTCCAAAATCGCGTGACGTCATTTATGGACGGCCCCAACGTACACGTACGTGCGTGTAGTATGTGCGCACACGGGCACACGCACCCCGACGCTCTCACGCGCGTGTGACGATGGAGGGGGGGCATCACGCCGCGTTATAACGGATGGGGGGGGGCGAAGGGGGGGGGGGCGTGGGAGCGGTGGCGCAGCGGTTAGCGCTCCTGCGCCGTGTGGAACCCCGACGGCTCTGGCTTCGATCTCCCAGTTGGCGAAGCAGCATCGTGGCGACATCACGACGACCGACACCCCAACCTCCTTCACCCCCCCCCCANCAACGCAACACGTCATCAACAGCACCATCGTGCATCAACAGCACCACGTCATCAACGCACACACCACCGATAAACCCGCTCCCCATCCACGCCGTGCCGGTAATGGGGGGCATTGTTTGACCTGACCATACTTCTAGATTTGAAGCTTCGTGACTGCAAGGATTCATATTCTTAGNTTTTTCGGTAAAGTCACGTAGGCAAAACATCAAAATTAATAAAAATAAAATAAAATCACGACGTTTCGGAGGCAACACAAGTCTCCGTCATCAGGTGGACCGTCACAGCCAGATTAGCTGCATCAAGTGAGGCAGGGATTCAAGATGTAATCCCTTAAAAGCGAGTTGAGGGGGAGGAGAGGGGGGGGGGGCTCATCAGAATGTGGTAGCCCCCCTCCCTCGATACGTTCCATTCATTGGCTACCACATTCTGATGAGCCCCCCCCCCTCAACTCGCTTTTAAGGGATTACATCTTGAATCCCTGCCTCACTTGATGCAGCTAATCGGCTGTGACGGTCCCACCTGATGACGGAGACTTGTGTTGCCTCCGAAACGTCGTGATTTTATTTTTATTAATTTTGATGTTTTACCTACGTGACTTTACCGAAAAAACTAAGAATATGAATCCTTGCAGTCACGAAAGCTTCAAATCTAGAAGTATGTCAATGGTCAAACAATGCCCCCATTACCGGCACGGCGTGGATGGGGAGCGGAGTTTATTCGTGTGCACGTGTGTGCGTTGTATGTACGTGTGTGCGTTGTATGTACGTGTGTGCGTTGTATGTACGTGTGTAGTACGATGGACTTCTTTCGCACCGTACGTAGCCAAATCGCGCGAATCAGAGGTGCAGGGGAAGAACAACAGACTAAACACAACAAGCAAACATTTCGATGTAAAGCTTTCGTGACCGCAGGATTCATATTCTTGGTTCTTTCGGAAAAGTCACGTAGAAGGGAAATAATAAATGATAAAACATATTCAACAATAAAATTCTCACGACGTTTCGACTGCAACACAAGCAATCATCACCAGGTGTGAAAACCACAGCAAGAACATTTTTGTAAAAGTGTCGANTTTTTCTTAATTTTGAAAAAAATTCTTGCTGTGGTTTTCGCACCAAATGATGATTGCTTGTGTTGTAATCGAAACGTCGTGAGAATTGTATTGTTTAATATTTTAATTATTTTATTATTTCCCTTCTACGTGATTTTACCGAAAGAACCAAGACTACAAGCAGTTCTAGAGAAATGGGTTCTGTGTGAGTCTATTTGTCTCTGTGAGTCTGTGGGGTCTATGCGTTTCTACGTGAGTCTACGCGCCTCTGTGTGTGTGTTCTATGTGTGTCTACGTGAGTCTACGCGCGTCTCTGTGTGTGTGTGTGTGCTCTGTGTGTGTCTACGTGAGTCTACGCGCCTCTGTGTGTGTGTTCTATGTGTGTCTACGTGAGTCTACGCGTCTCTCTGTGTGTGTGTGCTCTGTGTGTCTACGTGAGTCTACGCGTCTCTGTGTGTGTGTGTGCTCTATGTGTGTCTACGTGAGTCTACGCGCTGTCTCTGTGTGTGTGTGCTCTGTGTGTGCTCTGTGTGTGTGTGCTCTGTGTGTGTGTGTGCTCTGTGTGTGTGTGTGTGCTCTATGTGTGTATACGGACTTGTTACGCACCACGTACGTAGCCCAACAGTGCTCATGGAGGTACGGGGGGGGGTAAGGACAACAAACTAAACACAACAACAACAACATGCAGTTCGAAATTAAGAAATACGTGCGTGTGTGTGTGCGTGGAGAGCGGTAGTGCAGTGGTTAGCGCGCTGCGCTATGAACCTGGCGACCCGGGTTCGATTCCCGCTCACGGCCAACACGGTGACGATTATCTGAACCGGTCCCGGGCCTCCCTAAGGATCGACTTGACGTCTTTTAACTGCTCGATTCAATTGCGGCCAGAGAAAAAGTCTTGGAGGTGCTGACGCTGCTGCTGTTACTGCTGACGCTGCTGCTGTTGTTACTGCTGCTGCTGTTGCTGCTGCTGCTGTTACTGCTGNTGCTGTTACTGCTGCTGTTGCTGCTGCTGCTGCTGTTGCTGCTGTTGTTACTGCTGCTGCTGCTGTTACTGCTGCTGCTGTTGTTACTGCTGCTGCTGTTACTGCTGCTGTTGTTACTGCTGTTGTTATTACTACTGCTACTGTTGCTGCTGCTGTCACCGCTGCTAACCATCACGAGCTAGCGAGTTGGTGTTGGCCATCGTTCGAAATCGATTCGCCAGCAGGGACGTTTGGCCGATGGTGGCTCGGAGATGTTAACTCCCTCGCCTGGTGTGCAGGAGGTAGTGTGGGTTTGACCCCGACCCTGACGCCTGCTGTTGTATATTTGGAGTCTGTGTCTCTCTCATCATCATCATCACGGTGGCTAGGAGATGTTAACTACCTCGCCTGGTATGCAGGATGATCGTGGGTTCGATCCCGATTCCGATCCCGACCCTGACGACGCTTGCTGCTGTATATTTGGAGTCTGTGTCTCTCTCTTCTGTTTACGTGACAAACCTTACGAGTTGGCTGTGTCGGGTGGTGTCGGGTTTAACGACACATTTAGATATTTACGCGATCTAACCCCAAACCACCTCGATTGTGGATGATGTTGGTCGTGAAAGCCTCCGACCAGTTGATGTTGTCCTCAACCGAGGAATGATAATAATGATGATAATATTACATAATATAACAACAACAACAATTTCTCTCTCTCCCGTGGACTCCGGGTCCTCCGATATTTCCCCTCCACGTTTAGAATCAACGCGTTTAAAGTTGATTTGCTGCTTTAACTGATCACACGGTGATGATGCTGATGGCGATGATAGGCCGACGATTTGTCGAGAAGGCATTTGCGAGAGCCAGGCCTTTTCCCCGCAAAAAAAGAGCCACATAGCCCAGTGAAGTGTTCGCTGGTAAAATATAAAAAAAGTGTACAGTCTAGTTTCACATCGATGTTGATTTTGGACGACGTCATCATGTTCGGACGCATTTCCAGGAACACCTGCAGCGGTTGAGGTCGGTGTTTCGTCGAGACGCGGGCAGACAACTTAAACTCACGCCGCAAAAGTGTCATCGCTGCAACATCGGTTCGCATTGGACCACATCGTCGGCGAGTCGGGGATAGCCACGGACTCATATTCTTCGTTTTTTCGGTAAAGTCACGTAGGTAAAACATTAAAATTAATAAAAGTAAAAAAAATAAAAATCACGACGTTCGGAGGCAACACAAGTCTCCGTCATCGGGTGGGACCGTCACAGCCAGATTTGCTGCATCAAGTGAGGCAATGATTCAAGATGTAATCCCTTTTTTATTTAAACTTTTATTAATTTAAATGTTTTTACCTACGTGACTTTACCGAAAAAACCTAAGAATATGAATCCTTGCAGTCACGAAAGCTTCAAATCTAGAATAGCCACGGATCCCGACAGAACTGCGTGCGTGCGTGCCCACGTCACCGCCGATTCGAACCCAAGTTTGCGACAATATCGCTGAACTGATCCAGGTCCTCATCGTAAAGGGCCAGAGATCGCGATGGGGGAGAGGGGACAGGTCGCGTTTGTCGCGGGACGGGCACGTCCGCGTGCCTCCCCTTGGGTACCCCAGGTTCTCTCCGCCATGTGTGCTGGATGCAGACGCCGGCGACACCGAATTCTGGGCTGTACTATCGCAGGTGGTGAACGGAGTCGAGAGAGAGGGTCGTTGCTTATTGGAGCCGTGTGCTGTCCACCGCAGAGCAGCGTGATTGTGTGACGCGCGCGTATTACTCTTTGGTTCTTTCGGTAAAGTCACGTATACAGATAAAATNATAAATTAAATAATAGCATAATACGACGTTTCGACTGCAACACAAGCAATCATCATCAGGTATAAATTTTATAATAGCATACTACGACGTTTCGATCGCAACACATCATCATCAGGTATAAATTAAATAATAGCATAATACGACGTTTCGATTGCAACACAAGCAATCATCATCAGGTGACTTTACCGAAAGAACCAAAGAGTAATCCCTGCAGTCACGAAAGCTCCAAATTAAGATTGCGCTGCGTATCGTTGGCTGTCGTGCATTGTATTCAACAGTCCAGGCCGTGCCTCTACGGCAGGCAATTCGTTGTGCGCACTGACCACGCATGCACTGCGGTTGACCAGCCGTCCGGCCAGCTCTCTTGCTCGCTGGATCTTTAGCAGGATTACTCCTTTAGGATCATCTACAGTAAAGGTGCANGCAGTCACTGTGACACGGGCGCGTTGTTTTGGTCACCGCCGAGGGAGCCGCTGTGTGTGTTTGATGTGTTTGATGTCAACCCGTGGTTACAGGGATTGCGACACGCGTTCATTCGCGAGCCATCCAGCCTATTTGGCCGCTGCTATGGATTTCCGCGTGATGATGATGGTAAGCCGCCACTACCGTTGAGACATCATTTGTGAGAGCCAGGCCACTTCTGAAATAAAAAAAGTTCGTGAACGCTGAGCCTCTCAGCGAGTGGTACTGATTTTACCGACCCCAACACCCTCCGTGGTTGTGGAGGTCGTGTAGCGGTTAGCGACGACCTGGCGACNCGGGTCCATTCCCGCTCACGGCCAACNCCCAGTGACGATTATCTGAACCGGTCCTGGGCGTCCCTAGGTCGACTCAGGCTCAAATGAGTACCTGGTGCGGTGTGTAAACATCGCCACTGGGGAGACAAAGGCGGCCGGGCGTGGCGCTGACCACCCACCCCCTCGTGTGCCGTTCTGGCCTTCGTAGGTGTAAGCTAACAGCACCGCCCCACACACCGCACCAGGTACTCATTTGAGGCTGAGTCAACCTAGGGGAGGCCCAGGACTGGTTTAGATAATCGTCACCGGTGTTGGCCGTGAGCGGGAATTGATCTCGGGTCGCCGGGTTTGTAGCGCAGCGCGCTAACCACTGCACCAGCGCCCACAGACACACACATACACACACAGACACACACGCACACACACACACAGACACGGAGATACACACACAGACACACACNCACACACACAGACACACACGCACGCAGACACACACATACAACACAGACACAACAGNCACAAACATCAGCACACAACACACACAGACACACACCACACNCACACAAATACACAGACACAACACACAGACACACAGNCACACACANACAACACACACACACAGACACACACAGAACACACACACACGCAGACACAGACACACACAGCACACACACACGCACAGACACGCGGAAAGACAAAGACAAAGATCCCCGTATAGCCTTAACAGACTGTAGGGGCAAGTGCTGTTAGCGAGCACCTATGAAGGCCAGAACGGTACACGAGGGGGTGGGTGGCCAGCGCCACGCCCGACCGCCTTTGTCTCCCCAGTGGCTATGTTTACACACCGCACCAGGTACTCATTTAAGGCTGAGTCGACCTAGGGAGGCCCAGGACCGGTTCAGATAATCGTCACTGGTGTTAGCCGTGAGCGGGAATCGAACCCGGGTCGCCAGATTCATAGCGCAGCGCGCTAACCGCTACACTACCGCTCCCCNTCAGANACACAGATACACGACACACGCACACACGCAGACACACACACACAAACACACAAATGGACATCTTCGCACAGCGCTAACCGCTGCACCACCGCTCCCCCCCCATAAACACCAACAGCGAGCGCATGTAGCCTACGTGTTGCTATAAACTCTCGAGAAAGAAGAAAATAAGATAACAAATAAATGTGGCGGCGGCGGCGTTGGCGGTGGTGGTGGGAGATGGGTGGGGGTGGGGGAACACCCTAGGAGGAGATGGAACGGAATTCCTCCTGGCCGCTGTGAGCGAGCGCCAGAGCGCGAGAGAGCGCGAGAGTTGCGTGTGGTCTCCTGCAAGCCAGGGTTAGGGCACAGCTGTTTGGATAACCTCGCGCTAAACTGTCTCTAATTGTGCGCTCGCCTGCAAGCACGGGCTGACAGATTTTATAAGTCCTGGGAGACGCGCGGGGGTCATGGGGACGACAGCGGAGTCGTGGCAGATCCACGCTTGACGCCTGGCGGCATTCCTCCAGCCAGCCCACTCACTCATTCACCCCAACCCACACACCCACCCACACACTCACACACACACCCACTGAACGTACCCACTCATCCACCAACTCTTACAACCACTCAACAACGCATCCACTCACCCACATACTCACCCACTCATCCAACCACTCAACGATTCATCCGCTCACCCACTCATCTAACCCACTCACTCACTCATCCATTCATCTGCTCACCCACTCACTCACCCACTCACCAACCCACTCATCCACCCACTCAACAACCTACTCACCCACCCACTCAACAACTCATCCTTCCACCTACCCACTCACCAACTCATCCTCTGACCCACTCATCCACCCACCCACTCGCTCACCCGCTTAGTCACCTACCCACTCAACTCATCCATCCACCCACACACTCACCCAATCATCCACCCACCTACACACTCACTCATCCACTCATCCACCCACCTACCCACTCACTCATCCACTCATTTACCCTCCTACCCACCCACTCATCCACCCACCCACCGACCCACTCACTCACCCACTTATCACCTACCCACTCGTCCACCCACCCAGCGACCCACCCACTCATACCACTACCTATCTACCAGTAGTACAGTACATAACCTACGAGCAGCATTCCTCGCAGTCATGAGCTCAGTGTGGGAGTGATGGATACAATATCCGGGCTCGTAATGGCCTTTATCCAGCAGCGGAGAGATCATGGCTCGAATGATGGAGACACCAAATCGGCCTGATGAGGGATCCTGCAGAAGTGGATATCACAGAGTTACCTCTGAATCCCTTCTCCTTCTGACCTCTGGTCCACACAGAGACTGCCCACAGAAGTAATCATTCTTCTTCTCCTCCTCCNTCAACAAGTGACGCTCTGGTCCATACAGAACGACCAAGTCGCTCAGCCACTGGCTGAACGCCCGAATCGGCTACATAGCTTGGGGTGATGGACGGGGTTTTAAAATTAGAGTCTGGNAAAAAATCGGGCGCGGAGTAATGGACGGATAGGATTCAATAGCGGGGGANGGGGCGTGGGGGCAGTGAAGAGGATTTGAAGATNGGCGNATGGCTCCTTGCCACACGTCTATACAGCAGCGGGGGGGTCTTGGGGCAGAATGGGGTCGGAGCAGCAGTGAGGTCGGTAGCAGCAGTGGGGTCTTGCAGCAGTGGGATCGGTGGCAGCAATGGGGTCCTGGTNGCAGCTGGGATCTGGTGCACATGGGTCTGGTAGCAGAATGGGATCTGTGCAGCATGGGGTCCTGGTGCAGCAGTGGGGTCTGGTCAATNGGGTCAGAGCAATGGGATCTTGGTGGCAGCAATGGGGCCTGGTAGCAGCAGTGGGNTCTGGTGGCATGGGTGGTAGGNAATGGGGTCTTGGTAGCAAGTGGGATCTTGGTGGCAGCAATGGGCTTGGAGCAGTGGGGTCTTGGTGGCAGCAATGGGGGGTAGCAGCGTGGGGGTAGCAGCAGTGGGATCTTGGTGGCAGNAATGGGGTCTTTGCAGCAGGTCTGTANCACTTGGTAGCAGCAGTGGGATCTTGGTGGCAATGGGTCTTGGTAGCAGCAGTGGGGTCTTGGTAGCAGCAGTGGGATCTTGGTGGCAGCAATGGGGTCCTGGTAGCAGCAATGGGGTCTTGGTAGCAGCAGTGGGGTCTTGGTAGCAGCAGTGGGATCTTGGTGGCAGCAATGGGGTCTTGGTAGCAGCAGTGGGTCTTGGTGGCAGCAATGGGTCTTGGTAGCAGCAGTGGGGTCTTGGTAGCAGCAGTGGGATCTTGGTGGCAGCAATGGGTCTTGGTAGCAGCAGTGGGTCTTGGTGGCAGCAATGGGGTCTTGGTAGCAGCAGTGGGGTCTTCGTAGCAGCAGTGGGATCTTGGTGGCAGCAATGGGGTCTTCGTAGCAGCAGTGGGATCTTGGTGGCAGCAGTGGGGTCTTGGTAGCAGCAGTGGGTCTTGGTGGCAGCAATGGGTCTTGGTAGCAGCAGTGGGTCTTCGTAGCAGCAGTGGGATCTTGGTGGCAGCAATGGGGTCTTGGTAGCAGCAGTGGGATCTTGGTAGCAGCAGTGGGTCTTGGTGGCAGTGGCCGGGTCCTGGTAGTCGCGCTTGTGTCATGGTGGCAGCGGTGGAATTCTTTCAACAGAGGGGGATGCCCGAGTGCGGCTATCCACGTGCAGCCGAGGAGGCGGTCAGCGTGGTGAGGGGGGGGCAAGAACAGGGCCAGCGGCCGGAAGCTTTCGCGGCCCGCCAGTGGACCAGCCGTAGCAGGCACCTCGGGCCTAGCCAGAGCCCGAGCCTAGCCACCACCTGATAAGTGGCCCAACTCGGCGGCCCGGCAGCGCAAGCTGGCAAGCCGAGTTGGTGGTGGTGGTGGTATGTGGAGCTGAGTGGACTTGCCAATGACGGGTACCAGATTGTCAAGGAGGAGGAGAGAGGAACGGGTGTTTTTTAGTTGTTGTTTTTACACCGATTGCTATTTGCCCCGTTGCTGTACTTTTTTGGGGCTTTTGGGAAGAAAACAGAACGTGTTGGGAGCCAGGTCCACTCTCGCAAACGAGACGCTCCAAAGGTCTCCCTCGGGAGTTGTCAGCCAGTTAAACTAAAACAAACTCTGCGAGTTATCTCCTAGTTGTGTTCAGCGGACTTGCTGGTTTTATCTCTCTCTCTCATTATTTATCCAGAGCCAGCCCGAAATGTTTCACTCAACTTTGTACAGATCCACCCCCCCCATATAACAGCCCTGCTAAGCTAGTCATTCCCGCCGGATAACAACAATTGTGGAAAGAGCGAGCGAGCGAGCTAGAGATCGCTATGTGTTGTGCCCTCCGTTAACATCATATTATTCTCGTTACAACAATAATTAATAACACTCGTAAGTATTCATCAATATTATTTTTTTATCTAATAACTAATATTACCCGCTATTATTATCATCACGAAATTGTCGTTACGATAATAACGTAGCATTAATATTTAATAAATCATTAATCATGATTCGTTAGAATTCTTACTTAGAAGAAAATGTTTTCTAAATTGCCACGGTAATTATTAATTCTTCAACGATTGCCACCGTGTCGTGTAGCAGTTCTGAGAAAGAACGTGAGAGTGAGAGACATCGAGAGAAGAAGCGGGACTTTTGACTTTTATTGCTGCCAGCAGCAATAGCACTGGAGGCGATTTCGATACGGGGAAAAAGTCACAAACAACAAATAAACAAACACAATAACAATAAAAAAGCACGAGCCGTGACACATGGCGCTGGACTCACAACACAAAACGTCACGTGGTCGTCACGTGACGACTCACGTTGTAGTAGACCTTCACGTGCCAGACTCACGCTGTAGTGAATAGACAGTGAAATGAAAGACTCACGTTGTAGTAAGTAGACCATCACGCACAAGATTCACGTTGCAGTAAGTAGACCATCACGCACAAGATTCACGTTGCAGTGAGTAGACCATCACGCACAAGATTCACGTTGCAGTGAGTAGACCATCACGCACAAGATTCACGTTGCAGTGAGTAGACCATAAAGTGCTAGACTCAAGTTGTAGTGTGAAGACCGCTACACCACAGACCCACGCTGGAGGGAATAGACCATCATGTGCTAGAATCATGTTGCAGTGAGACGACCATCAAACGCTACACCCACGTTATATTGAGTAGACCATCACGCACTAGACCCGCGTTGTAGTGAATAGATTATCACGTGCCAGACTCATGTTGTAGTGAGTAGACCTTTACATGCAAGACTCACGGTGTAGTGATTAGACCATCCCACGCTAGAACCACTTTGTAGTGAGTAGTCTTTCACGTGCTAGAACCACATTTAATGAGTAGACGATCACGTGCTTGACTCACGTTGTAGCGAGCAGATCATCCCGTGCTAGATCCACGTGTAGGGCGTAGACCGTCACGCGCAATATTCACGTTGTAATGAGTAGACTGTCACGTGGTATAATCACGTAGAGGGAGTAGAATATGACGCGCTAGACCCAAGCTGTAGTGAGTAGACCACCACGCGCTATAATCACGTTGGAGTGCGTAGACCATCATACTCTAGACTCACGTTTTAATGAGTAGACCATCACATGTTGGACTCACGTTATAGTGAGTAGACCGTCACGGCCTAGAATCACGTCGTAGTGAGGAGTCCATCACACGCTCAACTCACGTTGTCATGAGTAGACCGTCACGCGCGAAACCCACGTTGTAGTGAGTAGACCGTCACATGCTAGACCCACGTTGTCGTGAGTAGACCGTCACATGCTAGACCCACGTTGTCGTGAGTAGACCGTCACATGCTAGACCCACGTTGTCGTGAGTAGACCGTCACATGCTAGACCCACGTTGTAGTGAGTAGACCGTCACATGCTAGACCCACGTTGTCGTGAGTAGACCATCACATGCTAGACCCACGTTGTCGTGAGTAGACCGTCACATGCTAGACCCACGTTGTCGTGAGTAGACCGTCACATGCTAGACCCACGTTGTCGTGAGTAGACCGTCACATGCTAGACCCACGTTGTCGTGAGTAGACCGTCACATGCTAGACCCACGTTGTCGTGAGTAGACCGTCACATGCTAGACCCACGTTGTCGTGAGTAGACCGTCACATGCTAGACCCACGTTGTCGTGAGTAGACCATCACATGCTAGACCCACGTTGTCGTGAGTAGACCGTCACATGCTAGACCCACGTTGTCGTGAGTAGACCGTCACATGCTAGACCCACGTTGTCGTGAGTAGACCGTCACATGCTAGACCCACGTTGTCGTGAGTAGACCGTCACATGCTAGACCCACGTTGTCGTGAGTAGACCGTCACATGCTAGACCCACGTTGTCGTGAGTAGACCGTCACATGCTAGACCCACGTTGTCGTGAGTAGACCGTCACATGCTAGACCCACGTTGTCGTGAGTAGACCGTCACATGCTAGACCACGTTGTCGTGAGTAGACCGTCACATGCTAGACCCACGTTGTCGTGAGTAGACCGTCACATGCTAGACCCACGTTGTCGTGAGTAGACCATCACATGCTAGACCCACGTTGTCGTGAGTAGACCATCACATGCTAGACCCACGTTGTAGTGAGTAGACCATCACATGCTAGACCCACGTTGTCGTGAGTAGACCGTCACATGCTAGACCCACGTTGTAGTGAGTAGACCGTCACATGCTAGACCCACGTTGTAGTGAGTAGACCATCACATGCTAGACCCACGTTGTCGTGAGTAGACCGTCACATGCTAGACCCACGTTGTCGTGAGTAGACCGTCACATGCTAGACCCACGTTGTAGTGAGTAGACCATCACATGCTAGACCCACGTTGTCGTGAGTAGACCGTCACATGCTAGACCCACGTTGTCGTGAGTAGACCGTCACATGCTAGACCCACGTTGTAGTGAGTAGACCATCACATGCTAGACCCACGTTGTCGTGAGTAGACCGTCACATGCTAGACCCACGTTGTAGTGAGTAGACCATCACATGCTAGACCCACGTTGTCGTGAGTAGACCGTCACATGCTAGACCCACGTTGTCGTGAGTAGACCGTCACATGCTAGACCCACGTTGTCGTGAGTAGACCGTCACATGCTAGACCCACGTTGTAGTGTGTAGACCATCACATGCTAGACCCACGTTGTCGTGAGTAGACCGTCACATGCTAGACCCACGTTGTCGTGAGTAGACCGTCACATGCTAGACCCACGTTGTCGTGAGTAGACCGTCACATGCTAGACCCACGTTGTCGTGAGTAGACCGTCACATGCTAGACCCACGTTGTAGTGAGTAGACCGTCACATGCTAGACCCACGTTGTAGTGAGTAGACCGTCACATGCTAGACCCACGTTGTAGTGAGTAGACCGTCACATGCTAGACCCACGTTGTCGTGAGTAGACCGTCACATGCTAGACCCACGTTGTAGTGAGTAGACCGTCACATGCTAGACCCACGTTGTAGTGAGTAGACCGTCACATGCTAGACCCACGTTGTCGTGAGTAGACGTCACATGCTAGACCCACGTTGTCGTGAGTAGACCGTCACATGCTAGACCCACGTTGTCGTGAGTAGACCGTCACATGCTAGACCCACGTTGTCGTGAGTAGACCGTCACATGCTAGACCCACGTTGTAGTGAGTAGACCGTCACATGCTAGACCCACGTTGTCGTGAGTAGACCGTCACATGCTAGACCCACGTTGTCGTGAGTAGACCGTCACATGCTAGACCCACGTTGTAGTGAGTAGACCGTCACATGCTAGACCCACGTTGTCGTGAGTAGACCGTCACATGCTAGACCCACGTTGTCGTGAGTAGACCGTCACATGCTAGACCCACGTTGTCGTGAGTAGACCGTCACATGCTAGACCCACGTTGTCGTGAGTAGACCGTCACATGCTAGACCCACGTTGTAGTGAGTAGACCGTCACATGCTAGACCCACGTTGTCGTGAGTAGACCGTCACATGCTAGACCCACGTTGTCGTGAGTAGACCGTCACATGCTAGACCCACGTTGTCGTGAGTAGACCGTCACATGCTAGACCCACGTTGTCGTGAGTAGACCGTCACATGCTAGACCCACGTTGTCGTGAGTAGACCGTCACATGCTAGACCCACGTTGTCGTGAGTAGACCGTCACATGCTAGACCCACGTTGTCGTGAGTAGACCGTCACATGCTAGACCCACGTTGTCGTGAGTAGACCGTCACATGCTAGACCCACGTTGTAGTGAGTAGACCGTCACATGCTAGACCCACGTTGTCGTGAGTAGACCGTCACATGCTAGACCCACGTTGTCGTGAGTAGACCGTCACATGCTAGACCCACGTTGTCGTGAGTAGACTGTCACATGCTAGACCCACGTTGTCGTGAGTAGACTGTCACATGCTAGACCCACGTTGTCGTGAGTAGACCACGCGCTAAAATAACTTTTCAGTGATTAGTCCATCGTGCGCTAAACTCACGTTGTCATAAGTAGACCATCGCACGCGAGACTCACGCTGAAATTAGTAGAACATCATGCGCGAGANTGATAAGCTCCCCCCCTCTCCTCCCTTGACTCGCTCACTTGATGCAGAAAATCTGGTGTGACGGTCCCACCTANGACGGAGATGTGTTGCCTCGAACTCTGATTTTATANTTTATTTTTTATTAATTTTAATTTCATTTCTTTACCTACGTGACTTTACCGAAAGAACTAAGCGTATAAAGAGTATAGTAGACCAGTACCACTTTAATCACGTTGTAGTGCGTACACCATCATACGCTAGACTCACGCTGAAATATGTAGAACATCACACGCGAAAATCCCCTTGTAGTGAGTAGACCATCACGTGCCATTCTTCCACTCCGGTGGGGGGTGGACACCCAGGATCCCATTCATGGTCTCAGCTAGCTGATAAAGTTGCAAGTGAGAATTTAATCACCGCTTGCGGCCGGGGTTGGCATCGCCCCCACTCCTCCTGATGTCGAGGGGAAATGGCGAGGTTTAGGACTGTGGCTCATGCAGCTGCAGACCTCTCCAGAGACCCTGGCTGACAGAGGAGGTGTTCAGGCTGACTGAAAAAAAGCGACAGGCCCATCTCATCGGCTACACACCCCACGTCGGAGAATGAAGAGGCTTACCGCAGCCTTCGCTCGGAGGTTCGGGAGCCGTGAGGCGCTGCAAAGATGGGTGGTGGTCGCGGGTTGTTGAGGAGATGGAGTCTACCTCAATGGCCCCGATCACAAATGCTCTTTAATTCCAAAAAAAGGAACCTGCAGTGCCACACCTATTACCATCATTCGGGAAAAGAACGGTGATCCAATCTCCGACCCCCAGGCAGGTTTACAGATTTGCTGGTTTCTGAGGTCCTGGGGGAGGGGGAAATCCCACAGCCTGGAAAACATCGTGGGGCAAAGTGGGGATGACCCTGCTGAGGAGTGGTGCCTCAAATATTAGTAGTCACCCCCTGAGAGTGGCTGGCTGAGGTGCCATCTGTTGAGGAAGACTGAAGGCGATCCAGAGTTTGAGACCAGGAAGGTCCGGCAGAGATGATCTCCAAAACGAAATGCTGAGGGAGGGTGGCGTTTGTGCACAGAGCCCTACATGACATCATAACAACATCGAGACCACTGGACGCTCCACAGGACTGGGCCCTGGTGGTCCCCCTCTTTAGGAGGACCGCACAGACTGTAACAACTACAGGAGCATCTCACTCCTCAGTGTGCCGGGAAAGGTCCTGGCAAGGATAATTCAACATACCTTGCAGGCACGCTGAGGAGAGGCTTGCGGAGCCCCTGCGGTTTCAGGAAAGGACGGTCCTGCACAGATGCCATATTTTATGTCCGTCTGCTACAGCAGAGGTGTAGGGAATTCCCACAAGACCTACACTCTGCTTTATTGACCGATCAAGGCCTATGCTACCATCAGTAGGCCTGGGCTCTGGGTGGTTCTTCGTGCTTTCGGAGTCCCTGATTCTCTGCTCACGATCATTAAGGACCTTCATGATGGTGAGCGGGCCCGGGTAAAACTACGTGGCAGGAGTCGGAGCCATTCCCTGTACACCTTGGGGTGTGACAGGGATGTCCTCTGGCTCCCACATTATTTAACACCTATTTCAACCACATAGTTCGTGAATCCTTCAATAGCTGTACCGGAGGAATTCCCATCTGGTACAGATACAATAGGAGGATGACCTATGCCAGGGTGCGGTCAAGGAATAGCTCCCTATTAAGAAAAATATGTTAAGTATGCCGATGATCTGGTAATTGCTGCTCACGAAAATGAGGAGTTGGAGACGCTGCTGTTGAACCTGGAACTTTCCACCAAGAGGTGGGGCCTCATCAGCCCCATCAATCCCTGCCTTATTTTGTTTCGGACACTCCACCCCACAACCAATTGGGATGGGCAGTTGTGGAGAGTGGAGTTTCCCATACCTGGGCAGTGTGCTCATGACGGGCTCCGGTTTAAAGCAGAGGTCTCACTCCAAGTCGAGCGGCAATATCTTTTTCATCGGTTGCGTCACGCTCTGTGGAAGCTACCTGTCTCACTTCCACACTTCAGTCTTCGGCCACAGTCATTCCCTCCCTTCTCTATGTCGAAACTGGAGTTAGAAAATTTAGGCTGGCCTGCCTCGATCCATCCTGGGTTTAACCAGGCTGGATTGTGTGAGGAGCTCACAAATCCTTGAAAGATCTGGGCAAAGTTCCATCAGTGAGCTCCTCCGGCAGGCAAGGCTGCGTTGGCTGGGTCATGTAGTCCGCATGCCCAGCCACCGCATGCCTAAACAGCTTTTATACGGCCGGATCGAGGGGGCTAAATGGGCACAGCACGGGCTAGAGAAGAGATGGAGTGATGTGGTACAGGAGGATGTGGAGCTGAGTGGACTTGCCAATGACTGGTACCAGCGGTGTCAAGATCAGCCTCTGTGGAGGAGGCTCGTGAAGGACGCTACTGGGCAGTTGGAGGCAGTCGCCCTCCAACAACAACGGAGAGGAGGACGCTCACAACAACGAGTGTAGCGCCGGTTGGCTAAAGCACAGCAAGTAGGCACAGTAGAGGGCACAGGTGGTGCATCAGCCAGTCGTCTTAGTCAGTCGACCCGTGGCACCCGAGTCTGCCCCGTGACCTCCTGAGAGTAAACGTTCGACACTTCAAGTGGCCTCAACGTGCACATAGCCTGGCACAAGCGTCGTGGTGACGTCACCGCCACTTAGTGGCGAATGGAGTTGTGGTGTGTACTACGTTGATGTTACGAGGGAGCTGTGTGTGCTACGTGGGAGCTCTGTGTGTGGGCGATGTGGAGTGTGTGTGTGCGCGTGTGTGCGGTGGTGTAGCGCTACGCTGCGCTGCGAACCCGGCGACCCGGGTTCGATTCCCGCTCACGGCCAACACCGGCGACGATTATCTGAACCGGTCCTGGGCATCCCCCTAGGTCGACTCAGCCTCAAATGGATACCTGGTGCGGGCGTGGCGCTGGCCACCCACCCACCTCGTGTGACACAGTGAGACCTTCATAGGTGCTCGCTTACAGCACTTGCCCCAACAGTCCGTCAAAGGCTACACTAGAGGAATCTTTGTCTTTGTGTTGCGGTGTATCCGCCATGTGCGTGAGTGGGGGAGACGGAGCCGCCTCCGTGGCGCGGGGAGGCTCACTAATGACCCTCTAATTGACCTCATTACGGGACTGTCCCGCTCCTAAACGCTTTAGCGAAGTCGGGCAGCCCCTGGCGCAGCCTCCCGTTGCCCTCTGGGACCAAACTGCCGCCGGGCCAACACTTGGCCCTGTCCGCGATGTTCAAGATAATGACGACGATGATTGATGACTCCAATGGTGGCATGCATGTGACGTTGAAACGTCGAGGATGTACTGTATGTTGTATGTTGAACTTCCTTCGCACCGTACGTAGCCAACCGTGTTCTTCGAGGTGCGGGGAAGGACAACAACCTATGGGTCTCTGTGTGAGTCTATGGGTCTCTGTGTGAGTCTATGGGTCTCTGTGTGAGTCTATGGGTCTCTGTGTGAGTCTGTGGTCTCTGTGTGATCTATGGTCTCTGTGTGAGTTATGGGTCTCTGTGTGAGTCTATGGTCTCTGTGTGAGTCTATGGGTCTCTGTGTGAGTCTATGGGTCTCGTGTGAGTCTGTGTCCTGTGAGTCTATGGTCTCTGTGTGAGTCTATGTGTCTCTGTGTGAGTCTGTGGGTCTCTGTGTGAGTCTATGGTCTCTGTGAGTCTATGGTCTCTGTGTTGAGTCTATGTGCTGTGAGTCTATGGTCTCTGTGTGAGTCTATGGGTCTCTGTGTGAGTCTATGGTCTCTGTGTGAGTCTATGTGTCTGTGTGAGTATATGGTCTCTGTGTGAGTCTGTGGTCTCTGTGTGAGTCTCTGTGTGAGTCTATGGGTCTCTGTGTGAGTCTATGGGTCTCTGTGTGACTCTGTGTCTCTGTGTGAGTCTATGGGTCTGTGTGTCTGTGTGAGTCTCTGTGTCTCTGTGTGAGTCTCTGTGTCTCTGTGTGAGTCTATGGGTCTCTGTGTGAGTCTGTTGTCTCTGTGTGAGTCTATGGGTCTCTGTGTGAGTCTATGGTCTCTGTGTGAGTCTATGTGTCTCTGTGTGAGTCTGTGGTCTCTGTGTGAGTCTATGGTCTCTGTGTGAGTCTATGGGTCTCTGTGTGAGTCTCTGTGTGAGTCTATGGGTCTCTGTGTGAGTCTATGGTCTCTGTGTGAGTCTATGGGTCTCTGTGAGTCTATGGGTCTCTGTGTGAGTCTATGTGTCTCTATGTGAGTCTATGGGTCTCTGTGTGTCTATGGGTCTCTGTGTGAGTCTATGTCTGTGTGAGTCTATGTCTCTCTGTGTGAGTCTATGGGTCTCTGTGTGAGTCTATGTGAGTCTATGTGTCTCTGTGTGAGTCTGTGGGTCTCTGTGTGAGTCTATGTGTCTCTGTGTGAGTCTGGGTCTCTGTGTGAGTCTGTGGTCTCTGTGTGAGTCGTGGTCTCTGTGTGAGTCTATGGGTCTCTATGTGAGTTTATGGGTCTCTGTGTGAGTCTATGGGTCTCTGTGTGAGTCTATGGGTCTCTGTGTGAGTGTATGGGTCTGTGTGAGTCTATGGTCTCTGTGTGAGTCTATGTGTCTCTGTGTGAGTCTGTGGGTCTCTGTGTGAGTCTGTGGGTCTGTGTGAGTCTGTGGGTATCTGTGTGAGTCTGTGGGTCTCTGTGTGAGTCTGTGGTCTCTGTGAGGTTATGTGTCTCTGTGTGAGTCTATGTGTCTCTGTGTGAGTCTATGGGTCTCTGTGTGAGTCTATGTGTCTCTGTGTGAGTCTATGGGTCTCTGTGTGAGTCTGTGTGTCTCTGTGTGAGTCTATGGGTCTCTGTGTGAGTCTATGTGTCTCTGTGTGAGTCTATGGTCTCTGTGTGAGTCTATGGTCTCTGTGTGAGTCTATGGTCTCTGTGTGAGTCTATGTGTCTCTGTGTGAGTCTATGGTCTCTGTGTGAGTCTATGGGTCTCTGTGTGAGTCTATGGGTCTCTGTGTGAGTCTATGTGTCTCTGTGTGAGTCTGTGGTCTCTGTGTGAGTCTGTGTGTCTCTGTGTGAGTCTATGGTCTCTGTGTGAGTCTATGGGTCTCTGTGTGAGTCTATGTGTCTGTGTGAGTCTATGTGTCTGTGTGAGTTTATGGTCTCTGTGTGAGTCTATGTGTCTGTGTGAGTTATGTCTCTGTGTGAGTCTATGGGTTTCTGTGTGAATCTGTGTCTGTGTGAGTCTGTGGTCTCTGTGTGAGTCTATGGGTCTCTGTGTGAGTCTATGGGTCTCTGTGTGAGTCTATGGGTCTCTGTGTGAGTCTATGGTGTCTGTGTGAGTCTATGGTCTCTGTGTGAGTCTATGTGTCTCTGTGTGAGTCTATGGTCTCTGTGTGAGTCTATGGTCTCTGTGTGAGTCTATGGTCTCTGTGTGAGTCTATGGTCTCTGTGTGAGTCTATGGGTCTCTGTGTGAGTCTACGGGTCTCTGTGTGAGTCTATGGGTCTCTGTGTGAGTGTATGTGTCTCTGTGTGAGTCTGTGGGTCTCTGTGTGAGTCTGTGTGTATCTTGAACGTCGTTCACACCGTACGTAGCCATCCGCGCCAATCGGATGTGCGGTTTCCGGGAGCAAGTACACCACACCAAACACAACAACAATCAGCAGTTCTCCGTGACTTCAACGAAAGACCCAAAGAGTATAGTTCTAAAGAAGTTATANTTTCATCGTTTATCGAATACGATATGAACAAGACATTATAGACTATATATAGTATTATACACACAGACACGCAGTATCAGTATCCTCAGTATCATCATCATCAGCAAGCAAAGATCCCCGTGTAGCCTGTGACGGACTGTTGGGGCAAGTGTTGTTCGCAAGCACACACGGACACACACACACATATATATACAAATACATACACGCACGCACATATACACACACACAGATATACATATACACGTAGATATACACACAAACATATACACACACGTAGATACAAATACAAAGACCCCCGTATAGCCTTCACAGACTGTTGGGGCAAGTGCTGTTAGCGAGCGCCTATGAAGGCTATCGGCACTGTGGCACACGAGGGGGTGGGTGGCCAGCACCACGCCCGGCCGCCTTTGTCTCCCTGGCGGCGAAATTTACACGTCGCAACCAGGTACTCATTTGAGGCTGAGTCGACCTAGGGGAGCCTCAGGAACGGTTCCCGTAATCGTCGCCGGTGGTGGCCGTGAGAACGAATCGACCTCTCGGGTCGCCGGGTTCGTGGCTCAAGTGCGCTAACCACTGCACCACCGCTCCCCACACACACGCGTACAGGGGCCGGCCATAAATGACGTCACGCACCTGGGGGGGGGGTCAGACATTTGTGACGATGTGTGACGAGGGGGGGGGNGAGAATTGTGACGTCACATCAAATGCGCAACTTTAAATAAATATAGTCAACACGTTCTATTTAATTACTTGGTTCTTTCGGTAAAGTCACGTAGAATGGAAATAATAAAATAAAATAAAATTTATGTTTTATTTTTATTAATTATTTCCTTCTATGACTTTACCGAAAGAACCAAGAAATTTCACGAAATAATTAAGAGTATTTACCGAAAGAACCAAGAAGATGAATCTGCAGTCACGAAAGCTTTAAAACGTTCTACTTAATTAAATACTTTTTTTAATAAATGTTTTCTCCTACAACATCAGAGTGCAGCGCCACACTAAATACGCACTACAATGACAATACTTTAAAGCGATTTGAAGCATGTTTTATTTTTGGGGGGGGCAGAGCTTTGTGACGTCATATTTGAGGGGGGGGTCTGACTTTTTGTGACGCCGTGTGACGANGGGGGGGGGTCAAAAATCGTCCAAAATCGCGTGACGTCATTTATGGACGGCCCCAAAGCGGGTTTATGAGCCGTGCTCGTACCACTCGCCACTGATGTTAGCCGTGAGCGGAAATCGAACACAGGCCGCGGGTTGCGAAGCACAGCGCTGTACGGGGAGCGGTGGTGCAGCGATCAGCGCTGCGCTGACATTTATTAAAAGGAAAAATTCACTTGAAAATATTTATCGTCTAAGTAAAACTGCAGATGTTCAGAATATTGAAATTATCTTATAATTATGAAATATTAAAATTAATTGTAACTGAAAAATACTTAAAACTTTGTAGTAGAACGAAGCAAAATGGAGAGTACAGTTATAACAAGCGCGTGTTCATTCCGCAGAATGAATAGAATCATTGGTAGAATCATTAAAATAAAAATGTTGAATAACTAAATGTATTCTTCTCCATTCTCCGATGGAGAAGCAAAATTCTCCTTCATGGAATAAATAAAAGGTGACCTTAGTAAATTAAAATAATCAAATAGTTCATAATGAAAATGAATCTAAATTAGTATTGTTATCACAATTATATTTAATTAAGTAGAACGTGTTGTTTATATTTAAAGTTGCACATNCCCCCCCCCCNCCCCCTCTAGGTGCGTGACGTCATTTATGGACGGCCCCTAAACATCGCCACTGGGGAGACAAAGGCGGCCGGGTTGGTGCTGGCCACCCACCCCCTGCGTGTGCGTGCCGGCCTTCATAGGTGCTCGCTAACAGCACTTGCCCCAACAGTCTGTTTAGGCTACACGGGGATCTTTGTTTTGTGTGTGCGCGTGTATGTGCATGTGTGTGCATGTTTGTGTGCGTGTCTGTATGTGCTTGTGTGTGTGCACGTGTGTGTGTACATGTGTGTGTTTACGTGTGCGTGCACTGTGGGGAGTGGTGGCGCAGCGGTTCGCGCTCTGCGCTACGAACCCGGTCAGCCCAAGTAGATTCCTGTGTGACCACCACCACCACACCACCANCACAACCACCACCATACCACCACCANCACCACCACCATCATAACCACCACCANCACACCACACATCACANCACACCACCACACCATCACCACCATNACCACCACACACACACACCATCATCACCACCAGTCACACCAGTCANCACCANCACCACACCATCACACACACACCACCANCACCACCATCCACCCATCACCAGTGCCACCANCCACCACCATCATCACACCACACAGTCATCAACACCACCACCANCACACACATCACCACCAGTCACACANCANACACACACATCACCAACAGCACACCACCATACACCACCACACCACCACCACANCACACATCCACCACCACCATCACCACCACACAGTNACCACCANACACANACACCACCACCATCACCACCACCACANACCACACCACCACCACCACACCAATGCCAGTNCCACCANCNCCACCAGTCACCAACATCACACCATNACCACCAGCCACCAACACACACNANCAGTCANACACCACTCACCANACANANCACCACCACCANCACCAGTCACACACCACGTGCANCACCATCACACTACACGCANCACCAGCANCAGTCATCATCACCACCACTCANACACCACCANCACCACACCACCACATCACCACCAACCANCACCACCACCATCANCACGCACCAATCACCACNACANCACCACTCACCACTCATCANNACCACNACAGTNACCACCATCACCATCACCACACTCACNATCACCACTCANCACCACCANCATCACCACATCCACATCATTNACNATCACCACACCACGCACCATCACCACCATTCACACAACCACAGCCATGTCATTCACCACNATGCACCATCCANCTANCANCAACACCATCACCACCATCACCACACTCANCAANCACCANCCATNACCACCCANCAACACCACACCACCATCATCNTTTCACCANCACCACACCATCACCANCACCNTCACCACACACCCCATCACTCCACCACTGCACCACCACCANAACACTCATTCACACCANCACANCACCATCACCACATTCAATTCANCATCCACACCTCACCACCACNATCATNACANCANCACCCACCANCACCACACCACATGCACACACCACCACCACCCACTCANCACNACCACGCACCCCACCACATCCACCACCACCANANCANACCACANAGGCATTACACANACACCCACCATNACCACCACCACCACNANCCCACCANCANCATCACCACCAACACTCACACCATCCCACATCCACCANCACCATNACCACCACCACCACCACCACCACACCACCACACTCACCACCACCCCACCAGCCAATCAAACCACATCANCACCANCCACCACCATCATCACCACCACCACCACCATCACCACACACCTCACCACCACCACCACCACCANCACCACACNAACACCCACTCANCANCATCACCACCACCACACCACCACNANCACCACCACCACACCATCACNANCAACCTGCCACCACNACCACCACCATCACACCACCATNACCACACCCAACATCACCATCACCATCATCACCACCACCANCNCCATCACCACCATCACCACTCANNACCACCATCCANCACCATCANACCANCNNCANCACCACCACCATCCACCCANCAACCACCACCATCACAANCACNACACCACATCANCACCACCCACANCNCACCACANCACCGTCANNACANCANCNCCACACANCACCANCACANCACANCCACACCACACCCCANACCACCATNANCACCCACCANCACCACACANCATACACCACCCAACACACANCNACACACACATACACCACCACACACACACANACACCACCACACACCACCNACCACCACACACNACCACCCACCANCCCNACGACACATAACAACACCACCACCAACNACCACCAACAACACACACACANCCACCACCATCNACCANCACANAACANCACCNANCACACCACAACAACACACANCCANCACACTCGANGCACACACACACANACCAACACCCACCANCACACCACACTCACNCACNCCNCNCCACAATTCACCGACNCCAACTCANTACACCANCTATCANCACCNNACCCNCCNCGCCANACACACNACNCTGACACCANCANNGGGGCCTCNNCACCACCANCACCATCACCACCACCANCCACCCACCCACCACACACATCANCANCACATCCACACACCCCACACCGTNCACCACATCAATCACCATCACCACCACACACCACCACACCACCACCATAGCTCACTCANCACACACCANCANCACCACCNCATACCACCACCACCACCACACCTCTCTANCACCACCACTCCTANCACCACCACCATCACCACCACCCANCANCACCACACCACCACCACTCACACTCAATCCACCACCATCAACACACANCANTCATCACCACACCANCCACCATCACACCACCANNACTCANCANCACCCANCCACACCACCACCACCACACACACACTCACACCACCACACACCACACTCTTCACAACACCACTNTGGGCCNNCCACANCCACCACCANCCACCAACACACGTCNNCACCACACCANCACCANCACCACCACGCACANCACANCAGCCATGCCANCAGCCANCATCACTCACCACCACCACATCCACCATCANCACTACACCACACAACCNTGCACCACACCACCATCCACCACACNCATCCACCANCANCACCNCACCACCACNANCTACTTCACACATCCANANACANCNNACCACACCATCACCACCACNACACNANCCTATCACNANCACNCTCACCACCATCCACCNNCANCATTCACCACTCACCANGCACTNACCACCANCANCACCACCACCANCCCAACACACACCACCNNNCACACCACCATCCATCCCACACANCACCACCACCACTCACCANCACCANCACACCNTTACTGCCCACCCNNCNTCACACACNACCACCNCCACTNAGCCACCACCCACCANNACCCATANCANCNTCATCCACTACANANCCCCACCACTCANCACACTGCACACACCNCCGATTCACCACCACTACCACNATCATCATCCACATCANNANCACCANCNCANACACCAACTCAACCCCNANCATCNTCATCCACCCGCATCACCCNNCCANCNCCCACCANACATCCANCAAACACCACCACANCANCACGCATCATCCACCAGGGCCNTCACACTCANCNNCACCATCACTNCACCATNNCTACCACTATCCANACTNACCATCCACCATCACCATCCATCCTGGGGATNACCACCACCACCANCTACCACCACCACCACCACACACACCAACCAACCANCATCAGCCCCACACCACCCNCACCACCANCACCACCAACAACCCCACNCCGANCACCANTACTCCACCANCNCACCACCANCCNACCTCAACCACTCACCANCNCATCACNNCACACCACAATACCACCATTCACCACCACCCACACCACTCACANCACCATGCCACCACCACCACCATCNAACCACTCATCACACCAGGTCACCACCATCCACCACCATNACCATCGCCACANCACCACAATCANCATCCANCANCCACCACCACCCAATCAANACCANCAATCACCACANCACCANCANCNTTCCNCACNACCANCANTCATNCANCCCCACCACACACTCNTCATNACCACCACNACACATCACCANCNCACCANCACCACCGCCACCATCACCACCACCTCCNACCCCACCACACNACTNANCACCATCCACCACACATNACCATCCACGTCNCNACCACCTANCNNCAGCCCCAACCCCTCNNCCGTCATCCACACCATNACCACCACNACCAATCACCACCACCACCACCACCATCNCACACCACCANCACCACACCATCCACNTCACATCANCCNTTCACACCCCCACACCACACNATCACCACCATCANCACCATCNACCANCCCCANCCGCCAATCCACCATNACCTCACCACTCATTCACCNNCCACCACCTCACACNCNCANCANACCATCCACCANCCACANCANCACANCACANCANNNNCACANCACANCATCGTCATTCACCACCACTGACCANCACACCNCACCACCNNCACCACCNTTCACCANCCNACCACCANCACCCACCANCCATCCACACTCACATCGCCACCACTCATTCTGANCACACCACCANGACATCATTCCACCACCACCANCAANCNCTCACACCACACTCACCACCACCACCACCACCANCCACACCANCACACCACACNATNACCACCACNCACNCACGGCCANCCANNANCACCACTCATTCACACCACCCCATNACCACNCCACACCCCACCACCACCACCATCACCACCACCACCACNACANCACCACANACCANCANCANCACGGCCACCACATCCANCCAACTCACCACCANCCACCACACCACCACCACCACACACNANCACACCACCCCANAACCANACCACTCATTCACACCCACCACCACNACACNACANCACTCACTCCACCACACNCCACCACTCACCACCTCATCCACCCATCCACNANCATCCCCCCACCACCCCCCANCNCCNCAATNACCACCACCCACCACCCACCCACCACCCACCNTTNATCCACCACACCACNANCACCACCACTCCACCTATCACCACCACACANCACTCANCACCAANCACCATCATCACCACCANCACTAACACANCACCANCNCCACTCANCACCCNANCGACCACCNTCATCCACTCACCACCATCCCACCATCATACCACCACTCNCACNNANCACCANCACACACANNACCCCCCANNCNCTCAGTCANACCATCACCACTCANCANCNCCANCAATCCACCACTCACCATCTANCNCACTGCCNNCACCACCNCCATCANCACCACCACCCACCTGANCATCCAACCNCTCAGCCACCANCACCACCATTCACCACCAGCCANCAGCCNCCANCANCACCACACCACACCACCACTCANCNTCCACCTCACCACGTACACCNCCANCNCACACACANACACCACCNNNANCATNCACCACGGCCACTCCACCACNACCTCAACACCACNACAGTGCANCACACATCANCACCACATCACCACCAGTACCACCACCATCACCACCACCACTCATCNNACCACCATCACCACCACCANCACCANCATCACCACGCACNCCACCAGAGCGCTGACANCACCACCNCCANCACCACCANCACCAGCAGTCACCACCACCANCACCACCACCACCAATCACCACCACCACCNCACCANCAGCCACCACGAAGNTTGTGTGACGATCGAGGGGAGGAGTGTCTTGATGTATTGTGGTACGCCATAGTGTGGCTGTGTCNTTGCTATANGTTTGTCACAATGCCCGTCTTTACNTGTATGNATGTGGTGCTGTGATGTTGTGTAACTCTCGACCCTTGTTCCACTGNTCCAGAGTCTCATTCCGACAACATCTTGATTGTAAACTTTATTTATTCNTTAACACNTAAGAGGCTTTCGCACCAACATCATCCAGATACGTGTTTCTGCGTCCAGTCGCNTAAATTATAAAGGTCTNAAGGTCCCGCCACCACCCACCAGCCACAGTAACTCCCGGGTGTCACNTACAGAACCCAATTCGTCACGTGGTCAACTAGCAACACCTGTGTTGTCGAGANCAAGCCACTAGNTGTTCTANGTGNTGTCACTGGCNGTTGTGCATGTTGTGACGCGACGGTCAAGGTGNCTTCAATTTAGCTGTGTNGGTTTCAACGCACTTTATATTATTTATGGATGTGTGTTGGATGNTTGTTGTCCTTTNCCCCGCGCACTCGATANTCGCGGTTGGCTNCCGTGTCTNAAATAAGCGCTTCAAACACCACACNGAGACCCACACAGCCACTGAGACTCNCNCGCCCGGAGACTCACAGAGANCCATAGCTCACCGCACAGAGACCCATAGACACACAGACATAGACTCNCCGCATAGACACACAAGACATAGACTCACACGAGACATAGACTCACACACCATAGACACACACAGACATAGANTCACCNCATAGACACACAGAGACCATAGACACACAGAGACCATAGACACACACAGACACCACACAGAGACCCATAGACACACACAGACATAGACTCAACGAGACCCATAGACACCACACAGACTCACCACACAGAGACACATAGACTCACACACCATAGACACACAGAGACNCATACACACACAGACATAGACACACAGAGACCCATAGACTCACACAGAGACCCATAGACTCACCACACATAGACTCACACAGAGACTCATAGACTCACNCGCACATAGACTCACAGACCCACCACACAGAGACACGTAGACACACACCATAGACACACAGACTNGACCACACAGAGACATAGANTCACACAGACCACCACACAGAGACCATAGACACACAGAGACCCATAGACTCACACACATAGACACACAGACAACTCACACAGACCCATAGACTCACACAGAGACCCATAGACTCACACAGAGACACACAGACTCACACAGAGACCCATAGACTCACACAGAAACCCATAGANTCACACAGAGACCCATAGACTCACACAGAGACCCATAGACTCACACAGACCCATGACACACAGAGACCCATAGACACACGACACAGAGACCCACAGACCCAAGACACACGAGACCCATAGACANCACCACACAGAGACTCATAGACTCACACGACCATAGACCCACAGACTCAAGACCACACAGAGACCCATAGACTCACACAGAGACCATAACTCACACAGAGACCCATAAACTCACACAGAGATATAGACCACAGACCCATGACCACACAGAGACTCACACAACCCATAGACCCACAGACTCATGACACACAGAGACCCACAGACTCACCAAGACCCATAGACTCACAGAGACACCACCACACAGAGACACATAGACTCACACGAGACCCACAGACTCATAGACACATGACCACACAGAGACCCATAGACTCACACAGAGACCCATAGACTCACACAGAGACACATAGACTCACATAGACCCACNGACTCACACAGAGACCACAGACTCACACAGAGACCCATAGACTCACCAAGACTCATAAACCCACAGACCCAAAACCACACAGAGACCCATAGACTCACCAGACACAGACTCACAGAGACCCAAAACCACACAGAGACCCGTAAACTCACACAGAGACCCATAGACTCACACAGAGACCCACAGACTCACNCAAGACCCAAACCCACAGAGACCCAACCACACAGAGACCCATAGACTCACACAGAGACCATAGACTCACACAGAGACCCATTTCTGTAAAACTGCTTGTCGTGTTTAATGTGTCGTCCTTTCCCCCGCACCTCCGAGTAACGCGTTGGCTACGTGGGGTGGTGCGAAAGAAGTCGACCACAACGGCGTCCGCACATCAGCCTCCTCGCCAACCGCACTGTTGACCTGCGAGGGGGAGGTATGGCGAAACGTCACGCACTCCGCGCCACGTGAGGCGTGCGGGTGTAGGACAGCGCCACTGGGGAGAGACAAAGGCGGCCGGGCGTGGTTCCTGACCGACCTCACGGCCCTCGTGCGCCACTGTGCCGGGAGCCTTTGCACTTGCCCCGAAAGGTCTGTTAAGGCTATCAGGGGGATCTTTGTCTTGTGTGTGTGTGTGGGAGCGGTGGGTGTAGCGGTTAGCGCGCTGCGCTACGAAACAGGCCACGCGAGTTCGATTCCCGCTCACGGCCAACACCGGTCCTTGGGTCTCCCTTAGGTCGACTCAGCCTCAAATGAGTACCTGGTGCGATGTGTGGTCAACATCGCCACTGGGGAGACAAAGGCGGCCGGGCGTGGTGCTTGCCACCCACCTCGTGTGCCGTGCCGGCCTTCATATGCTCGCTAACAGCACTTGCCCCAACAGTCTGTTAGAGGCTACACGGGGATCTTTGTATTTGATGTGTGGATAAGTCCGTGTCAGGAGGTCCGCCTTTTAATGCCTTTACCGTCACACTCAACGCCAGGCAAATTACTCGGTTCACCGATGATGATTGTGTCTGTGTGATGATGATTGTGAGTGTGTCTGTGTGTGTGCGTGAGTGTGTGGGGAGCGGTGGGTGTAGCGGTTAGCGCTGCACTACGAACCTGGCGACCGGGTTCGATTCCCGCTCACAATCAACACGGTGACGATTATCTGAAGCGGTCCTGGTCTCCCCTAGTTCGACTCAGCCTCAAATGAGTACCTGGTGTGTGTAAACATCCACTGGGAGACAAAGGCGGCGGGCGTGGTGTTGGCCACCCACCCCCTCGTGTGTCGTGCCGGCCTTTATAGTGCTCGCTAACAACACTTGCCCCTACAGTCTGTTAAGGCTATTGGGGATCTTTGTCTTGTGTGTGTGCGTGAGTGTGTGGGGAGCGGTAGTGTAGCGGTTAGCGCTACGCTGCGCACAAACCCGGCCACTCGGTGACGATTATATGAACAAGTCTTGGCCTCCCCTAGGTCGACTCAGCCTCAAATGAGTACCTGGTAAGGTGCGTAGCAAACATCGCCACCGGGGAGACAAAGGCGGCCGGGCGTGGTGCTGGCCACCCACCCCCTCGTGTGCCGTTCCGGCCTTCATAGGCGCTGCTACTCGCTAACAGCACTTGCCCCTACAGCCTGTTAGAGGCTACACGGGGATCTGTATCTGTTTGTAAAGACAAAGATTCCCCGTATAGCCTCTCGCAGGCAGCTGGGGCAAGTGCCCGTAGGTGCGTGACTCACTCCACACCTCTACAAATTACCGATGGGACTTTTCGTTGGCAGCGTCAAGAATGATTTGCAAACAAGAAGAGGTGTCACGTGTTGCAATGCGGGTCTTTGATGCCTTGCGAAAGACGGCCGACTCGAGGATTGAACAAACACAGCTCCTGTTTTATTGGCAACAAAAAGGGGGTAACAACCGATTCTCGATTTTCACAATGAACGCAAAGACCCCGGTTGAATTACTGCGCGAATATTTACGATTATAAATTAATTTTATTAGGATAACAACAATAATAATGATGATGATGATGACAGCGTGCAAAACTAATCCCTAATTAACTTGCCTAACACGTGAGGCTTTCGCGCCCAATATCATCCGTAAGTGTTTTTTTTTGGGGGGGGGGGGTGGGGGGGTTAGATCGCGTAAATATACAAATGTGTCGTGAAAGCCGCCGCCACCACCCGGCACAGCCCGCGAGCAATGTTTGTCTGGCCCCCGATAATGTCCGGGACACGCTCCGACAATATCAAGGCAAAAGCGCCCCGTGTAGCCTTGGGCAGCCCGTGGGGGCAAGAGCCCCCATGGCAGGACGCGTTCCTGCCATCGTCGCGATCCATTTGCAGATACCCCAGTTGCCTGCCACGGGCGTCCTGGCTTGTAACCACGACCCTTTAATTTAACCTGCTGAGAACTTCGCTCACGAGAACTCCAAATCGGCGTCCTTTATTTAACCACGAGAGAGGGGTCAATTAGATCCATTGTCTCTTGCGATCGGGGTCCTTTATTTCGCCACGCGATTAGCCGGACAGATGCCTTGTCTCACGTAATCGGCAACCCTTTATTTAACCGTGTTGGGTTCGTTACGTCCAGAGACTGACATCCTTTATTTAACCCCCAGCAGTGACGCGCTGCGTTATTGAGATTGGCATGAGACACGCGGTGGGGTATCTGCAAATGGACCGCTCGGCATATCCGTTGATCTCTTACAATCTAACGCGTTAATCTCTCACACTTTAACGAGGAACACATACAACAACAAGTACATCAATAGATTGTCCGATATATGTGTATAGATAAGGCCTGGCGTATTAAGAAACGTCAACACGTTTTGTTTTTTAACATTAAAAAATACAAAGATCCCCCGTGTAGCCTCAACAGACTGTTGGGGCAAGTGCTGTTAGCAGCGAGTAGCAGCAGCGCCGACAAAGCTACGGCACCACGCCCGCCCGACCGCCTTTGTCTCCCCCCCCTCAGTGGTCATGTTTACACAACGCTACCAGGTACTAATTTGAGGCTGAGTCGACCTAGAGGAGGCCCGGATTGCGTGCGCGGGAATGGAAATTGGGTCGCTGGATTCGTAGCGCAGCGCACTAACCGCTGCACACCGCTCCCTATTATTTACAGTACATACAAATACAAAGATCCCCCGTACAGCCTTAACAGACTGTTGGGGCAAGTGCTGTTCGTCGCGAGTAGCACTTACTAGGGGAGGGCCGGGACCGGTTCAGATAATGATCGTCACTGGTGATGGTGGCCGTGACAAGCGTTAATTAACCTCGGGTTGCCAGCGCTCTATACACATACAGCTATATAAGTAAATACATCACAATCATTTATAGAGAGTAGTGCATACGGTCCAGTCAGCCTATCGAAATGCCTCACTGCCCAATGATTCCCAGCAGGATTTTCTTCCTTAAAAGAAGACGAAAAAAATCGGGTCGGTTTCGACCTCTGTGGGTCTCATCGGCTTGCCAAACCACCACGGCAAAACCATGGGCAGCATGACCAGGTAAGTCCCCACTCAGCTGTTCTGCAGCTCTTATTCAGAAGCGAACTGGCAATCACACGTGACAGCTCAATGAAGTGGACCACCGACATCGTAGTTCATAGCAGTGGCCGAAAACTCCCTAAACGCGTGGTGATCGTCGATTCTAAAATGTGGAGGGGCGGAAAAAATCGGACGACACCGGCGAGAAATCCACGCGACCAACGGAGGAGGGAGAGACACGCAGACTCCAAATATACAGCAGCAGCAGCAGGCATCGTCAGGGTCGGGGTCGAACCCACGACCTCCTGCGTACCAGGCGAGGTCGTCAACATCTCCTAGGCGCTGGACCATGCTGTCTGCTACAACAGCAAATCCAAGGCTGTGTTGTACTGTACTCCTATGTGCACCGCTGTGTTACGAACCCGGGACCCGAGTTCGATTGCTGCTCACGGCCGAACACCAACACCGATTATCTCTGAATCGGCCGTGGGCCTCCCTAGGTCGACTCAGCCTCAAACGAGTAACCTTATGCGATGTGTAAACATCGCCACCGGGGAGACAAAGGCGGCCGGGCGTGGTTCCGACCACCCATCTCCCTCGTGTGCCACACAGCGCCCGGCCTCCGTCGGTGCTGCTACTCGCTACTAACAGCACTTGCCCCGGGCAGTCTTGTTCAGGCGACACGTGGCGTCGGGGTGTCTTTAATCATCTCCTGTGTGCACAACCGCTGGTGAAGTTTGGTCAGATACCTCCCCATCGGCGGCCTCTCATCCAGCAGTGGATCGAGGGGCCCGATCTGTTTCTCACCCCCTCGGCGCTGGTGCTTGCCGCTGTACATATCCTGTGTCTTGGAGCGGTCTGAATTTCTCGGCGTAAGGCACTACCACTACCGCGCAAAACCCACGGTACATAATCCGACATTACAGGAGGCACGCGCGCCGTGGTGTCCTTACGATCCGCGAACAGGTCCGAGGCTCAAACAGAAATGTGCGAAATGTACTCCAGGGACGATCTTCCGGATTAAACGAATCCGTAGCAGTGTCTAGGACGCGCGTGCAGTCTGTTCTCCTGTAACGACAGCGGCGGCGGTGGCGGCGGCGGTAGTTGTGGTAGCTGCGGTGGTTGTTGTTGTTGCTGCGTTCCGGAAGAACACCGCTCTATGGAACAATCGCGTTACAATAAGTTACGTAGAACTATGGGGGGGGGGGGTTATAAAGCACAAATACCGCCATAACTCCGTGATGATGATGATGGTGGTGGTGGTGATGATGATGGTGGTGATGATGATGGTGGTGGTGATGATGGTGGTGGGTGGTGGTGATGATGGTGGTGGTGGTGGTGATGATGGTGGTGGTGGTGGTGGTGATGATGGTGGTGGTGGTGATGTGGTGGTGATGATGGTGGTGGTGGTGATGATGGTGGTGGTGCGTAACGCAGGGCTGAGCAAAGAACGAGGTGGTGGGTAGCGTCTAGAGCAGTGGTTCTTCACCTTCGCTGCAGCCTTGCAACCCCCTTTGGTTCTCAATCTTTACAAAATGTAAAATGTTAACTGATAGAAAGGGTTTGATGGAACAACGTAAGTTGTTACTCGCGTTGCCCCGTACTCAATTTGTGTTGAGATGATTCACCTTCTAAACAAGAGTCTGGCCACGTCTCACCCCCCCGGGGGGTGCACGCACCTCCTGGTGAAGAAGAATGACTGCTCTAGAAGTAGCATCCAGCAGCATCCCAAATGCCTTGTGCGATGGTGATGATGTTGATGGTGGTGATCATGGTGGTGATGGTGATGATGGTGGTGATGATGATGGTGGCGATGATGGTGGCGATGTTGATGGCGGTGGTGGTGATGATGGTGATGACGGTGGTGGTGATGGTGATGACGGTGATGATGATGATAATGATGGTGGCGATGTTGATGATGTTGATGATGATGATGATGGTGGAGATGATGGTGGCGATGTTGATGGCAGTGGTGGTGATGATGGCGATGACGGTGATGATGATGATGGTGGTGGTGATGCTGATGAAGATGATGATGTTAATGGTGATGATGATTATGATGGCGATGATGGTGGAGATGTTGATGGCGGTAGTGGTGATGATGGTGATGACGGTGGTGATGAGGATAATGATGGTGGTGATGTTGATGATGATGGTGATGATGATGATGCTGATGATGTTGGTGATGATGTTGATGATGATGGTGATGATGTTGATGGTGATGATGTTGATGAGGATGATGGTGATGACGGTGGTGATGATGGTGGTGGTGGTGATGGTGGTGGTGATGATGGTGGTGATGATGGTGGTGATGGTGATGGTGGTGATGATGGTGGTGATGATGGTGGTGGTGATGATGTTGATGATGGTGATGATGGTGTTGATGGTGATGATGTTGATGATGATGGTGGTGATGGTGGTGATGACGGTGGTGGTGGTGGTGGTAATGATGTTGATGATGATGGTGATACTAGGCCGAGGCAGCTGTACGACCTGCTGCGACGTCGTTCCATTCACTCGATCGCGTTACATCCAATTCGCATTCCGCATTACACAGAGATGCGTTATCCTATAATACACATCGCGTTGTAGCCACTGATGAAAACACACGCCCTAATAGGACAACAGACTACATAGTCTTTGGTTCTTTCGGAAAAGTCACGTAGGTATAAATACTATTTTATGAATACAATTTTATACTTACGTGACTTTATCTAAAGAACCAAAGAGTATTGATTCCTGCCGTCACGAAAGCTTAAAATCAAAACAGACTACATGTATGTAACTATATGTATATTTGGTATACCAAGGTCTGTTAGAACATCAGTGAGAATCTCCATCACACGTCACACCGCCCGTACCACCACCACCACCACCAACCACTCTGCTCAACCACCACCACCAAGCACTGTGTTCAACCTCAACCACCACCAATCTCACAAAACAAAGACAAAAGTCTTCCGAACTCGGGTCTCTGGGTTCGTGGCGCAGAACACCACCACTCACTCACACACGCACTCACCCACCCACTCACCCACCCACTCACTCACCCACTAACCCACTCACACACGCACTCACCCACTTACTCACCCACTTACTCACCCACTTACCACTCATCCACCCACTCACCCACCCACCCACCACTCACCCACCCACCCACTCACTCACTCACTTACCACTCACCCACTGACACACTCACTCACCCACCCACCCACTCACCCACTCACCCACTCACCACTCACTCACTTACCACTCACCCACCCACTCACCCACCCACTCACCCACTTACCACTCACCCACTGACACACTCACTCACCCACCCACTCACCCACTCACTCACTCACCCACTCACCACACTGCAGGTCGCAATATCACATTCGCCAACTCACCCACCACGCACACACCCACTCACCCACTTACCACTCACCCACTCACTCACCCACCACTCACCCACCCACCCACTCACCCACCACTCACCCACTCACCACACCACAGGTCACCTCTCTCTCTCTCTGGTCCTCCTCTGGAACTGCTCAACACTGGAATTCCCTCTTCCACCATCATCATCACCATCATCATCATCACCATCACCATCACCACCATGACATCACCATCATCATCATCATCATCACCATCATCATCATCACCATCATCATCACAGGCATCATCATCACCATCATCATCACCTCATCACNATCATCATTATCACCATCATCATCACCATCATCATCACCATCATCACCATCATCATTATCATCACCATCATCATCACCATCATCATCACCATCATCATCACATCACATCATCATCATCACCATCATCATTCATCATCATCATCACCATCATCACCATCATCACCATCAGCATCACCATCATCATCACCATCATCACCATCATCACCATCATCATCACCACCACAATCATCACCATCATCATCATCACCACCATCATCACCATCATCACCACAATCACCAAAATCACCACCACCGCTCCGCGATCACCATACCTGGAATATCCAACGTCTCGTGTCCTCCATACATCTGCTCCATGTGGCCTCCAAACGGCTGCTGCTGCTGTTGCTGTTGTTGCTGTTGCTGCTGCTGTTGCTGCTGCTGCTGCTGTTGCTGTTGTTGCTGCTGCTGCTGCTGCGCGCTGTCGCACGGAGACATCTGCATCGCCGCCTTGCCGTACATCAACACAGAGCCGCCTGCTTGCATCCACAGCTGCCCCAGCGGCGAGGTCTGTCCGCCGTCGTGATCCTGCTGATGATGCTGCTGCTGATGCTGCTGATGATGCTGCTGTTGTTGCTGCTGATGATGATGATGGAGTGCGCTACTGGACGCGTAGACCGACGCGTGGTCGATGCCTCCGGGCGACCCGACGCTGCTGTGCTGGTGCAGGAAGTCGAGTGCCGTCACGCCAGCGCAGCCCACGTCGTACGCCGCAGCCGACACGGGCGAGGCACGTGCAGTCAGCCCGTTCATCGATGCACCACCAACACCTCCACCACCAACTCCACCTCCTCCACCGAGGTCGACCAAACCGAGCGAGGCCACCGTCATTCCTGCTTGGCCGACGGCGAACAGCCCTGCATGACACCGCCACCACCACCACACCACCGTGGTGATGATGGTGGTGGTGGTGGCCGGGTGCGGGTTGCTGCTGCTGTGGTTATGATGCTGATGCTGCTGCTGCTGCTGTTGTTGTTGTTGCTGTTGGTGGTGGTGGTGGTGATAGTCAAATCCCGGTGACAGCACGGCGTGGTGTGGTGGTGGTGGTGGTGGTTGAAGCCGAATCCATTGATGAGGCCGTACACCGGCTTCAGCGCCTGGCACTTACGACGGAATCCACGTGGCCTCCGGCGGAACGACCCCTCCTCGAACATGAACTCGCTCGCCGGGTCGATGGTCCAGTAGTGGCCCTTGCCCGGCCGTCCGAGCCCCTTGGGCAGCTTGATAAAGCACTCGTTGAGCGACAAGTTGTGGCGCACCGAGTTCTTCCAGCCCTGGTAGGCGCCGCGGAAGAATGGGAATCGGTTCTGGAGGAACTGGTAGATCTCGCTGAGGGTGAGACGCTTGCCGGGCGAGCTCTGGATGGCCATGACGATCAGCGCTATGTAGGAGTAGGGAGGCTTCTCCGGTCTCCGCAAGCCCGCAGACGACTTCTTCGCTTTGCCGCTGCTGCTGTTTGTTGTTGTTGTTGCTGCTGCTGCTGCGTTGTTGCTGCTGCTGTTGCTCGTGGTGGTGGTGATGGTGGTGCTGTTGCTGCTGTTTGTGGTGCTATTCGTGATGCTGCTGCTGCTACTGCTGGACGTTGTGGTGGTGCTGGCTGTTGCGGCGTTGTTGCTGCTGCGCTGTTGATGTTGCCGCTAGCGCTGTTGATGATGCTACTGCTGCTGCTGATGATGCTGCTGATGATGCTGCCACACGGGGTCACATCAAGTCCCGTCGGCTTTAGTGTCCCCGGAGGTATGTGCATTGATGAGTGCTGCTGCTGCTGATGATGATGATGTTGCTGATGCTGCTGCTGGTGATGATGATGGAGGTGATGCTGCTGCTGATGTTGTTGTTCTGTAGTCATCTCCATAAACAGCGGCGGTCGAGTGCCAGGTGCTCATAAGACGAAATGTTTCTTTTTTTGTTGCTGGCAACTTTTGTCGCCGGTCAAATTCCTCGGGTCAACGCGGTTGCCTGTGACGGCAACGCGGGGTCTGTCCGCGTGTGCACGCCCTGTGCAAGACACGGTCACACACACATATATATAATGTGTTATGTAAGTATTATATGTCATAATTATTATAATAATTAACGCATTTCAACAACAAAGACAAAGAACCCCCGTATAGCCTCTAAGGGACGTGTTGGGGCAAGTGCTTTTCGTAGCAAGTAGCAGCAGCGCACCGTGTGGGTGACCAGCAACACGCCCGGACGTCTTTGTCTCTCTCCTGGCAGCAGCTACTCAGTCGAGGCTGAGTCCATGGAGGTTTAAGCCCAGGGACCGGCTCAGAGAATCGTCTGAGTGCGTCGCACAGTGCGCTCACCACTGCGCCACCACTCCCCATTTACACACACACAGATACAGACACACACAGATACACACACTCAGGTAGACACATACACATAGACACACACAGATACACACACACACAGATACACACAGATACACACAGATACACACAGATACAGACACACAGAGATACACACAGATACAGTCACACACACAGATACAGACACACACATATACACACAGATACACACACAGATACAGACACACACACAGATACAGACACACACATATACACACAGATACACACACAGATACAGACACACACAGATACACACAGATACAGACACACACACACACACACACACACACAGATACAGACACACACACACAGATACAGACACACACACACAGACACAGATACAGACACACATATATACACAAGGATACGCACAAGGATACACACACAGATAAATACAGATACACAGAAATACACACACAGATACACATACACACATATACACACAGATACATACAGATACACATACATACAGATACACATACATACAGATACACACACACACAGATACACATAAACACAGATACACACACAAATACACACACAGACATACACACACAGATACACATAGACACACAGATACACATACACACACAGATACACATACACACAGATTAACACAGATACACATACACATAGATACACATACACACACAAGGATACACACACAGATACACACACACAGATATATACAAGGATACACGCACAGATACAAATACAAAGAACTCCCGTATACCCTTAACAGAGTGTTGGAGCAAGTGCTGTTAGTGAGGAGGAGGGTGGCCACCACCACGCCTGGCCGCCTTCGTCTCCCTCGGGGCGATGTTTACACACCGCACCAACTACTCATTTGAGGCTGAGTCGACCTATTTAATCCAGCGCAGCACAGATTTAAGCGAGCACAGCACACGAACCGCTGCGCCACCGCTCCCCACATATTTACGCAAAATATTTACGCAAAATATTTACGCAACTTATTTACGCAACTTATTTACGCAAAATATTTACGCAAAATATTTACGCAACTTATTTACGCAACGTATTTACGCAACTTATTTACGCAAAATATTTACGCAAAATATTTACGCAACTTATTTACGCAACTTATTTACGCAAAATATTTACGCAAAATATTTACGCAACTTATTTACGCAACTTATTTACGCAACGTATTTACGCAACTTATTTACGCAACTTATTTACGCAAAATATTTACGCAACTTATTTACGCAACATAGACGCAAATATTTACGTAGCATATTTACGCAACTTATTTACGCAAAATATTTACGCAAAATATTTACAAATCATATTTACGCAACTTATTTACGCAACTTATTTACGCAACTTATTTACGCAAAATATTTACGCAAAATATTTACAAAGCATATTTACGCAAAATATTTACAAAGCATATTTACGCAAAATATTTACAAAGCATATTTACGCAACGTATTTACGCAACTTATTTACGCAACGTATTTACGTAGCATATTTACGCAAAATATTTACGCAACTTATTTCCGCAACTTATTTACGCAACGTATTTACGCAACATATATTTCAATATAAATTCAAACGACACGCGCGCACGCACACACCGTGCACACGCTACCGAGTTGGAGCAAAGCACCCACAGCTCAGCGGAGTCTGCCTGTGCGCCCGACGTGAATGCGCACGAATCATTGCGCTACATTCATGTATGAGTATATCCCCACGTGTATTGATCCATGTACATGCACACACGTGCACAACATACGTGGCTACTGCTCTCCGCGCATAACTCACGATACACGCACATACACAATAATAAAAATAAAACATAATAAATAATTCTCACGACGTTTCGGCCACAACGCTGTCGCCTCGACAGACCTGGTCTTCACCTGAGGACGGCTGCTTGCGTTGTGGCCGAAACGTCGTGAGAATTATTTTATTGTTTTATTTTTATTATTTTATTACTTCCCTTCTACGTGATGACTTTACCGAAAGAACCAAGAAGATTGTAGACCTTGCGGCGCTTATAAATCTGGACGTTCACCCGACAAAGTCCATCACAAGGGAGAAACGCAAACGAATATGATGAATAAAACATACTGTGTGTTGCCCGTATTGATAACGACTGTGCGCCGTACGGACCTGAAAACTCAATTTCCCTGGACAACAATACAGGAAAAGCCCGTGGGTTGACAGGTTTGTATATTATGTATATATACCAAGGCCGCAATTATAATATATGTTGAGGGGGACACAATCCCCCCAATATTCAAATATGCTCGAAATGCCCCCCCCCCCAAGATAGTGCTATAAACAGTATTTTTTATAAGTAATAATTGCTGTGCTTTGTAAATAAAAACAACAATTTGCTCAACCCTGGCCACAATATCTGGACTTGTCTTCAACATAACAACGCGTATATTTCTGTTTATATGATTGTGGTAATGGTTGTACTTTATTAATCCCTAAGCTCTGCCATTACATACAATGAAACAAGAAAAGGTAAAAAAAGAAAAACAGAGCAGTGTAATACAATACGCTATTAGACAGACTCTTTGGTTTTTTCGGTAAAGTCACGCGGTAAAACAATCAGTAAAATAAAATAAATGAAAACAACAAAATGTTAGTTGTTTTAGTTTTAATTTAGTAATTTTATTTTATTTTATTGATTGTTTTACCTACGTGACTTTACCGAAAAAACCAAAGAGTATGAATCCTTGCAGTCACGAAAGCTTCAAATCTAGAACTATTAGACATTATTGTAAAAATAAATGAAAAGTCCATCCTATGTGTTAGTGAATTTTTTATTCTTTTAGGCAGGAAATGAGTTTTCAAATTTCGATTTTTCTTTTCTGTTGTCCCCCTTAATGTTGACGCCACGGCTACGTCCTTGCAACACACACGCGAAATGTTTGAGTATCAGGCAACAGATAAATATTCCCCGTGTTGCCTTCACACGCGCTGTCGGGCAAGAGTCGGCACGGCGCTTCTGTGTTGATTGGGGAGCGGTGGCGCAGCGGTTAGCTCACCGCTGCCCTACGAACCCGGCGACCCGAGTTCGATTCCCGCTCACGGCCACCAGCACCAGTGACGATTATCCGAACCGTTCCTGGGCCTTGACCTAGATCGACTCAGCCCCAAATGAGTACCTGGTGCGGTGTGCAGTAAACATCGCCACTGGGGAGACAAAGGCGGCCGAGCGTGGTGCTGGCCACCCACCCCCTCGTGTGCCGTCTCGGCCTTCATAGGTGCTCGCTAACAGCACTTGCCACAACATTCCGTGTAAAGGCTACACGGGGGATCTTTGTCTTTGTTACGCATGTATGTAGCTATATATATACATACATCTTGTACATGTGTTGTTAACAAAAATACAAAGATCCCCGTGTAGCCTCAACAGACTGTAGGGGCAAGTGCTGTTAGCGAGCACCTATGAAGGCCGGCACGGCACACGAGGGGTGGGTGGCCAGCACCACGCCCGGCCGCCTTTGTCTCCCCCAGTGGCGATGTTTACTACACCGCACCAGGTACTCATTTGGGGCTGAGTCGATCTAGGTCAAGGCCCAGGAACGGTTCGGATAATCGTCACTGGTGCTGGTGGCCGTGAGCGGGAATCGAACTCGGTCGCCGGGTTCATAGCGCAGCGGTGGCGCGCTAACCGCTGCGCCACCGCTCCCCAATCAATACAACGCAGAAATGCCGTGCAGTGAGTGAGACGCACACACAGAGAGACAGGGAGAGAGACAGAGAAACAGTGAGTGAGACACACACACAGAGAGACAGGGAGAGAAACACACACAGAGAGACAGGGAGAGAGACAGAAACAGTGAGTGAGACACACACACACAGAGACAGGGAGAGAGACAGAGAAACACACACAGAGAGACAGGGAGAGAGACAGAGAAACAGTGAGTGAGACACACACACACAGAGACAGGGAGAGAGACAGAGAGAGGCAGGAAGACACACACACAGAGAGACAGGGAGAGAGACAGAGAAACAGTGAGTGAGACACACACACACAGACAGGGAGAGAGACAGAGAAACAGTGAGTGAGACACACACACACAGAGACAGGGAGAGAGACAGAGAGAGGCAGGAAGACACACACACAGAGAGACAGGGAGAGAGACAGAGAAACCGTGAGTGAGACACACACACACAGAGACAGGGAGAGAGACAGAGAAACAGTGAGTGAGACACACACACACAGACAGGAGAGAGACAGAGAAACAGTGAGTGAGACACACACACAGAGAGACAGGGAGAGAGACAGAGAAACAGTGAGTGAGACACACACACACAGAGACAGGGAGAGAAACAGATAAACAGTGAGTGNCACACACACACAGAGATAGGGAGAGAGACAGAGAAACAGTGAGTGAGACACACACACAGAGAGACAGGGAGAGAGACAGAGAAACAGTGAGTGAGACACACACACAGAGGCAGGGAGAGAGACAGAGAGAGACAGCGACATAGAGACAGGGAGACAGACAGAGAGAGAGGGAGACAGGGAGACAGACAGATACAGACATACAGGGAGAGAGACAGAGAAAGAGACAGACAGAGAGACAGAGAGACAGAGAGACAGACAAAGAGAGATGGAGAGGCTGGGGAGTTGGTGTGAGGCAGAGAGAGAGACAGAGAGACAGAGAGACACACACACACAGAGACAGAGAGACACACACAGACACACAGACAGAGAGACAGCGACAGACACACAGACAGAGAGACAGACAGAGAGACAGCGACACAGAGAGAGAGACAGCGACATAAACAGAGAGGGAGAGACAGAGAGACAGAGATAGACAGACAGACAGAGAGACAGACAGAGAGACAGAGAGAGACAGACAGAGAGACAGAGAAAGACAGAGAGTGAGCGGCTGGGGGAGTTGGTGTGTGAGGAGGCAGGGTAATGCGCGTGGCTCGGGCGTCATTTGAAATCCCCTAGGATTAATAAACAAATGAACTCAACAAGTTCCCTGTCAACAATTACGACAACACCACCCTGTGTGTGGCCTCAAAATAAATAAATTAACGCTTCTTGCGACGTTACGTATAATAGATGTTGACTACCTCGCCTGGTATACAGGAGGTCGTGGGCTCTATCCAGACCCTGACGCCTGCTGCTGTATATTTGGAGTCTGCGTCTCTCTTTCTCATCATCATCACGGTGGCTAGGAGATGTTCACTACCTCGCCTGGTGTACAGGAGGTCGTGGGTTCGATCACGACCCTGACGATGCCTGCTGCTGTATGTTTGGAGTCTGCGTCTCTCTCTGTTTCTCTCTCCCCGTGATGGTCGCGTGGAATTGTGTCCGGATCCTCCGTTTTTTCCCCTCCACATTTAGAATCAACGACACCACGCGTTTAGAGTGTTCGGCTCAAGGTAGTAATTATAATAAATATTGGGGGGGGGACACATTCCCCCCCAATATTCAAACATGCTCAAAATGTCCCCCCCTCCCCCCAATGTATTGCTATAAAAAATAATTGCTATACTATGGAAATACAAAAAAAACTATTTTGCTATACCTTGATCACAATATCCTGACTTATCTTAATATAAATCAATGCTTAGCTTTCTGTTTATATGATTGTGGTTATGGTTGTTCTTTATTACTCCCTAATCTCTGCCATTACATACAATGAAACAGGAAAAGTTAAAACAGAGCAGTGTAATACAATACACTATGAGACATTATTGTAAAAAAATAGATGAAAAATCCATCCCGTGTGTTAGTGAATTTTTTAATATTTTAGGCAAGAAATTAGTTTTCAAATTAAGATTTTTTTCTGGGGGGGGGGACCCCAGACCCCCTGAAAGTTTTGCACCCCCCCCCCAATGTTGACTCCATGTCTACAGCCTTGATTGGGCTACTGCTGTAAATGTCCACGTGATGATGATGGTGATGGTATCAGCCACTTCGTCGGGTTATTGCTTGTCGTGACCAGATCGCTTCTCAGTGGGCCGCCTTAGCTGGCAAAGTGAAATAATACGTAATAATAATAAAAACTTTTTAAAAACTCGCTTTTATGAAATGTACGAGTAATGGCAGAACTCCACGACTCCAGGAAGTGGCCCCGAAGCTTGCCACAACGTAAGGGACCGTGGCCAATTACAGCCAACGTCAGTTTAGCGTGGACAATTAGACCCAAGCCGAAACATAACATATAAAAAAGAATGTTTAAAATATATATATATATCATTTTTTATGATAGAATATAGTATTGTCATTGGTATGGCATAAGTATACCAAGTTTGCAGTTGATAGCACATTGGGAAGTGGGTTAAAATTGAGTTACAAGATTTGAGGATACAACAACGACAAGAACAACAGAGCGAGTGAGTTAAATGAAAGCGAGTCAGGAGAATAGTTGAGTTTGTCGTTTGAAGATCAACTCCCTGCGGCTTCACCGCGAGGAGCGGCAGCAGCAGGAGGAGGAGGTCCCCCTCAAGGGCCCAACTCCTGCCGTAGCCATCCAACTACGACCACTACACTACCGCTCGTCGTCGTCGTCGTCGTCATCATCATCATCGTCGTCGTCATCATCGTCATCATCGTCGTCGTCATCATCATCGTCGTCGTCGTCGTCATCATCGTCATCATCATCATCGTCATCATCATCATCATCATCGTCATCATCGTCATCATCATCGTCGTCGTCATCGATCGTCATCGTCATCATCATCATCATCATCGTCGTCGTCATCATCATCATCATCATCATCGTCATCATCATCGTCGTCGTCATCATCGTCATCATCGTCATCATCATCATCGTCATCATCGTCATCATCATGTCGTCATCATCGTCATCATCATCATCGTCATCATCATCATCGTCATCATCGNCATCATCGTCATCATCGTCATCATCGTCGTCATCATCATCGTCGTCGTCATCATCATCGTCGTCGTCATCATCATCATCGTCGCAGCCATCATCGTCGTCATCGGCATTGACGAACTAATGTCTCTACAACTGCCTGCTGCTGCTGTTGTTGTGTTTAGTTTGTTGTTGTTGTTGTGCTTAGTTTGTTGTTGTTGTTGTGTTCAGTTTGTTTTCTTTCCCACCCCACACCTCCGATTCGCGATGTTGGCTGCGTACGGTGAGAAAGAAGTGCAACGTAGACACGTGATGGTGGTGGTGGTGGTGGTGATGATGGTGGTGGTGGTGATGGTGGTGGTGGTGATGATGGTGGTGGNGANGGTGGTGGTGGTGATGGTGGTGGTGGTGATGATGGTGGTGATGGTGATGATGGTGATGATGGTGATGATGGTGGTGATGATGATGGTGATGTTGAGGAGGCACCTGCATGATGGTTTGTACATACACACACACACATTACGTGATGTTGGTGATGATGGTGGTGATGATGGTGGTGATGATGTTGAGGAGGCACTTGCATGATGGTATGTACATACACACACATTACGTGATGGTGGTGGTGGTGATGGTGGTGATGATGGTAATGATGATGGTGGTGATGATGGTGGTGATGATGATGATGGTGGTGGTGATGTTCATGCTACACACACGGATAACTTTAGAGAGGGAGCGAAGAGATGAGACGGAAGGCGTGGAGTGGAGTCGGTCTCGCAGTGGATTGGATCGGGACCACCCCCGTCCCGTGAACCACAGGGAGATGGCCGTGGGTGTCCGTGGGTATCCGTGGGTACGTGGGGTACTACGTGGGTGCCCGTGTGTATCCGTGGATACCCGTGTGTATCCGTGGGTATCCGTGGTTTCGTTGTAAGCGGTCCTCAGTGATTTCGCGACCCAAGGGAGTGAGCGTGAGTCAGTCGCGCTAATGTCCCGTTTACAGCCCTGCGGGAAAACACTGGTGGAAGTTCCACATTCCTATGGCCGGGGCCAGTCTCTATGTATAGGATAGCCACTTTTATTTTCCCCACAAAAAGTGGTACTCGATTTATCCCCCCCCCCCACCGGAAGCAGGGAGGGAGAGATGATGGGTTGAATTAACACTGTAGGTTACAACAACACACTCGCTTATCCTCACCCACTCACTCATCCTCACCCACTCACTCATCCTCACCCACTCACTCACCCGCTCACCCACTCGCTCACTCACCTACTAACTCACTCTCACCCACTCACTCATCCTCACCCACTCACTCACTCACCCACCCACTCTCACCCACTCACCCACCCACTCTCACCCACTCACCCACTCACTCTCACCCACTCACCCACCCACTCTCACCCACTCACTCACTCTCTCTCACCCACTCACTCATCCTCACCCACCCACTCTCACCCACTCACTCACTCTCTCTCACCCACCCATTCACTCACTCTCACCCACTCACTCTCACCCGCTCACTCACCCACTTACCCACTCACCCACTCATTCTCACCAACCCACTCACTCTCAACCACTCACTCATCCTCACCCACTCACTCACTCACCCACCCACTCTCACTCACCCACACTCCCACTCTCTCACCCGCTCACCCATTCGCTCACTCTCACCCACTCACTCACCCGCTCACTCACCTACTCACTCTCACCCACTCACCAACTCACTCTCACCCGCTCACTCACCCACTTACCCACTCACCACTCGCTCTCACCCACTCACTCGCGCCCACTCACTCACTCACACACTCACTCTCACCCACTCACTCGCTCGCTTACCCGCTCACCCACTCGCTGACCCACGCGATCACCACCACCATTGTCATCACCACCATCACTATTAGAATCATCACCATCATCACCACCATCACTATTAGCATCATCACCATCATCACCATCATCCCCACCATCATTATCCTCACCACCACCATCATCACCATCGTCATTTCTCTCAACGTTCTCATCATAATAACAAAAACCTCGCTCAATTCGCGACACGGAACTCCTAATCATCTAACTGCAACCGGTGCTGTTTGTTGCTGCCCGCTTTGGCGTTTTAAATGTTTCCCCCCCCCCACGGCCTCACCTCCCTGCTGCACAAGTCCGCAGCTTCGCGAACGAGAATAAGCTTTGTAAGTACACACACACACATCCACTTAAGCGCGCTCACTAAGACAAATGTAATTAACGAGACGATCCCACGTGCCCCGAGGGTTGTCGAAGTTACTTGTTCTGCTCGTGATCGTTTTAGCTCCAATCTCACGGTAATGGCTCATCCCTCACCCGCACGCGGGACGCTTCGATTCCACGCGAAGTGGAGCCGCTCGTTAAATGCGCGTGCTGAGCAAATGCAATGAAAACAATAGCGATGAATATTGATGTTGTGATGAGTAGTAGTTGTATTATCATTAGACCCATTGGTCAAGGCCATTCTATGTAGTGGCGTCACGGCGGTGAGCGCGCTCATCAGACCAACGCGAATGATGATTATCATTCTAACAATGTAAAAATTCCCGACTACAGCTAACGTCGTGTACTGTGTGTGTGTTTGTCTTTGTACTGCGTGTGTGTGTGTTTTTTTGCGTGTACGTTATACCCGGCGCGATGTGCAGTAAACATCGCAACTAGGGAGACAAAGGGGCCGGGCGTGGTGCTGGCCCCTCGTGTGCCGTGCCGGCCTTCATAGGTGCTCGCTAACAGCACTTGCCCCAACAGTCTGTTACATGGATCTTTGTATGATATTTGTATATATATATAACAGTGGCAAATATTTTACCGGTTCTGGGCCTCTCCTAGGTCGACTCAGCCTCAAACGAGTCCCCGGTGCGGTTTGTAGTAAACATCGCCACGAGGGAGACAAAGGCGGCCGGGCGTGGTGTTTGTCACCCAGCCCCTCGTGTGCCGTGCCGGCCTTCATAGGTGCTGCTACTCGCCAACAGCACTTGCCCCAACAGTCTGTTAGGCTACACGGGGGATCTTTATCTGTGTGTGTGTGTCTGTATGTATATGTCTATTTTTCTCTTCGGGTGTATGGGTGTGTGCATGTGTATATATGCGTCTTTGTATATATATGTGTGTGTCTGCGTGTGTGTCTGCGTGTGTGTGTCTTTGTGTGTGTGTCTATGTGTGTGTGTCTGTGTGTGTGTCTGCGTGTGTGTGTGTGTCTGCGTGTGTTGTGTCTATGTGTGTCTGCGTGTGTGTGTCTGCGTGTGTGTGTGTATGTGTGTCTGTGTGTGTGTGTGTGCGTGTGTGTGTCTGCGTGTGTGTGTCTCTGTGTGTGTCTGCGTGTGTGAGTGTTTGTGTGTGTCTGCGTGTGTGTGTCTGTGTCTGTGTGTGTGTCTGCGTGTGTGTGTCTGTGTGTGTGTCTGTGTGTGTCTGCGTGTGTGTGTGTCTGTGTGTGTGTGTGTCTGCGTGTGTCTGTGTGTGTGTCTGCGTGTGTGTGTGTCTGCGTGTGTGTGTGTCTGTGTGAGTGTGTCTGTGTGTGTGTGGGGGAGCGGTAGTGTAGCGGTTAGCACGCTGCGCATTGAACGTGGCTACCCGGGTTCGATTCCCGCTCACGGCCCAACCGGCGACGATTATCTGAGCCGATCCCGGGCCTCCCCTAGGTCGACTCAACCTGAAACGAGTACCTGGTGCGATGTGTAAATATCGCCACTGGCGAAACAAAGGCGGCCGGGCGTGGCGCTGACCACCCACCCCTCGTGTGCCACAGTGCCGGTAGCCTTCATAGGCGCTGCTGCTACTCGCTACTAACAGCACTTGCCCCAACAGTCTGTTACGGGCTACACGGGGGATCTGTGTCTATACAATTTATGTTTGTGTGTATCTGGAAAAACCACCGCACACCTGATTCATCATCGATTTTCATTCAGATCGCGGCGGCTATGAGATGTTGACTACCTCGCCTGGTCTACAGGAGGTCGTGGGTTCGATCTCGATCCTGATCGCTACCACCACGCCACCATTCCGCACACACATTAATTGACTGTTGGGGCAAGTGCTGTTAGCGAGCACAGGCCGGCACGGCACACGAGGGGGTGGGTGGCCAACACCACGCCCGGCCGCCTTTGTCTCCCTAGTGACGGTGTTTACACATCGCCCCAGGTATCTTTGGAGTCTGCGTCTCTCTCTCTCTGTCTCTCTCCCGTGGTCGCGTGGATTTTGTCTCGGGATCTTCGGGTGTTTTCCCTCCACATGTAGACTCGACATCACGCGTTTAGAGTTATTTGGCTGCTACACATTTGCACATGATGATGGTGGTGATGGTGGTGATAAGCCACCTAAGCTGGGTTATCATTCGTGATTGCCGTGGACGCCTCTGAAAAATAATAACGTCGCTCAGTGGAACGAACCTTGCCCGGTCAAATAAAAACACATTTTAGTTTTTTTCGTATTTTTTTCTTAGTGATTTATTTACCTTTCCTATACTTTGCGCTCCTATCGTGTTTTGTGTTTTGTTTTTGTAACCTAGTGACATGTGCGAAAAAGAGCGTTGTCGCTCATCGGATTCCCCAGAATAAAATACAATGTTCGCTTTCACACGGAGGAGGCTTTCGCGACCAATATCATTCATTATACGGTTGTGTTTGGGGTGAGATCGCGTAAATATACAAAAGTGTCGTTAAACCCGCCGCCACCCGACACAGCCAATTACTAAAGTTGCGTCCCGTTAACAGAACGTGGCCATTTACACTATGAGACATCTCCTTTACCAGTGGCAACATATAGTGATAGGTTTTTACCCTATCAACTGGTACAAAAACTGACACCTTTATACAAAAGATCATGTTTGCAATAACCACAACACAAGCAGTCAAAACGCAAACAAAAAGAAGCAGCTATTATCAAATTATCATTATCAGAGTTGTTTCTTTTTGTTTGCATTTTGACTGCTTGTGTTGTGGTTATTGCAAACATGATGCCTTGTATAAAGGTGTCAGTTTTTGTACCAGTTGAAAGGGTAAAAACCTATCACTAGAACGTGGCCAATTCGCTACGAGTACAGCAACACCGGCTGTGTGTTGGAGAGCCAGGCCACGGACATTGACAATCTGATGTTCAGATTTCGCTGCCCACCGGGCCCTCTCCACGCGACGCGGCCACCTCGACCGTGTGTCACCGTGACCAGGGTGGTGAAGTATGGTTAAACGACCCTCTCGGAGAGAGCTCAGCTGACCAGGCCATCGACCAGCCGTGGATCGGTAAAGCCCCGAAAGGCGAATTCGTCGTACGCAGAATTGTAAAGTTCACTCCGCGAAAATTCAAGTGTGTGCGTATATATATACATACGATAGCACGATATTTTATTAAATCATAGCGGCAGGTATATTTACAGCGAATGCGCAATTTTGGTGAACATTATCTAAATGTCTTGCACAGCTTTTAGTCGATGTTATCACGGCTGCGTGCAGACTTTGATCGATCCACTGCTGGATGAAGCCCTCCCCCACTCCCAGTCGGTCACGCGCGGGTTGCTTGGTGGCTAGGAGATGTTAACTACCTCGCCCGGTGTGCAGGAGGTCGTGGGTTCGATCTCGACCCTGATGCCTGCTGTGTATTTGGAGTTTGCATGTCTCTCTCTCTCATCATCATCACGGTGGCTAGGAGATGTTAACTACCTCGCCCGGTGTGCAGGAGGTCGTAGGTTCAATCCCGACCCTGACGCCTGCTGCTGTATATTTGGAGTTTGTGTGTCTCTCTCTCATCATCATCACGGTGGCTAGGAGATGTTAACTACCTCGCCTGGTGTACAGGAGGTCGTGGGTTCGATCCCGACCCTGACTCCTGCTGCTGTATATTTGGAGTTTGCGTGTCTCTCTCTCTCTCATCATCATCACGGTGGCTAGGAGATGTTAACTACCTCGCCTGGTGTACAGGAGGTCGTGGGTTCGATCTCGACTCTGACGCCTGCTGTGTATTTGGAGTTTGCGTGTCTCTCTCTCATCACCATCACGGTGGCTAGGAGATGTTAACTACCTCGGCCGGTGTGCAGGAGGTCGTGGTTTGATCCAGACCCTGACGATGCCTGCTGCTGCTGTATATTTGGAGTCTGCGTCTCTCTCTCTGTCTCTCTCCCGTGATGGTCGCGTGGATTTTTCTCCGGGTCCTCCGTTTTTTCCACGTCCACGTTTAGAATGAACGTCACGACGCGTTTAGAGTATTTGACTACTGATATACATTTTCCACGTGATGATGATGATGATGACGATGAGCCACTTGGTTGAGCTGTCAATTCTGATGTGCAGGTCGCTTCTGACAGAGCGCTACATAGCTCAGTGGGTCCTTACCTGGTAACACTAACATAGTTTAGTTTGAGTTTGAGTCTCTGGGGGTCTCTGTGGGTCTATGGGTCTCTGTGGGTCTCTATGAGTATCTGTGGGTCTATGGGTCTCTGTGAGTATGGGTCTTTGTGGGTCTATGGGTCTGGATGAGTATGGGTCTCTGTGGGTCTATGGGTCTGGATGAGTATGGGTCTCTGGTGGTCTATGGGTCTGGATGAGTATGGGTCTCTGTGGGTCTATGGGTCTGGATGAGTATGGGTCTCTGGGGGTCTATGGGTCTGGATGAGTATGGGTCTCTGTGGGTCTATGGATCTAGATGAGTATGGGTCTCTGGGGGTCTATGGGTCTGGATGAGTATGGGTCTCTGTGGGTCTATGGGTCTGGATGAGTATGAGTCTCTATGAGTATGGGTCTCTGTGGGTCTCTATCGGTCTATGTGAGTATGGGTCTCTATGAGTATCTGTGGGTCTCTATGAGTATGGGTCTCTATGAGTATCTGTGGGTCTCTATGAGTCTGTAGAAACAACGCATTTGGAGTATTTATCTGCTATGAATGTCCACGACACGATGATGATGCTGACGATGACGATGAACCCCTTCGCTGAGCTCTCATTTGCGATGGCGATGGGGTCACTTCTGAAAAAAATAAGTTGCGCTACGCCGCAAGTTTGCGGGACCTTAGCTGGTCAAATAAGAACACAGTCCACACTTTGAGTCATACTTCCCCAATGCCGGTCAATGGCGGGCTGGCGAATGAGGATCGTTTGCTGGCAAGCTGAGAATCCGACAACTCGCTCAGCCGCCCTCTGCATCGGAGCAGCGCGCTAAGCGGTGCGCCACCGCTCGTCCCATCGCTCTCATCAATTTTAAAACAACAACAACAACGATGATCTGACGACGCTGCTGCTACGGCTGCTACGCAAGCACAACGAACACACCACACAGAGAGAGAGACAGAGACTCTACTCACGTGCAATGGAAGAATCACTCCCCACGATTACGTTCAAAGTAATTCAGCAATCACACGCGGCGCGACTGTCAGGGCCTCGTTCCGTGGTGGTCGTTCAGCATCTCACGCCGAGTGAGCTGGGGGCGAGCGCAGAGGCACGAGGAGCAGTCCGAGCCGAGGGACGCCGACGGGAGGGGAGAGAGACGCGGCCAAGACGCTTCCTGCGACACGCGAGTGGGTGGTCGATGGGCAACTCTCCTCCGCCTCCTCCTTCTCTGTAGATCTGCTTCTTCTTCCTTCCTTCACTCCTTCCTTCACTCCTTCCTCATCCTTCACTGCCTCCTCGTCCACTGCCTCACTCCACGTGGCGATGGTGGTGGTGGTGGAGGAGCGTTGCGAGGTGAGAGGAATTCGACTCAGCCGGGTGGTGGTGGTGCTGCTGAGGATGAAGAGGCGACGCTCACTGAGACCACCTCGCTCGCTCGCCCCCCTCCCTCCCTGCTGCACTGCAGACACCCCCCCACCACCACCCACCCCGTCCCCCACCACCCCCCACCACCCCCACCCCGTCCCCCACCAACCCCCACCACCACCACCACCCCGTCCCCTCTCTCTCCGCGCCCTCAACTCGATGTCCGAACCCCGTCTCTCTCCCTCTCTCTATCTCATCATCTCTCTATCTCACTCCCTCTCTCTATCTCATCATCTCTCTATCTCATCATCTCTCTATCTCACTCCCTCTCTCTGTCTCATCATCTCTCTGTCTCATCATCTCTCTATCTCATCATCTCTCTGTCTCATCATCTCTCTGTCTCATCATCTCTCTGTCTCATCATCTCTCTATCTCATCATCTCTCTATCTCATCATCTCTCTATCTCATCATCTCTCTATCTCATCATCTCTCTATCTCATCATCTCTCTATCTCATCATCTCTCTATCTCATCATCTCTCTATCTCATCATCTCTCTGTCTCATCATCTCTCTGGCTCACTCCCTCTCTCTATCTCATCATCTCTCTGTCTCATCATCTCTCTATCTCATCATCTCTCTATCTCATCATCTCTCTATCTCACTCCCTCTCTCTGTCTCATCATCTCTCTATCTCATCATCTCTCTATCTCATCCCTCTCTCTGTCTCATCATCTCTCTGTCTCATCATCTCTCTGTCTCATCATCTCTCTATCTCATCATCTCTCTATCTCATCATCTCTCTATCTCATCATCTCTCTGTCTCATCATCTCTCTGTCTCATCATCTCTCTATCTCATCATCTCTCTATCTCATCATTCTCTATCTCATCATCTCTCTATCTCATCATCTCTCTGTCTCATCATCTCTCTATCTCATCATCTCTCTGTCTCATCATCTCTCTATCTCATCATCTCTCTATCTCATCATCTCTCTGTCTCATCATCTCTCTATCTCATCAACTCTCTGTCTCATCATCTCTCTGGCTCATCATCTCTCTGTCTCATCATCTCTCTGTCTCATCATCTCTCTGTCTCATCATCTCTCTATCTCGTCATCTCTCTATCTCGTCATCTCTCTATCTCACTCCTCTCTCTGGCTCATCCCTCTCTCTATCTCATCATCTCTCTGTCTCATCATCTCTCTATCTCATCATCTCTCTATCTCATCATCTCTCTATCTCATCATCTCTCTATCTCATCATCTCTCTGTCTCATCATCTCTCTGTCTCATCATCTCTCTGTCTCATCATCTCTCTATCTCATCATCTCTCTATCTCATCATCTCTCTATCTCATCATCTCTCTGTCTCATCATCTCTCTGTCTCATCATCTCTCTATCTCATCATCTCTCTGTCTCATCCTCTCTCTATCTCATCATCTCTCTGTCTCATCATCTCTCTATCTCACTCCCTTTCTCTGTCTCATCATCTCTCTATCTCATCATCTCTCTATCTCATCATCTCTCTGTCTCATCATCTCTCTATCTCATCATCTCTCTGTCTCATCATCTCTCTATCTCACTCCCTTTCTCTGTCTCATCATCTCTCTATCTCATCATCTCTCTATCTCATCATCTCTCTATCTCATCATCTCTCTGTCTCATCATCTCTCTGTCTCATCATCTCTCTATCTCATCATCTCTCTTTCTCATCATCTCTCTATCTCATCATCTCTCTATCTCATCATCTCTCTGTCTCATCCTCTCTCTATCTCATCATCTCTCTGTCTCATCATCTCTCTATCTCACTCCCTTTCTCTGTCTCATCATCTCTCTATCTCATCATCTCTCTATCTCATCATCTCTCTGTCTCATCATCTCTCTATCTCATCATCTCTCTGTCTCATCATCTCTCTATCTCACTCCCTTTCTCTGTCTCATCATCTCTCTGTCTCATCATCTCTCTATCTCATCATCTCTCTATCTCATCATCTCTCTGTCTCATCATCTCTCTGTCTCATCATCTCTCTATCTCATCATCTCTCTGTCTCATCATCTCTCTATCTCATCATCTCTCTGTCTCATCATCTCTCTATCTCATCATCTCTCTATCTCATCATCTCTCTATCTCATCATCTCTCTATCTCATCATCTCTCTATCTCATCATCTCTCTGTCTCATCATCTCTCTATCTCATCATCTCTCTATCTCATCATCTCTCTATCTCATCATCTCTCTATCTCATCATCTCTCTATCTCATCATCTCTCTATCTCATCATCTCTCTATCTCATCATCTCTCTATCTCATCATCTCTCTATCTCATCATCTCTCTATCTCATCATCTCTCTATCTCATCATCTCTCTATCTCATCATCTCTCTATCTCACTCCCTCTCTCTATCTCATCATCTCTCTATCTCATCATCTCTCTATCTCATCATCTCTCTGTCTCATCATCTCTCTATCTCACTCCCTCTCTCTATCTCATCATCTCTCTGTCTCATCATCTCTCTATCTCATCATCTCTCTATCTCACTCCCTCTCTCTATCTCATCATCTCTCTATCTCATCATCTCTCTATCTCATCATCTCTCTGTCTCATCATCTCTCTATCTCATCATCTCTCTATCTCACTCCCTCTCTCTGTCTCATCATCTCTCTATCTCATCATCTCTCTGTCTCATCATCTCTCTATCTCACCATCTCTCTATCTCACCATCTCTCTATCTCACCATCTCTCTATCTCATCATCTCTCTATCTCACTCCCTCTCTCTATCTCATCATCTCTCTATCTCACCATCTCTCTATCTCACCATCTCTCTGTCTCATCATCTCTCTATCTCATCATCTCTCTATCTCACTCCCTCTCTCTATCTCATCATCTCTCTATCTCATCATCTCTCTGTCTCATCATCTCTCTGTCTCATCATCTCTCTATCTCATCATCTCTCTGTCTCATCATCTCTCTATCTCACTCCCTCTCTCTATCTCATCATCTCTCTGTCTCATCATCTCTCTATCTCATCATCTCTCTGGCTCACTCCCTCTCTCTATCTCATCATCTCTCTATCTCATCATCTCTCTATCTCATCATCTCTCTGTCTCATCATCTCTCTATCTCATCATCTCTCTGGCTCACTCCCTCTCTCTGTCTCATCATCTCTCTATCTCATCATCTCTCTATCTCATCATCTCTCTATCTCACCATCTCTCTATCTCATCATCTCTCTATCTCACCATCTCTCTGTCTCATCATCTCTCTATCTCACCCTCTCTCTGTCTCATCATCTCTCTATCTCATCATCTCTCTATCTCATCATCTCTCTATCTCACCATCTCTCTATCTCATCATCTCTCTATCTCATCATCTCTCTATCTCACCATCTCTCTATCTCATCATCTCTCTGTCTCATCATCTCTCTATCTCATCATCTCTCTATCTCATCATCTCTCTATCTCACTCCCTCTCTCTGTCTCATCATCTCTCTGTCTCATCATCTCTCTATCTCACTCCCTCTCTCTGTCTCATCATCTCTCTGTCTCATCATCTCTCTATCTCATCATCTCTCTGTCTCATCATCTCTCTGTCTCATCATCTCTCTATCTCATAATCTCTCTATCTCATCATCTCTCTATCTCATCATCTCTCTATCTCATCATCTCTCTATCTCATCATCTCTCTATCTCACTCCCTCTCTCTGTCTCTCTCGCAATCTCTCTCTCTCTCGGTCTTTCTTTCTATCTCTTGATCTCTCTCCCCCCACCCTCTCTCTCGCCATGTCTCTCGTTCCCCTGCTGCTCCCTTTCTCTCCATGAGTGTGTCGGGATATGTGTGAGAGTGAGTAGGGAGAGATGTGTGTGTAAGTAGGGAGATAACTGTGTGTGTGTGAGTGTGAGTAGAGAGATGTGTGAGTGGGTCTGTGTGTGAGAGTGAGTAGGGAGAGATGTGTGTGTAAGTAGGGAGATATCTGTGTGTATGTGAGTGTGAGTAGAGAGATGTGTGAGTGTGTCTGTGTGTGTGTGTGTGAGAGTGTGAGTAGAGAGATGTGTGAGTGTGTCTGTGTGTGTATGTGTATGAGTGAGTCTGGGAGATCTGTGTGTGTGTGTCTGTGTGTGAGTGTGAGTAGAGATCTGTGTGTGAGTGTGTGTGTATGTCTGTGTGTGAGTGTGTGTGTATGTCTGTGTGTGAGTGTGTGTGTATGTCTGTGTGTGAGTGTGTGTATGTCTGTGTGTGAGTGTGGGGAGAGATGTGTGTGTGTGAGTAGTGTCTGTGTGTGAGTGTGTGTGTCTGTGTGTATGTCTGTGTGTAGTGGGGAGCGGTAGTGTAGCGGTTAGCGCGCTGCGCTATGAACCTGGCGACCCGGGTTCGATTCCCGCTCACGGCAAACATTATGTGAACCGGTCCTGGGCCTCCCTTAGGTCGACTCAGCCTTAAATGAGTACCTGGAGCGGTGTGTAAACATCGCCACTGGGGAGACAAAGGCGGTCGGTGCTGGCCACCCACCCCTCGTGTACCGTTCCGGCCTTCATAGGCGCTCGCTAACAGCACTTGCCCCTACAGTCTGTTAAGGCTATACGGGGGATCTTTGTCTTTTTGTCTGTGTGTGAGTGTGTGAGTGTGTGAGTGTGTGAGTGTGAGTGTGTCTGTATGTCTGTGTGTATGTCTGTGTGTGAGTGTGTGTGTATGTATGTGAGTGTGTCTGTGTGTGAGTGTGTGTGTATGTCTGTGTGTGTGTCTGTGTGTATGTCTGTGTGCAGTGTGTGTGTATGTCTGTGTGTGAGTGTGTGAGTGTGTGTGTGAGTGTGTCTGTATGTCTGTGTGTATGTCTGTGTGTGAGTGTGTGTGTATGTCTGTGTGTGAGTGTGTGAGTGTGTGTGTGTGAGTGTATCTGTATGTCTGTGTGTGTGTGTCTGTGTCTGTGTAAGATGGTGCTGGGAGCGGTGGTGTAGTGGTCAGCGTGTTGCGCTCCAAACCCCGGCGTGCCCGAGTTCGATTCCCGCTCACGGCCAACATTATCTGAACCGGTCCTGGGCCTCCCTAGGTCGACTCAGGCTTAAATGAGTACCTGGTGCGGTGTGTAAACATCGCTACTGGGGAGACAAAGGCGGCCGGGCGTGGTGCTGGCCACCCACCACCTCGTGTGCCGTGCCGGCCTTCATAGGCGCTCGCTAACAGCACTTTCCCCAACAGTCTGTTACAGGCTATACGGGGATATTTGTCTTTTAGCCTATTAGGGTGCCTCTGTCTGTCTGTTTGTGTCTGTGTGTGCGTATCAGTGTGTGTGCGTGTCTGTGCGCGTGTCTGTGCGCGTGTATATGTGTGTCTGTGTGTATCTGTTGGTCTGTGTCTGTTTGTCTGTATGTGTCTGTGTGTGCGTGTCTGGGTGTCTGTGTCTGTGCGTGTCTGTGTGTGTCTGTGTGTGTGCGTGTCTGTGTGTGTGCGTGTCTGTGTGTCTGTGTGTGTGCGTGTGTGTCTGTGTGTGTGCGTGTCTGTGTGTATCTGTGTGTGCGCGTGTCTCTGTGTGTGCGTGTGTCTGTGTGTATCTGTGTGTGCGCGTGTCTGTGTGTATCTGTGTGTGCGCGTGTCTATGTGTGTGCGTGTCTATGTGTCGGTGTGTGTGCGTGTCTGTGTGTGTGTGCGTGTTTGTGTGTCTGTGTGTGCGCATGTCTGTGTGTATCTGTGTGTGCACGTGTCTGTGTGTGCGTGTGTCCGTGTGTGTCTGTGTGTGTGCGTGTCTGTGTGTATCTGTGTGTGCGCGTGTCTGTGTGTGTGCGTGTCTATGTGTCTGTGTGTGCGTGTCTGTATGTTTGTGTGTGTGTCCGTGTCTGTGTGTGTGTCTGTGTGGGTGTCTGTGTGTGTGCGTGTCTGTATGTCTGTGTGTGTGTCCGTGTCTGTGTGTGTGTCTGTGTGGGTGTCTGTGTGTGTGCGTGTCTGTGTGTGTGTGTGCGTGTGTCTGTGTGTGTGCGTGTCTGTATGTCTGTGTGTGTGTGCGTGTCTGTGTGCGTGTCTGTGTGTGTGTCTGTGTGTGTCTGTGTGTGTGTCTATGTGTGTGTCTGTGTTTGCGCGTGTCTGTGTGTGTCTGTGTGTGTGTCTGTGTTTGCGCGTGTCTGTGTGTGTCTGTGTGTGTCGAACGCCGTGCCAGCCGTGAGAGGTGTTACTCGCTAACGTCACTTGTCACAACGAGTCTGTGAAGACTAGACGGGGGATCTTTGTCTGCCTGCCTGTGTGTGTGTGCGTGTCTGTGTGTGTGTGTGTGCGTGTCTGTGTGTGTGTGTGTGTGTCTGTGTGTGTGTCTGTGTGTGTGTGTGTCTGTGTGTGCGTGTCTGTGTGTGTGTGCGTGTCTGTGTGTGTGTCTGTGTGTGTGTGCGTGTATGTGTGTGTGTGCGTGTCTGTGTGTGCGTGTCTGTGTGTGTGTACGTGTCTGTGTGTGTGTGTGCGTGTCTGTGTGTGTGTGCGTGTCTGTGTGTGTGGAGAGAGAGAGGGGTGTGTGTGTATCTCTGTGTGTGCGTGTCTGTGTGTGTGTGCGTGTCTATGTGTGTGTGTGCGTGTCTGTGTGTGTGTGCGTGTCTATGTGTGTGTGTGCGTGTCTGTGTGTGTGTGCGTGTCTGTGTGTGTGTGGAGAGAGAGGGGTGTTAGTGNTGGTATCTCTGTGTGTGCGTGTCTGTGTGTGTGTGCGTGTCTGTGTGTGTGTGCGTGTCTGTGTGCGTGTGCGCGTGCGCGCGTGCATGTCTGTGTATGTGCGTGTCTATGTGTGTCTTTCTGGGGTGACAAAGGCGGCCGGGCGTGGTGTTGGCCACCCACCACTCGTGTGCCACAGTGCCGGCCTTCATAGGCGCTCGCTAACAGCACTTGCCCCAACAGTCTGTTACAGGCTATACGAGGATCTTTGTCTTTTTAGCGTATTAGTGTGTCTCTGTCTGTCTGTTTGTGTCTGTGTGTGCGTATCCGTGTGTGTGCGTGTCTGTGCGTGTCTGTGTGTGTTTCTGTGTGTGCGTATCAGTGTGTGTGCGTGTGCCGTGTCTGTGCGCGTGTCTGTGTGTGTGCGTGTCTGTGCGTGTCTGCGCGCGTGTCTGTGTGCGTGGCTGTGCGCGTGTCTGTGCTCGTGTCTATGTGTGTCTGTATGTATCTGTTGGTCTGTGTCTGTTTGTCTGTATGTGTCTGTGTGTGCGTGTCTGGGTGTCTGTGTCTGTGCGTGTCTGTGTGTGTCTCTGTGTGTGCGTGTCTGTGTGTGTGCGTGTCTGTGTGTGTGTGTGCGCGTGTCTGTGTGTGCCTCTGTGTGTGCGTGTCTGTGTGTGCGCGTGTCTGTGTGTATCTGTGTCTATGTGTGTCTTTCTGTTTCCGTGTGTGTCTCTGTGTGTGCGTATCTGCGTTGTCTGTGTGTGCGCGTGTCTGTGTATGTGCGTGTCTGTGTGTGTGTATGTGTCTGTGTGTGTGTCTGTGTGTGTGTGTCTGTGTGTGCGTGTCTGTGTGTGTGTGTGCGTGTGTGTGTGTGCGTGTGTGTGTGGAGAGAGAGGGGTGTTAGTGATGGTATCTCTGTGTGTGCGTGTCTGTGTGTGTGTGCCTGTGTGTGTGCGTGTGTGTGTGGAGAGAGAGAGATGGGGTGTTAGTGATGGTATCTCTGTGAGCGTTCGTGGAGACATGGGTGGTGGTGATCTGTGAGGTTGTGGGGGTGATGCTATCTGAGTGCGTGTCTGTGTGTGTGTGTGCGTGCGTGTGTCTGTGTGTGTGCGTGTGTGTGTGTGCGTGTCTGTGTGTGTGTGTGGAGACATGGGGGGGGGGGTGATCTGTGAGGTTGTGGGGGTGATGCTATCTGAGTGCGTGTCTGTGTGTGTGTGTCTGTGTGTGTGTGCGTGTGTGTGTGTGTGCGTGTGTGCGTGTCTGTGTGTGTGTGTGCGTGTGTGTGCGTGTCTGTGTGTGTGTGTGCTGTGTGTGTGTGTGTGTCTGTGTGTGTGTGCGTGTGTGTGTGCGTCTGTGTGCGTGTCTGTGTGTGTGTGCGTGTGTGTGTGTGCGTGTCTGTGTGTGTGTGCGTGTGTGCGTGTCTGTGGAGACATGGGGGGGTGATCTGTGAGGTTGTGGGGGTGATGCTATCTGAGTGCGTGTGTGTGTGTGTGTGTCTGTGTGCGTGTGTGTGTGTGTCTGTGTATGTGTGTGCGTGTGTGTCTGTATGTGTGTGTGGAGACATGGGGGGGGGGGGTGGTGATCTGTGAGGTTGTGGGGTGATGCTATCTGAGTGCGTGTCTCTGTTGTCTGTGTGGGAGTGGTGATGGCCACCCACCCCTCGTGTGCCACACTGCCGGACATTAATAGGTGCTCGCTGACAGCACTTGCCCAACAGTCTGCTTAAGGCTATACGGGGGGCTGGATATTTTGCCTTTGCCTCTTTAATTACGTGTGCGGGGAGCGGTGGCGCAGCGGTTAGCGCGCGCTGCTCTACGAACCCGTCCAAGCCCAGTTCGATTCCCGCTCAAGATCACCAACCAAACACAGGCCATGGGCCTCCCCTAGGTCGACTGGGCCTAAAACGAATACCCGGTGCTGTTAGCAGTACAATCATCATCGCTGGGAGACAAAGGCGGCCGGGCGTGGTGGTGCTGGCCACCCCACCCCTCGTGTGCCACAGCGCCGGTAGCCTTCATAGGCCATTGCTAATAGCACTTGCCCCAACGTTGTGTCGAGGCTACACGGGGAGAGAGGCACCTTTGTCTTTGTGTTCCCAAGAGTCGGCGACTCCCAACATCGACGGCGCTTTCGGCCAACGCCCTCGATCGGTTCAGGCGAAACACAAAGACAAAGATCCCCCGTGTAGCCTCTAACAGACTTGGCGGGGCAAGTGCTGTTAGAGCAGCAGCAGCATCACCGATGCAGGTCACCACTGCGGCACACGAGGGGGGGTGGGTGGCCAGCACCACGCCCGGCCGCCTTTGTCTCCCTAATGGCGATGTTTACTACACACCGCACCAGGTACTCATTTGAGCCTGAGTCGACCTAGGGGAGGCCCAGGAACGGTTCAGATAATCATCAGCGGTGTTGGTTGGTGGCCGTGAGCGGGAATCGAACTCGGGTCGCCAGGTTCTTAGCGCGACGCGCTCTCCGCTGTGCCACCACTCCCCCAGATGACACAGACAGACACACACAAATACACACACACACAGACACACACACACACAGACACACAGACAGACACAGACACACACACACACACACATACACACACAGACACACCACACACACACACACACAGACACACACACNGACACACACACACNGACACACACACACAGACACACACACAGACACACACACACAGACACCACACACACACACACACACACAGACACACAGACACACACACACACACACACACAGACACACACAGATACACACACACACAGACACACACAGACTACACACACACACACACACCACACACAGACATACACACAGACACACACACACTACACACAGACACACGACACACACACAGACACACACNCACACACACACAGACACACACACACACAGATACACACACAGACACAGACACACAGACAGACACACAGACACACACACAGCCACACAGACACACACACACACAGACACAACAACCGCCATTCGCCACTAAGTGGCGGTGACGTCACCACGACGCTTGTGCCAGGCCATGTGCACCTTGAGCCACGTGAAGTGTCGAACGCCCGCTGGCAGGAGGTCACGGGGCAGACCCAGCAGGTGCGACTTGGCTCAGCCATCACTTGTGGTGGCCAGCAGAGGATGACGGACATCGTCATCCTCCACGTGGCTGTGACGCGTCCTGCCTGAGCCCCATTGTGACGTCACTAAACACGTGCACGTGACCCCCCCCATCCCTCCACTGTGCCATCACAGATACATAGAGACCAATAGAGATACATAGAGATGCAAATAGATACACATATACCCATAGAGATACATAGAGATACATAGAGACCATAGAGATACACAGAGACCCATAGAGATACATAGAGACCCATAGAGATACATACAGATACACAGAGACCCATAGAGATACATAGAGATACTAGAGACCCATAGAGATACATAGAGACCCATAGAGATACATAGAGACCCATAGAGGTGTAGTATGTGTGTGTGTGTTGTGTATGTGTGAGTGCTGTGTGTGTGACGTGTGTGGTGTGTGTGGTGTGTGTGTGGTGTGTGTGTGGTGTGTGTGTATGTAGTATGTGTGTGTGTTGTGTATGTGTGGTGTGTGTGTGGTGTGTGAGTGTGGTGTGTGAGTGAGTGTGGTGTGTGTGAGTGTGTGTGAGTGTGTGAGTGTGGTGTGTGAGTGAGTGAGGTGTGTGTGGTGTGTGTGGTGTGTGTGGTGTGTGTGTGTGTGGTGTGTGTGGTGTGTGTGAATGAGTGTGGTGTGTCTGTGTGTGGTGTGTGTGGTGTGTGTGTGGTGTGTGTGAGCGCTGTGTGTGGTGTGTGTGTGTGGTGTGTGTGGTGTGTGTTAGTGTGGTGTGTGTGGTGTGTGTGTGTGGTGTGTGTGTGTGGTGTGTTTGTGGTGTGTGTGTGTGTGAGTGATGTGTGTGTGGTGTGTGTGGTGTGTGGTGTGTGTGTGCTGTGTGTGTGGTGTGTGTGTGTGTTGTGTGTGTGTGGTGTGTGTGTGGTGTGTGTGTGGTGTTGTGTGTTGTGTGTGTGTAGTGTGTGTGTGAGGTGTGTGTGTGGTGTGGTGTGAGTGTGGGTGTGTGTGTGGTGTGTGTGTGGTGTGTGTGTGTGGTGTGTGTGTGGTGTGTGAGTGCTGTGTGTGTGTGAGTGTGGTGTGTGTGTGTGTAGTGTGTGAAAGTGAGCGCTGTGTGTGTGTGTGGTGTGTGAGTGAGTGAGCGCTGTGTGAGTGTGTGTGCTGTGTGTGAGTGTGGTGTGTGTGAGTGTGTGAGTGTGTGTGGTATGTGTGTGAGAGTGGTGTGTGCTGTGTGTGTGAGTGTATGTGGTGTGTGTGTGGTGTGTGTGAGTATGGTGTGTGTGGTTTGTGGTGTGTGAGTGAGCGCTGTGTGTGGTATGTGGTGTGTGTGTGGTGTGTGAAAGTGTGTGGTGTGTGTGTGTGGTGTGTGTGAGTGAGTGAGCGCTGTGTGAGTGTGTGTGCTGTGTGTGAGTGTGGTGTGTGTGAGTGTGTGAGTGTGTGTGGTATGTGTGCGAGAGTGGTGTGTGCTGTGTGTGTGAGTGTATGTGGTGTGTGTGTGTGTGTGGTGTGTGAGTGAGCGCTGTGTGTGGTGTGTGAGTGGTGTGTGAAAGTGTGTGGTGTGTGTGTGGTGTGTGTGTGTGAGCGCTGTGTGGTGTGTGATGTGTGTGTGTGGTGTGTGTGTGTGAGTGGTGTGTGGTGTGTGTGTGGTGTATGATTGAGTGTGGTGTCTGTGTGTGGTGTGTGAGCGTGGTGTGTGTGAGTGCTGTGTGTGTGAGTGAGCGCGACCTCACGATGTACCTGCAGTGTAAACGTTCTGCATAATGTAACACCACATCGCTTCTGGAACGCGCACAAACATCTACGTGCACACCGAGATGTGTGTCGCAGGGTACAGCTGCTCGCTCGCTCGCTCGCAGCCATCGCCCTGACAGAACGTGGGGTCCTTCTGTGTGTCCACGTGTGCGCGGAGCGGTGGCGCTGCGGTTAGCGCTACGCTGCGCTTCGAACCGGTGACCCGCGTTCGATTCCATCTCACGGACACCAACACCCAGTGACCATTATCTGAACCCGGCCCTGGGCCTCCCTAGGTCGACTCAGCCACAAGATCGAAAACTAATTTCTTTAGAGCTGCCTTTATGCGTTTAGTTTGTTGTTACCGTGCGAACAGAGTTCAACGTAGAGATTTAAAACGAGCACCTGGTGCGGTGGGTAGTAAACATCGCCACTGGGGAGACAAAGGCGGCCGGGCGTGGCCTGCTACTTGCTACCAACAGCACTTGCCCCAACAGTCTGTTAGAGGCGACACGTGGTGCGTCCTCGGCCTCTAAACCCGACGAAATGGACCACCTCCCTGTATTTAACCACCCACCCACCCCCATGATCATTGATTGACGGCACAACATTTAACGGTGCGTTGCCACCCGTCCCGGATTGGCCGGGGAAACCTCTACGTTGAGATAATATTTTCAGATAAGAAATACAAGATAAGATTTATATCATAGAATATATAAGACAAAATGTGTGTGTATATAAGAGATGTACGGCTTGTAAACTAACGTCCCATGCCTCTCGTAGCGCGCCCGTCATGGGAACGTGGAATTTCCACCGCTTCGCCTAGTGTACGTGTCCCCCCTCTTGTCTCTCTCCACTGCTGGATGAAGGTCTTGCTCCCACACCGCGTCGGTCACGATCTGAGTGCGTGTTGACCATACTTCGCCACTCTGGCTAGTGCGGGATGCTGGGTGCAGATTCCACGCGCCACTGATGTTAGCCGTGAATTGTAATTATACAACCGCGTTGTGCGACGGTGTACTAACCACTGCGCCACCGCTCCCCCACGTACGCGCACATTGTACGATTGTCAACAAATGCTCGCGAACAAAAGAACGAATTGTTCTTGAAGGAATTGTTGGAATGAGTGTCGCTGTTATGATCACTCACAGGGCAGCGGGGATACCTGCTGTGATCATACCGTGAGGTTCTAGAAGGGATAGAGAGCTGAGTGATGTGAATTCTAGTGACGTTCTAGAAGGGATAGAGAGCTGAGTGATGTGAATTCTAGAGACGCTCTAGAAGGGATAGAGAGATGAGTGATGTGAATTCTAGTGATGTTCTAGAAGGGATGGAGAGCTGAGTGATGTGAATTCTAGAGACGCTCTAGAAGGGATAGAGAGATGAGTGATGTGAATTCTAGTGATGTTCTAGAAGGGATAGAGAGCTGAGTGATGTGAATTCTAGTGACGTTCTAGAAGGGATAGAGAGCTGAGTGATGTGAATTCTAGTGAAGTTCTAGAATGGATAGAGAGCTGAGTGTGTGAATTCTAGTGATGTTCTAGAAGGGATAGAGAGCTGAGTGATGTGAATTCTAGTGATGTTCTAGAAGGGATAGAGAGCTGAGTGATGTGAATTCTAGTGATGTTCTAGAAGGGATAGAGTGCTGAGTGATGTGAATTCTAGTGATGTTCTAGAAGGGATAGAGAGCTGAGTGATGTGAATTCTAGCGGTGTTCTAGAAGGGATAGAGAGCTGAGTGATGTGAATTCTAGTGACGTTCTAGAAGGGATAGAGAGATGAGTGATGTGAATTCTAGTGATGTTCTAGAAGGGATGGAGAGCGGAGTGATGTGAATTCTAGTGATGTTGTAGAAGGGATAGAGGGCTGAGTGATGTGAATTCTAGTGATGTTCTAGAAGGGATAGAGAGCTGAGTGGTGTGAATTATAGTGATGTTCTAGAAGGGATAGAGAGCTGAGTGATGTGAATTCTAGTGATGTTCTACAAGGGATAGAGAGCTGAGTGGTGTGAATTATAGTGAGGTTCTAGAAGGGATAGAGAGCTGAGTGATGTGAATTCTAGTGACGTTCAAGAAGGGATAGAGAGCTGAGTGGTGTGAATTCTAGTGACGTTCAAGAAGGGATAGAGAGCAGAGTGATGTGAATTCTAGTGATGTTCTAGAAGGGATAGAGAGCTGAGTGATGTGAATTCTAGTGATGTTCTACAAGGGATAGAGAGCTGAGTGGTGTGAATTATAGTGAGGTTCTAGAAGGGATAGAGAGCTGAGTGATGTGAATTCTAGTGACGTTCAAGAAGGGATAGAGAGCTGAGTGGTGTGAATTCTAGTGACGTTCAAGAAGGGCTAGAGAGCTGAGTGATGTGAATTCTAGTGATGTTCTAGAAGGGATAGAGAGCTGAGTGATGTGAATTCTAGTGATGTTCTAGAAGGGATAGAGAGCAGAGTGATGTGAATTCTAGTGATGTTCTAGAAGGTTTAGAGAGCTGAGTGATGTGAATTCTAGTGACGTTCTAGAAGGGATAGAGAGCTGAGTGATGTGAATTCTAGTGATGTTCTAGAAGGGATAGAGAGCTGAGTGATGTGAATTCTAGTGATGTTCTAGAAGGGATAGAGAGCTGAGTGATGTGAATTCTAGTGACGTTCTAGAAGGGATAGAGAGCTGAGTGATGTGAATTCTAGTGATGTTCTAGAAGGGATAGAGAGCTGAGTGATGTGAATTCTAGTGAATTCTAGATGGGATAGAGAGCTGAGTGATGTGAATTCTAGTGATGTTCTAGGAGGGATAGAGAGCTGAGTGATGTGAATTCTAGTGACGTTCTAGATGGATAGAGAGCTGAGTGATGTGAATTCTAGTGACGTTCTAGAAGGGATAGAGGGCTGAGTGATGTGAATTCTAGTGACGTTCTAGGAGGGATAGAGAGCTGAGTGATGTGAATTCTAGTGACGTTCTAGAAGGGATAGAGAGCTGAGTGATGTGAATCCTAGTGACGTTCTAGAAGGGATAGAGAGCTGAGTGATGTGAATTCTAGTGATGTTCTAGAAGGGATAGAGAGCTGAGTGATGTGAATTCTAGTGACGTTCTGAAGGATAGAGAGCTGAGTGATGTGAATTCTAGTGACGTTCTAGAAGGGATAGAGAGCTGAGTGATGTGAATCCTAGTGACGTTCTAGAAGGGATAGAGAGCTGAGTAATGTGAATTCTAGTGATGTTCTAGAAGGGATAGAGAGCTGAGTGATGTGAATTCTAGTGATGTTCTAGAGGTTAGAGAGCTGAGTGATGTGAATTCTAGTGACGTTCAGGGGATAGAGAGCTGAGTGATGTGAATTCAGTGATGTGTTCGTTCTAGATGGATGAGAGCTGGTGATGTGAATTCTAATGATGTTCTAGAAGGGATNGAGAGCTGAGTGAGTGAATTCAGCGATGCTGTAGANTGGGCGGACTGGAGTGGAAATTGCTGTCTACTCACGCCTGTGGGAGGTGCCGGCCTTAATTCGTAAAGCGGCTTTGTATGNACATTTCTTTCCCGGGAGCTGCGGCGTTTCGTGATCTGAGTGATTATTGGAAGAGGAGTGAACCNCAATGGCGAGCATGACGCTGCCAAAAAAGTCGGCGTGTTCCTGCCGATGATGGNCAGAAACTCTGATGANCACCGNCTCACAATGGTGTGACGTGAATGTGTGTGTACNTGATGTGGTGATGACATGTGGTACGTGATGTGCAATGTGATATGTGTGGTGNGTGGTGTGATGTGTGGTTGTGNGTGTGTGATGTGTTACGTGTGTGTGNATGATGTGGTGTGNATGTGGTGATGTGATGTGATGTGTGTGTGGTGTTTGTGTGTGTGTGTGTTACGTGATGTGTATATGTGTGGTGTGTGTGATGNGTTGATGATGTGATGTGGTTATGTGATGGGTGATATGATGTGGTGTGATGCTGTGNATGTGTGTGTGTTGCGTGTTACGTGTGTGTTGCGTGTGTGTGTGTGTCCGCGTGTGTGTGCCTGTGTTGATATGTGTGTGTGTGTATGTGTGTGTGCGTGTGTGTGCGTGTGTGTGTGTGTNTNCGTGTGTGTGTGTTGCNTGTGTGTGTGTATGTGTGTGCGTATGTNTGCGTGTGTGTGTGTGCGTGTGTGTCTGTGTGTGTGTTTACGCTGTGTGTGTGCGTGTGTTGTGTGTGTCATGTGTGTGTGCGTGTGTGTGTGTGTGTGTGTGTGTATGTGTGTGTGTTGGTGTGTATGTGTGTGTTATGTGTGTGTATGTTGCGTGTGTGTGTTGCGTGTGTGTGTGCGTGTGTGTGTGTATGTGTCTGTNTGTGTGTCGTGTGTGTGTATGTGTGTGTGTTGCGTGTCGCNTCTGTGCGTCTGTGCGTGTGTGTGTGTGTGTGCGTGTGTGTGTGCGTGTGTGTAGCGCNTGTGTGTGTGTGTATGTGTGTGTATGTGTGTGTGTATGTGTGNGTGTGTGTGNATGTGTGTGTGTGTGTNTGTATGNGTGTTGTAGCTGTGTGTGTGTGTCTGTGTGTGTATGTATGNATGTGTGTGTCTGTGTGTGTGTGTGTGTTACANGTGTGTATGTGTGNATATGTGTGTATGTGTGTATGTGTGTGNGTGTTGNGTGTGTGTGTGATACCTGTGTGTGTGTGTATATGTGTGTGTGTGTTACGTGTGTGTGTGTTATGTGTGATCTAGATTGTATGTANGTGTGTGTATGTGTGTGTGCGTGTGTGTGTATGTGTGTGTATGTGTGTGTATGTGGTGTGTGTGTATGTGTGTGCGTGTATGTGTGTGTATGTGTGTGTGTGTATGTGTGTGTATGTGTGTATGTGTGCGTGTGTATGTGTGTGTGCGTGTGTATGTGTGTGTGTGTATGTGTGTGTGTATTNCGTGTGTGTGTGTGTATGTGTGTGTGTGTATGTGTGTTACATGTGTATGTGTGTGTGCNTGTGTGTGTGTGTGTGCGTGTGTGTGTGTTGCGTGTGTGTGTGTATGTGTGTGTATGTGTGTGTGTGTATGTGTGTGTGCGTGTGNAGAGACCGCGTATCGGAGGGGCGGGGTTGGGAAGGACAACAAACTAACACAAACAACAACAACAAGAGTTCTTAAGAAATGGGTTTGTGTGANTATGTGTCTCTGGTGAGTCTATGGGTCTCTGTGTGAGTCTATGTGTCTCTGTGTGAGTCTATGGGTCTCTGTGTGAGTCTATGTGTCTCTGTGTGATATGGGTCTCTGTGTGAGTCTATGGGTCTTTGTGTGAGTCTATGGGTCTTTGTGTGAGTCTATGTGTCTCTGTGTGAGTCTATGGGTCTCNGTGTGAGTTATGGGTCTCTGTGTGAGTCTATGGGTCTTTGTGTGAGTCTATGTGTGANATGGTCTTTGTGTAAGTCATGGGTCTCTGTGTGAGCTATGGTCTCTGTGTGAGTCATGGGTCTCTGTGTGAGTCTATGGTCTCNGTGTGAGTNTATGTGTCTCTGTGTGAGTCTATGGGTCTCTGTGTGAGTTGTGTCTCTGTGTGAGTCTATGGGTCTCTGGTGAGTNTTGGTCTTTGTGTGAGTCTATGGGTCTCTGTGTGAGTNTACGGGTCTCTGTGTGANTCNATGGTCTCTGTGTGAGTCTTACATGGGTCTTTGTGTGAGTCTATGGGTCTCATGTGTGAGTCTACGGGTCTCTGTGTGAGTCATGGGTCTCTGTGTGAGTCTATGTGTCTCTGTGTGAGTCTATGGGTCTCTGTGTGAGTTGTGTCTCTGTGTGAGTCTATGGGTCTCTGTGTGAGTCTCATGGGTCNTTGTGTGAGTCTATGGGTCTCTGTGTGAGTNTAACGGGTCTCTGTGTGAGTCTATGGGTCTCTGTGTGAGTCTATGTGTCTCTGTGTGAGTTATGGTCTCTGTGTGAGTCTATGGGTCTCTGTGTGAGTTGTGTCTCTGTGTGAGTCTATGGGTCTCTGTGTGANTCTATGTGTCTCTGTGTGAGTCTATGGGTCTCTGTGTGAGTCCTATGGGTCTTTGTGTGAGTCTATGGGTCTCTGTGTGAGTCTGACGGGTCTCTGTGTGAGTCTATGGGTCTCTGTGTGAGTTGTGTCTCTGTGTGAGTCTATGGGTCTCTGTGTGAGTCTATGTCTCTGTGTGAGTCTAGGTTCTGTGTGAGTCTATGTGTCTCTGTGTGAGTCTATGGGTCTCTGTGTGAGTCTATGTGTCTCTGTGTGAGTATGGGTCTCTTGTGTGAGTCTATGGGTCTTTGTGTGAGTCTATGGGTCTTTGTGTGAGTTATGTGTCTCTGTGTGATCTATGGGTCTCTGTGTGAGTCTATGGGTCTTTGTGTGAGTCTATGGTCTCTGTGAGTCTATGGGTCTGTGTGAGTCTATGGGTCTCTGTGAGTTCTATGGTCTCTGTGTGAGTCTATNGGTCTCTGTGTGAGTCTATGGTCTCTGTGTGAGTCTATGTGTCTCTGTGTGAGTCTATGGGTCTCTGTGTGAGTCTATGGTCTCTGTGTGAGTCTATGGGTCTCATGTGTGAGTCTACGGGTCTCTGTGTGAGTCTATGGGTCTCTGTGTGAGTCTATGTGTCTCTGTGTGAGTCTATGGGTCTGTGTGAGTCTATGGTCTCTGTGTGAGTCTATGGGTCTTGTGTGAGTCTATGGGTCTCTGTGAGTCTAGGGTCTCTGTGTGTCTATGGGTCTCTGTGTGAGTCTATGTGTCTCTGTGTGAGTCTATGGTCTCTGTGTGAGTCTATGGTCTCTGTGTGAGTCTATGTGTCTCTGTGTGAGTCTATGGGTCTCTGTGTGAGTCTATGTGTCTCTGTGTGAGTCTATGGTCTCTGTGTGAGTCTATGGTCTTTGTGTGAGTCTATGGGTCTCTGTGTGAGTCTACGGGTCTCTGTGTGAGTCTATGGTCTCTGTGTGAGTCTATGGTCTCTGTGTGAGTCTATGGGTCTCTGTGTGAGTCTATGGTCTCTGTGTGAGTCTATGTGTCTCTGTGTGAGTCTATGNGTCTCTGTGTGAGTCTATGGGTCTCTGTGTGAGTCTATGTGTCTCTGTGTGAGTATGGGTCTCTGTGTGAGTCTATGGTCTGTGAGTCTATGGGTCTTGTGTGAGTCTATGTGTCTCTGTGTGAGTCTATGGGTCTCTGTGTGAGTCTATGGGTCTTTGTGTGAGTCTATGGGTCTCTGTGTGAGTCTATGGGTCTTTGTGTGAGTCTATGGTTCTGTGTGAGTCTATGTGTCTCTGTGTGAGTCTATGGTCTCTGTGTGAGTCTATGGGTCTCTGTGTGAGTCTATGGTCTGTGTGAGTCTATGGTCTCTGTGTGAGTCTATGTGTCTGTGTGAGTCTATGGGTCTCTGTGTGAGTCTATGGTCTTTGTGTGAGTCTATGGTCTCTGTGTGAGTCTACGGGTCTCTGTGTGTGAGTCTATGGGTCTCTGTGTGAGTCTATGGGTCTTTGTGTGAGTCTATGGTCTCTGTGTGAGTCTACGGGTCTCTGTGTGAGTCTATGGGTCTCTGTGTGAGTCTATGGTCTCTGTGTGAGTCTATGGGTCTCTGTGTGAGTCTATGGTCTCTGTGTGAGTCTATGGGTCTCTGTGTGAGTCTATGGTCTTTGTGTGAGTCTATGGGTCTCTGTGTGAGTCTACGGGTCTCTGTGTGAGTCTATGGTCTCTGTGTGAGTCTATGGTCT
>MU249631.1:7126417-7136417 GCA_018977245.1 Lethenteron camtschaticum
TGTGGTACATGGCGTGCTCCAGCCGGAGCCGCGCCTTGAGCAGGCCCTGAACACTGGAAGCTCCACAGAGCAGCCGTCAGTGTCACCTTGCAGCATCTTTTTCACGACCACGTAGAGAGAGAGAGACAGAGAGAGAGAGACAGAGAGATACAGAGACAGGGAGAGAGACAAGAGGGAGAGAGACAGGGAGAGAGACAGAGAGAGAGAGAGACAGGGAGAGAGACAAAGGGGGAGAGAGACAGGGAGAGAGACAGAGATACAGTGGAGACGATGGCGCACCAATAGGTGGAGTGCAAGAGCCTGGACTCGTTGTTCAAGGTCCTCAAAACATCCTCCTGAGGTTCAGCCTCCACTTCTCCCCGACGGTCCTCATCTTTGGACACCCGAAGGGCGACGGACCCCAACATCTTCAGGGGCCGGTCAACGTGCCAGTCGGCTACGCCAAGCTCGCCACGCACAGGGCGAGGAAGGAGGCCCTGGAGGGGAAACGTCGGGCCAGCAGCCTGGGGCATCTTCCGCGCTCTGGTCGGAGCCCCAGGGTGTGTGGGCTGGAGTTCCGCCATGCGGCGCGGCTGGTGACCCACGCCGTGCCGGCCTTCAAGGAGCGGTGGGCGATGGAGGAGGCCGTGTGCTCGGTGGTAGATGGCGGGGAGCTCTTCAGACGCTGTCTCCCGACAGACCTGGTCTTCACCTGATGACGGCTGCTTGCGTTGTGGCCGAAACGTCGTGAGAATTATTTTATTATGTTTTATTTTTACTATTTTATTACTTCCCTTCTACGTGACTTTACCGAAAGAACCAAGAAGATGAGCTTTGCGTGCTGATATGAGCTACCCGTCGGAGGCCGTCGGATCGAGAAGGGTGCGTGCAGAACGAGAGAGAGAGCGAGAGGGTGAGCGAGTGAGTGAGCGAGAGAGTGAGCGAGAGAGCGAAGAGTGAGCGAGAGAGTGGCGACAGAGTGAGAGAGGAGTGAGAAGGGGTGAGCGAGTGAGTGATGCGAGAGAGTGAGTGAGCGAGTGAGCGAGTGAGTGAGAGAGTGAANCGAGTGAGAAGGGTGAGCGAGTGAGAGGGTGANCGAGTGATGAGTGAGCGAGTGAGCGAGAGGGTGCGAGCGAAAGAGTACCGAGAGAGGAAGAGTGAGTAGCGAGTGAGCGAGAGGGTGAGCGAGTGAGAGGTGAGGAGTGAGTGAAAGAGATNAAGGTGAGCGAGAGAGTGAGCGAGAGGTGGGGGTACATAAAACAAGTATTAAAAAAAAAACGAAATGATGAAAAAAAGTGCCGCTACACCGAGCATCTTGTTTCCACTGATCGTAAAAAAACTGAGACAGAGAGNCACAGAGACACAGAGAGATAGAGAGAGAGAGAGAGACAGAGAGNTAGAGAAACACANGCCTGTACGAGAGTGACAGGCCCAGNGAGAGGTAGAGAGGGGAACAGNCAGNCGNGAGAGACGNAAGAGAGAGAGACAGATAGAGAGAGAGAGAGAGAGAGAGAGAGACACACNGAGAGAGAGAGAGAGAGAGACACACAGAGACAGAGACACNGGAGAGAGAGACACNGAGAGACACAGAGGAACAGAGAGNGAGACACACAGNGACNGAGAGAAGAGAGAGACACAGAGNCANAGACAGAGTAGACACAACACAGACAGAAGAGAGTCAAAACACAGNGANTGAGAGNGAGNGACAGAGACACAGNGAGACACAGACAGAGAGACAGAGAGACAGAGAGAGAGNGACACAGNGAACAGAGAGAGAGAGACACAGAGAGAGACATCACAGCAGCAGCAGCACAGGCATCGGCCAGTCGGGGTCGACCCACGCCTCCTGTCACCAGGCGAGCAGTCAACGTCTGCCCCCGAGGCGAGGGAGGACCTCCACAGATGTCGAGGACCGGAGCGTGGGCAATTGTTGGCAGTGACGCAGCGTGGGAGCGGTGGCGCAGCGGTTGTCCTGTGGCTCCTCGCTGCCAACCCCGTAGAAGGGGCCGCCCATAAATGACGTCACAAAAGTCAGACCCCCCCCTCAAATATGACATCACAAAATCCCCCCCAAAAATAAAACAGCTTCAAATTGCTTTAAACTATTGTCATTGTAGTGCGTATTAATGTGGCGCTCACTCTGATGTTGTAGGAGAAAACATTTATTAAAAAAGTATATTTAATTAAGTAGAACGTTTCGATGTAAGCTTTCGTGACTCAGGGATTCATCTTCTTGGTTCTTTCGGTAAAGTCACGTAGAATGGAAATAATAAATAATAAAATAAAACATAATAGGATTTTATTTTATTATTTCCATTCTACGTGACTTTACCGAAATAACCAAGTATATACGTAGAACGTGTTGTCTATATTTATTTAAAGTTGCGCATTTTGATGTGACGTCACATTTCTCACCCCCCCCCCCTCGTCACACATCTCACAAATGTCTGACCCCCCCCCCCCAGGTGCACGTCATTTATGGACGGTCCCTAAACATCGCCACTGGGGAGACAAAGGCGGCCGGGCGTGGTGCTGGTCACCCACCCCTCGTGTGCCAGTGCCGGCCTTCATAGGCGCTTGCTACTGCTCCGAACAGCACCCCCTCGTCGAATGCAGGCTACACGGGATCTTTGCTTTGTTGTTGTTAGATTGTGAGTGTTTGGATACTACGTGTGAACGCGTGTTTGTGAGTGGTGGTGCTGTGGTGTGGTGATGTTGGTGATGATTGTGTTTGTGATTGTGTGTGAGTGTGTGTAGTGTGTGAGTGTGGTGGTGGTGTGTGAGGTGTGGAGTGAGTGTGGTGGTGTGATTGTGGTGGTGTGTGTGATTGTGNGTGAGGTGGGAGTGNGTGGTGAGTGTGGTGGTGTGNGTTAGTGTGTGAGTGGTGTGGTGGTGTGTGAGAGTGGGGGAGTACTGNGGGTGATTGTGNGTGGTGAGGTGAGTGAGTATGGTGGNGTGTNTGTGTGGTGCTGTGGTGGTGATTGTGTGTGTGGTGGTGAGTGTGTGTTAGTGGTGAGTGTGTATTGTGGTGATTGTGNGCGTGGTGAGNGATTGTGGTGGTGGTTGAGTGTGATTGTGCTGTGGTGCTGTGTTAGTGATGGAGTGTGTGGTGTGTGTGAGTGTGATTGTGGTGAGTGTGTGTGTAGTGTGTGTGAGTGTGTGTGAGTGTGATTGTGTTTGTGATTGTGTGTGAGTGTGTGAGTGTGTGTGAGTGTGATTGTGTTTGTAATTGTGTGTGAGTGTGATTGTGTGTGAGTGTGTGTGAGTGTGTATGAGTGTGTGGAGTGTGAGTGTGTTAGTGTGTGAGTGTGTGTGGTGTGTGAGTGTGTATTAGTGTGTGTGAGTGGTTAGGTGTTAGTGTGTGTTGTGAGTGAGTGTGTGTGTGATTGTGTGAGTGTGTATGTGTGAGTGTGTGANTGTAATTGTTGTNTGGTGTTGTGAGTGTGATTGTGGTGAGTGTGATTGTGTGTGAGTGTGTGAGTGTGATTGTGTGTGGTGTGTGAGTGTGATGTGGGTGTGAGTGTGTGTGAGTGAATGAGTGTGTGTGTGTGTGTGAGTGTATGTGTGTGAGTGTGTGTGAGTGTGTGAGTGTGATTGTGTGTGATTGTGAGTGAGTGTGTGTGTATGTGTGTGTATTGTGAGTGTGTGTGTGTGAGTGTGTGTGTGATTGTGTGTGAGTGTGATTGTGTGTGAGTGTGTGTGTGTGAGTGTGATTGTGTGTTGTATGTGTGTGAATGGGTGTGTGTGTGTGTGTGTGATTGTGTGTGTGTGAGTGTGTGAGCGAGTGTGTGTGTGTGAGTGTGTGTGTGAGTGTGTGTGTGAGTGTGATTGTGTGAGTGTGTGTGATGTGTGATTGTGTGTGAGTGTGTGAGCGAGTGTGATTGTGTGTGTGTGTGTGGGGAGCGGTGGGCGGTTAGCGCGCTGCGCTACGAACCTGGCGATCCTCGATTCCCGTCACGGCCACCAGTGACGTTATCTGAACCGGTCCTGAGCCTCTTAGGTCGACGCCTCAATGAGTACGCGGTGTAAACATGCCACTGGGGAGACAAAGGCGGCCGGGCGTGGTGCGCCACCCACCCCTCGTGTGCCACTGCCGGCCTTCAGCGCTGCTGCTTACTCGAACAGCACTTGCCCGACGCCTAGGGCTACACGGGGCATCTTTGTAAGTCGTTGTTGTGGAATGAGCGATTCCGCGGAGACAAACACAAACTGGGGGCCTGCCGGCCCCACNAACACCCTTGTGCCTGCGTTACTGCTGCTACTGCTCTGTTACTGTCTGTTACTGCTCTGCTGTTGCTGCTGCTGTTATGCTGCTGCTGTTGCTGCTGTATGTTACTGCTGCTACTACTACACACACACCCGNTACTCTGCTANTGCTGCGCTACTATCTACACACCACCCTGTTGCTGCTACTACTACACACACACCCTGTTACTGCTGCTACTGCTGCTGCACTGCGCTGTTACTGCTGCTGCTACTGCTGCTGTTACTCTGCTCTGTCTGTTACTATCACACACACCCTGTTACTGCTGCTAATGCTGCTGCTACTACTACACAACCTGTTACTGCTGCTGCTGTTACTGCTGCTACTGCTGCTGTTCTCTGTACTACTGCTGTACTGCTGCTGCTACTGTGCGTTGCTACTGCTTTGTTACTGCTGCTACGCTGCACTACTGATGTGCTGCTGCTACTACTGCTCTACTGCTGCTACTGCTGCGCTGCTACTGCTGCGTTCGCTGCTGTTACTACTACTACTGATGTTGCTGCTGCTGTTACTGCTGCTGTTACTGCTGCTACTGCTGCTGTTACTGCTGCTACTACTGCTGCTACTACTGCTGCTGCTGCTACTGCTGCTACTGCTGCTGCTCCTGCTACTGCTGCTACTACTGCTGCTACTGCTGCTGCTACTACTGCTGCTGCTGCTGCTGCTGCTGCTACTGCTGCTACTACTGCTGCTGCTGTTGCTGCTGCTGCTGCTACTACTACTGCTGCTGCTACTGCTGCTACTGCTGCTACTGCTGCTGCTGCTACTACTGTTGCTGCTGCTGTTACTACTACTACTGCTGCTACTACTACTACTACTGCTGCTACTACTGCTGCTGCTACTACTACTGCTGCTGCTACTGCTGCTACTGCTGCTACTGCTGCTACTGCTGCNGCTTCTACTGCTGCTGCTGTTACTACTACTGTTGCTGCTGCTGTTACTACTACTACTGCTGTTACTACTACTACTGCTGCTACTAATGTTGCTATTGCTGCTGCTACTGCTGCTGTTGCTGCTGCTGCTGTTGTGCTGCTGTTACTGCTGCTGCTGCTGCTATTACTGCTGCTGCTGCTGTTACTGCTGCTGCTGCTGTTACTGCTGCTGCTGCTGTTGCCGAGAATTCGTGTGACGCCTTAATAACCAGCAGCAGCAGTATCGGCAGCAATAACGATAGCAGCTGTAGTACAATTGTAGTGTTGTGGATTAATCATCAGTAGCATCATCAGCAGCAGTGTAACAGCATCATCATCAGCAGTGTAGCGGCATCATCATCAGCATCATCAGCATTGTAACAGCATCATCATCAGTGTAGCAGCATCATCATCTGCATTGTAACAGCAGCATCATCAGCAGCATCAGTGTAACAGCATCATCATCAGCAGTGTAGCAGCATCAGCAGCAGCATCATCATCAGTGTAGCAGCAGCAGCAGCATCATCAGCAGTGTAGCAGCAGCAGCATCAGCAGCAGTGTAGCAGCATCATCATCAGAATTGTAACAGCATCATCATCAGTGTAGCAGCAGCATCATCAGCATTGTAACAGCAACATCATCAGAATTGTAACAGCATCAACATCATCTGCATAGTAACAGCAGCATCATCATCAGCAGTGCAGCATCATCATCATCAGTGCAGTAGCATCATCATCTGCATTGTAACAGCAGCATCATCATCAGCAGTGCAGCATCATCATCAGCATCATCATCAGCAGTAGAATCAGCAGCGGCAGAGTGGCAGTTGTTGCATCACTCTCTTTAAAAAAGTTTTTATTTATAATAATTTCCGTTAATTATTGACTCGTTAATTGTACTGGCGGCCAGAAATATCGGGGTTCATGCTGCTGCTGATCGTTAGCTGCGAAACGTCGTGTGGAGGAGGGCGTTACGGCAACAATCTTTTACTCACTGATCGAAACATCAGGTACTAGTTAGACACGTAGATATACACATACATACACACGCACACACATACACATACACACACATACACACATACATACATACACACATACATACACATACATACACACACATAAGATAAAGATCCCCAGTATAGCCTGAACAGACTGTAGGGGCAAGTGCTGTTAGCGAGCACCTATGAAGGCCGGAACGGTACACGAGGGGGTGGGTGGCCAGCACCACGCCCGACCGCCTTTGTCTCCCTAGTGGCGATGTTTACACACCGCACCAGGTACTCATTTAAGGCTGAGTCTACCTAGGGGAGGCCCAGGACCGGTTCAGATAATCGTCACTGGTGTTGGCCGTGAGCGGGAATCGAACCCGGGTCGCCAGGTTCATAGCGCAGCGCGCTAACTGCTGCACCACCGCTCCCCACACACATACACACACATACATACTATACACACATACATACACACACACATACACACACATACACACACACATACAAACACACATACACATACACACACACACATACAAACACACATACACACACATACACACACACACATACAAACACACATACACACACATGCATACACATACATACACACATACATACACACGTACACACGTACATACACACACACATTACAATACACACATATAATACACACATACACATACATTCACACATACATACTATACATACTATACACACATACATACACACATACATACACACACACACATACACACACACACACAATACACACATACGTATACATACACATATATACATACATACTGACACACATACAATACACGCATACAGATTCACATATACACAGATACATACACACATATACACAAAGATACATACACAGACACACGCACGTAGATACACACATATACACAGACACACACAAAGATCCACAGATCCACACAGACACGCACAAATACGTAGATTCATACACACGGATACATCCACACATACACACCGATATACATATACACACATACACATACATATACACACATACATATACACACATACACACATACACACCGATNCACATACACACATATACACACAGATACACACACATACACACACTACACACATATACACACACATACACACAGATACATACACACACATACACACAGATACACACATATACACATACACACATATACACACAGATACACATACACACACACACACACATACACACATACACACACATACACACATATACACACACATACACACACATACACATACATACACACACACATACACACACATACACACAGATACACATACACAAATATACACACAGATACACATACACACATACACACCGATACACACATATACACACATACACACAGATACACATACATACATATACACACAGATACACACACATACACACAGATACACACAGATACACACACATACATATACACACCGATATAGATACACACACATACACACAGATACACATACACAAATATACACACAGATACACATACACACATACACACCGATACACACATATACACACATACACACAGATACACATACACACATATACACACAGATACACACACATACACACCGATACACACAGATACACACACATACACACAGATACATACACACATATACACACAGATACACACACATACACATATACACACAGATACACACACATACACATATACACACAGATACACACACATACACATATACACACAATATACACAGATACACCGACACATACACACAGATACACACAGACACACTATACACATACACACNGATACACACTATACACACAGATACACACACATACACATACACACAGATACACACACATACACACAGATACACACAGATACACATACACACACATACACACAGATACACATACACACATATACACACCGATACACACAGATACACATACACACGTACACACAGATACACATACACACACTAATACACACAGATACACATACATACATATACACACAGATACACACACATACACATATACACACAGATACACACACATACACATATACACACATATACACACAGATACACACACATACACACAGATACACACAGATACACACACATACACACAGATACACACAGATACACACATATACACACAGNTATACACACATATACACACAGATACACACACATACACACAGATACACATACACACATATACACACAGATACACACACACAGATACACACAGATACACAATTATATATACACACAGATACACATACACACACNGATACACACAGATACATACACACAGATACACACAGATACACACAGACACACACACATACACACACACACAGATACATACACACAGATACACATACACACAGATACACATACACACCGACACACATATACACACACATACACACAGACACACACACATACACACCGATACACACACATACACACGATACACACACATACACACCGAAACACATATACACATACATATACACACATACACACCGAAACACATATACACACACATACACAGATACATACACACAGATACACATNCACACAGACACACACNCATACATACACACAGATACACACACAGGTATACACACACACAGATACACACAGATACACATACACACAGATACATATACACATACACACAGATACACATACACACAGATACACACACATACACACAGATACACATACACACAGATACACATACACACAGATACACATACACACAGATACACATACACACGACACACACACACACATACACACAGACACACACACATACACAGATACACACACATACACATATACACACATACACACCGAAACACATATACACATACATATACACACATACACACCGAAACACATATACACACAGATACACACAGATACACACAGATACACACAGATACACATATACACTCACACACAGATACACATACACACAGATACACACAGATACACACATATACACACAGATACACATACACACAGATACAATAGCCATACACACATACGCAGATCCACACATATATAAATATACACAGACGCGTACACATACACACAGATACACACAGGTACACACACATACACACAGATACACACATACATACAGATACACACCGATACATACATATACACACAGATACATATATACACAGATACACACAGATACATATACACAGCGATACACACATATACACACGTAACCACACGTGCACACAGACGCACACACGCACATTCGACAAATACACACAGACACACACACACACATACACACAGCACACACACATACACACAGAGATACACAGACACACACAGATACACACATACACACACGCATACACACAGACACACACGCATAAACACAGACACACACAGATACACACATACACACACACATACACACAGATACACACATATACACAGAGATACACAGACACACACAGAGATACACAGACACACACAGACACACACACATACACACAGACAACACAGATACACACATATACAAAGAGATACACAAAGATACACACATACACACAGACACAAACAGATACACACATACACACAGACACACACAGATACACAGTAGACGCACACCGCCATACAGACAGACAGAAGACAAAAGGCAAAAGTCCCCCGCATACTTCACAGANTTTTGGGGCANGTGCCGTGANCGGCNAGGACACGCCTATGAGCGCGCTAAGATTCACACGCTCCCACAGACACATACATACACATACACACAACAACAACAACCGCCATTCGCCACAG
>MU249631.1:7141417-7186417 GCA_018977245.1 Lethenteron camtschaticum
TGCCTGTGTGTTAAATATGTTTCGATTAGTTACACAGCTGGCTTGAGATGTTAACTACCTCGCCTGGTATGCAGGAGGTTGTGGGTTCGATCCCGACCCTGATGCCTGCTGCTGCTGTATATTTGGAGTCTGCGTTGGGCGATGATTTGTGATGCCCAGGTCGTTTATGAAAACACATTCCTGCGGAGGGAGCTGGTAGGAACGTCGGGTTGCTCGGTCAATGGCCTGCAGGGTCAACGGCGGCGTGGTGTATTCCGCAAATATGGCCGACTGTGAGGGCGGGCACAAGCCGGCGTGAGCAGGTTAAACGTTGAGTTTTATAAGGGCACCACGGGGTGACCAGCCCCTCCCCACCCAGCCCCACCCCACCCAGCCCCACCCAGCCCCTCCCCACCCTCCCCACCCAGCCCCACCCCACTCTTTCCACCCAGCCCCTCCCCACCCTCCCTCTCCACCCAGCCCACCCCTCCAATTTTTGGATGCACGACGCACGGACGGACACAACAATCCCCTGTGGGCTGGTGTAACCAGTTTAGAATTATGTAGAAAAATAATTTGGATTTTTCATGATCTATTACGGCTGATTCATAATTATTCATGATATAATTCATGGCAATCAAACGGGAGTTGTGTTAAAATGTTCAAACGCCACTTAGATATCGTTTGCAAGGAATCAATTACTGCATTAACTACGCTCGCTTCTTGTGGTGAACATGCAAGAAAACATCGCTCTGACAATAACACTGTGTAACAAAATAAAACATATATATTTCTTGTTCCTGGATACTAAGTGTTATTTTCCAATTGTTTATGCCTCAAACGTACAGAAAGTGGCTATTATCCCCCCACAAACTTTGCTTTTGTGACCAGGACAGTGATTTTTAAATCCTTTATATTAAGTTCGCTTGCTTGCTTGCTTGCGTGCTTATGACCGTGCAAATCTTTCGGTCGTTTTTTAACCCACTTCCCGTGATCCAATCGAGCTGACATTTTGCACACAGACTCGTTGTGCGTGACAATTTATTTTCGTGAATTTTTTTTTATATTTAATTTAAAATACCAATGTGATAAAAATGAAACTCTTACTCAAGAAAAACAGAAATGAATAATAAAATAAAACCGATGCCACGCATATAAAGGATTTATAGTGAAAAACTTTGTTTTTACGGGTTAACTTTTTTAAATCTACCTATTTGCAATGAGAAAACGCGGTGTGCATGTTTGTCATTCTTTCACTTAAAGTTCACAAAAAGCAAAGTTTGTGGGGTAATGATCGCCACTTTCTGTACGTTTGAGGCATAAACATTTATAAAATCACACTTACTACCCAGTAACAAAACTCGTGTTACATCCTGTAATAAATACATTGTCTTTTAGAACTGATGGGCCTGCACCAGACACTGCCTCGTCTCACCGCCAGTGTCAGATCTGAGAACGACGCAAAAAGGCGAACGGAACAAGGGAAATGCAAAAGAAAGACCTCGCGGCCTCTAGCAGCTCACCCCGAGATGTTGACGCTCTGACCCGAGTGGCATTGTCTTTGTGCTGTCCGCCTGTGACCGCCATTGATCAGAGCCACGTTGTGTTTGCATGCTCACCACAATTACCGTGGGTGGTTCACGCAGTCACTTGATGCTTTGCGATATGTATCGAGTTGGTATTTGAACATTTATGAAGGGTAAAACACCGGTTTTTATTTTACATACCTGCAGATGTAGATGCCACTGGTTGTTCATGTTCTGCAGATGTAGTGTGCCGTACTTGGCCCTTCCCCCTCCCCAAACATTATATAAACGGAGTGGTAGCTCTTGTAATCTCTCATTTACTTGATACAGCTGTCGTGGCTGTGACGGTTCCACCTGAAGACGGAAGCTTGTGTTGCCTCCGAAACGTCGTGAACTTTTTATTTTACTTTTATTAATTTTTTATCTACGTGACTTTACCGAAAAAACCAAGAATATGAATCCTTGCAGTCACGAAAGNTTCATCTAGAATAGATGCCACTGGTTCTTCGCGTTTCAGATTAGAGCCACTGGNTCTTGACGTTTTNCAGATGTAAGCCAGTCTTCACGNTCTGAGATGTAGATNCCACTGGTTCTTACGTTCTGAATGTAGATGCCACGGTTCTGTNGATGTAGATGCCACGGTTTTCGTGTTTTGCAGATGTAGTGCCACTGGTTCTATGTAGATGCCACTGGTTCTATGTGATGACTGTTCTGTTTATCCATGCAGATGAATCCCTGGTTCTTCACGTTCTGCAGATGTAGAGCCACTGTCTTGTNTCAGATGTATGCTGGTTCTTCGCGTTCTGCAGATGTAGATGCCACNGGTTCTTCACGTTTGCAGATGTGATGCACGGCACGTTCTGTAAAGATGCCACTGGCTTCACGTTGCAGATGTGATGCCACTGGTTCNTCACGTTCTGTAGATGTAGATGCCACTGGTTCTTCACGTTCTGCAGATGTAGATGCCACTGGTTCTTCACGTTCTGTAGATGCCACTGGTTCTTCATGTTCTGTAGATGTAGATGCCACTGGTTCTTCATGTTCTGTAGATGTAGATGCCACTGGTTCTTCATGTTCTGTAGATGTAGATGCCACTGGTTCTTCACGTTCTGTAGATGTAGATGCCACTGGTTCTTCATGTTCTGCAGATGTAGATGCCACTAGTTCTTCACGTTCTGTAGATGCCACTGGTTCTTCACGTTTGTAGATGTAGATGCACTGGTTCGTCATGTTCTGTAGATGTAGATGCCACTGGTTCTTCACGTTCAGATGTAGATGTAGATGCCACTGGTTCTTCACGTTCTGTAGATGTAGATGCCACTGGTTCTTCACGTTCTGCAGATGTAGATGCCACTGGTTCTTCACGTTCTGCAGATGTAGATGCCACTGGTTCTTCACGTTCTGTAGATGTAGATGCCACTGGTTCTTCACGTTCTGTAGATGCCACTGGTTCTTCGCGTTATGTAGATGCCACTGGTTCTTCACGTTCTGTAGATGCCACTGGTTCTTCACGTTCTGCAGATGTAGATGCCACTGGTTCTTCACGTTCTGTAGATGTAGATGCCACTGGTTCTTCACGTTCTGCAGATGTAGATGCCACTGGTTCTTCACGTTCTGCAGATGTAGATGCCACTGGTTCTTCATGTTCTNCAGATGTAGATGCCACTGGTTCTCATGTTCTGTAGATGCCACTGGTTCTTCACGTTCTGTAGATGCACTGGTTCTTCACGTTCTGCAGATGTAGATGCACTGGTTCTTCACGTTCTGTAGATGCCACTGGTTCTTCACGTTCTGCAGATGTAGATGCCACTGTTCTTCGTTCTGCAAATGTAGATGCCACTGGTTCTTCATGTTTGTAGATGCCACTGGTTCTGCAGATGTAGATGCCACTGGTTCTTCACGTTCTGTAGATGCCACTGGTTCTTCACGTTCTGCAGATGTAGATGCCACTGGTTCTTCACGTTCTGTAGATGTAGATGCCACTGATCTTCATGTTCTGTAATGCTACTGGTTCTTCACGTTCTGTAGATGTAGATGCCACTGGTTCTTCACGTTCTGCAGATGTAGATGCACTGGTTCTTCACGTTCTGTAGATGCCACTGTTCTTCACGTTCTGCAGATGTAGATGCCACTGGTTCTTCACGTTCTGTAGATGCCACTGTTCTTCACTTCTGTAGATGTAGATGCCACTTAGATGTAGATGCCACTGGTTCTTCACGTTCTGTAGATGTAGATGCCACTGTTCTTCACGTTCTGTAGATGTAGATGCCACTGGTTCTTCACGTTCTGCAGATGCCACTGGTTCTTTCATGTTCTGCAGATGTAGATGCACTGGTTCTTCACGTTCTGCAGATTTAGATGCCACTGGTTATTCACGTTCTGTAGATGTCACTGGTTCTTTACGTTCTGCAGATGTAGATGCCACTGGTTCTTCATGTTCTGCAGATGTAGATGCACTGGTTCTTCATGTTCTGCAGATGTAGATGCCACTGGTTCTTCACGTTCTGTAGATGCCACTGGTTTTTCACGTNCGTATATGTAGATGCCACTGTTCTTCACGTTCTGCAGATGTAGATGCCACTGGTTCTTCACGTTCTGTAGATGTAGATGCACTGGTTCTTCACGTTCTGTAGATGCCACTGGTTCTTCATGTTCTGTAGATGCCACTGGTTCTTATGTTCTGTAGATGCCACTGATTCTTCATGTTCTGCAGATGTAGATGCCACTGTTCTTCACGTTTTGTAGATGCCACTGGTTCTTCATGTTCTGTAGATGTAGATGCCACTGGTTCTTCATGTTCTGCAGATGTAGATGCACTGGTTCTTCACGTTCTGTAGATGTAGATGCCACTGGTTCTTCACGTTATGTAGATGCCACTGGTTCTTCACGTTCTGTAGATGTAGACACCACTGGTTCTTCATGTTCTGTAGATGCCACTGGTTCTTCACGTTCTGTAGATGCCACTGGTTCTTCACGTTCTGTAGATGTAGATGCCACTGGTTCTTCAGTTCTGTAGATGTAGATGCCACTGGTTCTTCACGTTCTGAGACGTAGATGCCACTGGTTCTTCACGTTCTGTAGATGTAGATGCCACTGGTTCTTCACGTTCTGTAGATGTAGATGCCACTGGTTCTTCACGTTCTGTAGATGCCACTGTTCNTCATGTTCTGCAGATGTAGATGCCACTGGTCTTCACGTTCTGTAGATGCACTGGTTCTTCACGTTCTGCAGATGTAGATGCCACTGTTCTTCATGTTCTGCAGATGTAGATGCCACTGGTTCTTCACGTTCTGCAGATGTAGATGCCACTGGTTCTTCACGTTCTGCAGGTGTAGATGTCACTGGTTTTTACGTTCTGCAGATGTAGATGCCACTGTTCTTCATGTTCTGTAGATGCCACTGGTTCTTCATGTTCTGCAGATGTAGATGCCACTGGTTCTTCATGTTCTGCAGATGTAGATGCCACTGGTTCTTCACGTTCTGTAGATGTAGATGCCACTGGTTTTCACGTTCTGCAGATGTAGATGCACTGGTTCTTCAGGTTCTGTAGATGTAGATGCACGTTCTGTAGATGTAGATGCACTGTTCTTACGTTCTGCAGATGTAGATGCCACTNGTTCTTCATGTTCTGCAGATGTAGATGCACTGTTCTTCATGCTCTGCAGATGTAGATGCCACTGGTTCTGCAGATGTAGATGCACTGTTCTTCACGTTCTGTAGATGCCACTGGTTCTTCACGTTCTGTAGATGTAGATGCCACTGGTTCTTCATGTTCTGCAGATGTAGATGCACTGTTCTTCACGTTCTGTAGATGCACTGGTTCTTCACGTTCTGCAGATGTATATGCCACTGTTCTTCACGTGCTGTAGGCCACTGGTTCATGTTCTGCAGATGTAGATGCACTGGTTCTTCACGTTTTGTAGATGTAGATGCCACTGGTTCTTCACGTTCTGTAGATGCCACTGTTCTTCACGTTCTGTAGATGCCACTGGTTCTTCACGTTCTGTAGATGTAGATGCACTGGTTCGTTTGCAGATGTAGATGCCACTGTTCTTCACGTTCTGCAGATGTAGATGCACTGTTCTTCACGTTCTGTAGATGTAGATGCACTGTCTTCATGTTCTGCAGATGTAGATGCACTGGTTCTTCACGTTCTGTAGATGTAGATGCCACTGGTTCTTCACGTTCTGTAGATGCCACTGGTTCTTCACGTTCTGTAGATGCCACTGGTTCTTCACGTTCTGTAGATGCACTGGTTTTTCACGTTCTGTAGATGCCACTGTTCTTCACGTTCTGTAGATGCACTGTTCTTCGTGTAGATGCCACTGGTTCTTCACTTCTGTAGATGCCACTGGTTCTCACGTTCTGTAATGCCACTGGTTTCTTCACGTTCTGCAGATGTAGATGCCACTGTTCTTCATGTTCTGTAGATGCCACTGGTTCTTCACGTTCTGCAGATGTAGATGCACTGGTTCTTCACGTTCTGCAGTGTAGATGTCACTGGTTCTTTACGTTCTGTAGATGCCACTGGTTCTTCATGTTCTGTAGATGCCACTGGTTCTGTTCTGCAGATGTAGATGCCACTGTTCTTCACGTTCTGCAGATGTAGATGCCACTGGTTTTTCAGTTCTGTAGATGTAGATGCACTGTTCTTCACGTTCTGTAGATGCACTGGTTCTTCACGTTCTGTAGATGTAGATGCCACTGTTCTTACGTTCTGTAGATGCCACTGTTCTTCATGTTCTGTAGATGCCACTGGTTCTGTTCTCTGCAGATGTAGATGCACTGTTTTCATGTTCTGTAGATGCCACTGGTTCTTCACGTTCTGCAGATGTAGATGCACTGGTTTTTCACGTTCTGTAGATGTAGATGCCACTGGTTCTTCATGTTCTGCCACTGGTTCTTCACGTTCTGTAGATGTTACTGGTTCTTCACGTTCTGTAGATGCACTGTTCTTCACGTTCTGTAGATGCCACTGGTTCTTCATGTTCTGTATATGCCACTGTTCTTCACGTTCTGTAGATGCACTGTTCTTCACGTTCTGTAGATGCCACTGGTTCTTCACGTTCTGTAGATGCCACTGGTTCTTCACGTTCTGTAGACGTAGATGCACTGGTTTTCACGTTCTGTAGATGCCACTGTTCTTCACGTTCTGTAGATGCCACTGTTTTCACGTTCTGTAGATGCACTGTTCTTCATGTTCTGTAGATGCACTGTTCTTCACGTTCTGTAGATGCACTGGTTCTTCACGTTCTGCAGATGTAGATGCCACTGTTCTTCATGTTCTGTAGATGCACTGGTTCTTCACGTTCTGCAGATGTAGATGCCACTGGTTCTTCACTTCTGTAGATGCACTGTTCTTTACGTTCTGTAGATGCACTGTTCTTCATGTTCTGTAGATGCCACTGTTCTTCATGTTCTGCAGATGTAGATGCACTGTTTTCATGTTCTGCAGATGTAGATGCCACTGTTCTTCATGTTCTGCAGATGTAGATGCCACTGGTTCTTCATTCTGCAGATGTAGATGCCACTGGTTCTTCACGTTCTGTAGATGTAGATGCACTGTTCTTCACGTTCTGTAGATGTAGATGCACTGTTCTTCACGTTCTGCAGATGTAGATGCCACTGTTCTTCATGTTCTGCAGATGTAGATGCACTGGTTTTCATGCTCTGTAGATGCCACTGATTCTTCATGTTCTGTAGATGCCACTGCTTCTTCACTTCTGCAGATGTAGATGCACTGGTTTTCACGTTCTGTAGATCCACTGTTCTTCATGTTCTGCAGATGTAGATGCACTGTTCTTCACGTTCTGTAGATGGAGATGCACTGGTTCTTCACGTTCTGTATATGNCACTGTTCTTCACGTTCTGTAGATGCCACTGTTCTTCATGTTCTGTAGATGCCACTGTCTTCACGTTCTGTAGATGCACTGTTCTTCACGTTCTGTAGATGTAGATGCACTGTTCTTCACGTTCTGTATGCCACTGGTTCTTCACGTTCTGTAGATGTAGATCACTGGTTCTTCACGTTCNGTAGATGTAGATGCCACGGTTCTTCACGTTCTGCAGATGTAGATGCACTGGTTCTTCACGTTCTGCGATGTAGATGCACTGTTTTCATGTTCTGTAGATGCCACTGTTCTTCACGTTCTGCAGATGTAGATGCACTGGTTCTTCACGTTCTGTAGATGTAGATGCCACTGTTCTTCACGTTCTGTAGATGCACTGTTCTTCGTGTTCTGCAGATGTAGATGCACTGGTTCTTCACGTTCTGTAGATGCACTGTTCTTCACGTTCTGCAGATGTAGATGCCACTGGTTCTTCATGTTCTGCAAATGTAGATGCCACTGTTCTTCATGTTTGCAGATGTAGATGCCACTGTTTTCAGTTCTGCAGATGTAGATGCCACTGTTCTTCACGTTCTGCAGATGTAGATGCACTGTTTTCACGTTCTGTAGATGTAGATGCACTGTTCTTCATGTTCTGCAGATGTAGATGNCACTGTTTTCACGTTCTGTAGATGTAGATGTACTGGTTCTTCACTTCTGTAGATGCCACTGTTCTTCACGTTCTGTAGATGCCACTGGTTCTTCATGTTCTGTAGATGCCACTGTTCTTCACGTTCTGTAGATGCACTGTTCTTCACGTTCTGTAGATGCACTGGTTCTTCACGTTCTGTAGATGCACTGGTTCTTCACGTTCTGTAGATGCACTGTTTTCACTTCTGTAGATGCCACTGGTTCTTCACGTTCTGTAGATGCCACTGGTTTTCACGTTCTGTAGATGCCACTGGTTCTTCATGTTCTGCAGATGTAGATGCACTGTTTTCACGTTCTGTAGATGCACTGTTCTTCACGTTCTGCAGATGTAGATGCACTGGTTCTTCATGTTCTCAGATGCACTGGTTCTTCACGTTCTGTAGATGCCACTGTTTTCACGTTCTGTGATGCACTGGTTCTTTACGTTCNGCAGATGTATGNCACTGTTCTCATGTTCTAGATGCACTGTTCTCAGTTCNCGCAGATGCCACTGTTCTCATGTTCTGTAGATGACTGTTCTCATGTTCTGCAGATGTAGATGCCACTGTTCTTCACGTTCTGTAGATGCACTGTTTTTCACGTTCTGTAGATGCACTGTTTCTTCAGTTCTGTAGATGCACGTTCTTCANGTTCTGCAGATGCACTGTTCTCATGTTCGTAGATGCACTTTTTCATGTCCAGTGTAGATGCCACTGTTCTCATGTTCGCAATGTAGATGCCACTGTTCTTCACGTTCTGTAGATGCACTGTTCTTCACGTTCTGTAGATGCACTGTTCTTCAGTTCTGAGATGCACTGTTCTTCACGTTCTGGAGATGCCACTGTTTTCACGTTCTGTATATGCACTGGTTCTTCACGTTCTGTAGATGCCACTGTTCNTCAGTTCTGTAGATGCACTGTTCTTCACAGATGTAGATGCACTGTTCTTCACGTTCTGTAGATGCCACTGTTCTTCACGTTCTGTCACTGTTCTTCACGTTCTGTAGATGCACTGTTTTCACGTTCTGTAGATGCACTGTTCTTCACGTTCTGTAGATGCACTGTTCTTCACGTTTGTAGATGCACTGTTTTCATGTTCTGTAGATGCACTGTTCTTCACGTTCTGTAGATGCCACTGTTTTCAGTTCTGAGATGTAGATGCACTGTTTTCAGTTTGTAGATGCACNGTTCTTCGTGTTTGTAGATGCACTGTTCTTCACGTTGCAGATGCCACTGTTCTTCACTTCTGTAGATGTGACAATGGTTCTTCACGTTCTGTAGATGCCACTGTTTTCATGTTCTGTAGATGCACTGGTTCTGCACGTTCTGTAGATGCACTGGTTCTTCACGTTCTGTAGATGCACTGTTTCAGTTCTGGATAGATGCACTGTTCTTCACGTTCTGTAGATGCACTGTTTTCAGTTCTGTAGATGCATTTCTGTCACTGTTCTTCACGTTCNCAGATGTATGATGCACTGGTTTCTTCACGTTCTGTAGATGCACTGTTCTTCAGTTCTAGATGCACTGTTCTTCACGTTCTGTAGATGCACTGTTCTTCACGTTCTGTGTAGATGTAGATGCACTGTTTTCATGTTCTGCAGATGTAGATGCACTGTTCTTCACGTTCTGTAATGCACTGTTTTCACGTTCTGTAGATGCATGTTTCACGTTCNCAGATGCCACTGTTCTTCACGTTCTGTAGATGCACTGTTCNTCACTTCTGTAGATGCACTNGTTTTCACGTTCGATGCACTGTTTTCACGTTCTGTAGATGCACTGTTCTTCAGCGTTCTGCAGATGTAGATGCCACCCACTGTTCTTCNTGTTCTGTAGATGCACTGTTCTTCACGTTTGTAGATGCACTGTTTTCACGTTCTGTAGATGCCACTGTTCTCACGTTCTGTCACTGTTTTCAGTTCTGTAGATGCACTGTTCATTTCATTCTGTCACTGNTTTCATTCTGTAGATGCACTGTTTTTCACGTTCTATAGATGNCACTGTTNTTCACGTTCTGTAGATGCACGGTTCNTCACGTTCTGTAGATGCACTGTTNTCACGTTCTGTAGACGCACTGTTTCACGTTNGTAGATGCACTGTTCTCACGTTCGCAGATGCACTGTCTTCACGTTCTGTAGATGCACTGTTTCACGTTCTGTAGATGCACTCGGTTCTTCACGTTCTGTCACTGTTNTCACGTTCTGTAGATGCACTGTTNTTTCATGTTCTGTAGATGCACTGTTTTCACTCTGTAGATGCACTGTTCTTCATGTTCTGTAGATGNCACTGTTTTCACGTTCTGTAGATGCACTNGTTCCTTCAGTTCTGTAGATGCACTGTTCTTCATGTTCTGTAGATGCACTGTTTTCATTCTGTAGATGCACTGGTTTTCACGTTCTGTATATGCACTNGTTTTCACGTTCTGTAGATGCCACTGTTTTCATGTTTGTAGATGCACTGTTTTCACGTTCTTGTAGATGTAGATGCACTGTTCTTCACGTTCTGTAGATGCACTGTTTTCACGTTCTGTAGATGCACTGTTCTTCACGTTCTGTAGATGCCCACTGTTTTCACGTTCTGTAGATGCACTGGTCTTCACGTTCNGCAGATGTAGATGCACTGGTTCTTCACGTTGTAGATGCACTGGTTCTCATGTTCTGTCACTGTTTTCAGTTCTGTAGATGTCCACTGTTTTCACGTTCTGTAGATGCACTGTTTTCACGTTCTGCAATGTAGATGNCACTGNTCTTCGTGTTTGTAGATGCCACTGNTCTTCACGTTCTGTAGATGCACTGTTTTCACAGATGTAGATGCATNGTTNTCACGTCTGTAGATGCACTTCAGTTTGTAGATGCACTGGTTTNCATCGTTCTGTAGATGCACTGTTTTCACGTTCTGTAGATCACTGGTTCTGTAGATGCACTGGNTTTCANGTTCTAGATGNCACTGTTTTCACGTTCTGTGATGCACTGTTTTCACGTTCTAGATGCACTGNTCTTCACGTTCTGTAGATGTCCACTGTTTTCACGTTCTGCAGATGCACTGTTCTTCACGTTCTGCAGATGCCACTGTTCTTCACGTTCTGTAGATGCACTGGTTTCACGTTCTGTAGATGCCACTGGTTTTCATGTTCTGCAGATGCACTGTTTTCACGTTCTGTAGATGCACTGTTTTCACGTTCTGTAGATGCCACTGTTTTCAGTCTGTAATGCCACTGTTCTTCACGTTCTGTAGATGCCATNGTTTTCACGTTCTGTAGATGCACTGTTTTTCACGTTCTGTAGATGCACTGTTTTCACGTTCTGCAGATGCACTGTTTTCACGTTCTGGATGTAGATGCCACTGTTCTTCTGTTCTGTAGATGCACTGTTCTTCACGTTCTGTAGATGCACTGTTCTTCACGTTCTGTAGATGCACTGTTCTTCACGTTCTGTAGATGCCACTGGTTCTTCACGTTCTATGTAGATGCACTGTTCTGTAGATGCCACTGTTTTCACGTTCTGTAGATGCCACTGTTCTTCACGTTCTGTAGATGTAGATGCACTGTTTTCACGTTCTGCAGATGCACTGTTTTCACGTTCTGTAGATGCACTGTTCNTCACGTTCTGTAGACGCACTGTTCTTCACGTTCNGTAGATGTAGATGCACTGTTCTTCACGTTCTGTAGATGCACTGTTCTTCACGTTCTGTAGATGCACTGTTTTCACGTCTGTAGATGCACTGTTTTCACGTTCTGCAGATGTAGATGCATGTTTTCGTGTTCTGTAGATGCACTGTTCTTCACGTTCTGCAGATGTAGATGCACTGTTCTTCACGCTCTGTAGATGCACTGTTCTTCACGTTTGTAGATGCACTGTTCTTTATGTTCTGTAGATGCACTGTTCTTCACGTCTGTAGATGCACTGTTCTTCACGTTCTGCAGATGTAGATGCCACTGGTTCTTCACGCTCTGCAGATGTAGATGCCACTGCTCTTCACGTTCTGTAGATGCCACTGTTCTTTATGTTCTGTAGATGCACTGATTCTTCACGTTCTGTAGATGCCACTGGTTTTCACGTTCTGCAGATGCACTGTTCTTCACGTTCTGTAGATGCCACTGGTTCTTCACGTTCTGTAGATGCCACTGGTTCTTCACGTTCTAGAGATGCACTGGTTCTTCACGTTCTGTAGATGCCATGGTTCTTCACGTTCTGTAGATGCACTGTTCTTCACGCTCTGTAGATGCACTGGTTTTCACGTTCTGTAGATGCACTGGTTTTTATGTTCTGTAGATGCACTGTTCTTCACGTTCTGTAGATGCACTGTTTTCACGTTCNGCAGATGTAGATGCCACTGGTTCTTCACGTTCTGTAGATGCACTGGTTCTTCACGTTTGCAGATGTAGATGCCACTGGTTCTTCACGTTCTGTAGATGCCACTGGTTCTTCACGTTCTGTAGATGTAGATGCACTGGTTCTTCACGTTCTGCAGATGTAGATGCACTGGTTTTCACGTTCTGCAGATGTAGATGCCACTGGTTCTTTATGTTCNGCGATGTAGATGCACGGTTCTTCACGTTCTGCAGATGTAGATGCCACTGGTTCTTCACGTTCTGCAGATGTAGATGNCACTGGTTCTTCACGTTCTGTAGATGCACTGGTTCTTCACGTTCTGTAATGCCACTGGTTCTTCACGTTTGCNGATGTAGATGCCACTGGTTCTTCACGTTCTGCAGATGTAGATGCACTGGTTCTTCACGTTCTGTAGATGCCACTGGTTCTTCACGTTCTGTAGATGCCACTGGTTCTTCACGTTCTGCAGATGTAGATGCCACTGTTCTTCACGTTCTGTAGATGCACTGGTTCTTCACGTTCTGTAGATGCCACTGGTTCTTCACGTTCTGCAGATGTAGATGACACTAGTTCTTCGTGTTCTGCAGATGCCACTGGTTCTTCACGTTCTGCAGATGTAGATGCCACTGGTTCTTCACGCTCTGTAGATGCCACTGGTTCTTCACGTTCTGCAGATGTAGATGNCACTGTTCTTCGTGTTCTGCAATGTAGATGCCACTGGTTCTTCACGTTCTGCAGATGTAGATGCCACTGGTTCTTCACGCTCTGCAGATGTAGATGCCACTGGTTCTTCACGTTCTGCAGATGTAGATGCCACTGGTTCTTTATGTTCTGCGGATGTAGATGCCACTGGTTCTTCACGCTCTGTAGATGCCACTGGTTCTTCACGTTCTGCAGATGTAGATGCCACTGGTTCTTCACGCTCTGCAGATGTAGATGCACTGGTTCTTCACGTTCTGTAGATGCCACTGGTTCTTCACGTTCTGCAGATGTAGATGCCACTGGTTCTTCACGTTCTGTAGATGCCACTGGTTCTTCACGTTCTGCAGATGTAGATGCCACTGGTTCTTCACGTTCTGCAGATGTAGATGACACTGTTCTTCGTGTTCTGTAGATGCCACTGGTTCTTCACGTTCTGTAGATGCCACTGGTTCTTCACGCTCTGCAGATGTAGATGCCACTGGTTCTTCACGTTTGTAGATGCCACTGGTTCTTTATGTTCTGCGATGTAGATGCCACTGGTTCTTCACGCTCTGCAGATGTAGATGCCACTGGTTCTTCACGTTCTGCAGATGTAGATGCCACTGGTTCTTCACGCTCTGCAGATGTAGATGCCACTGGTTCTTCACGTTCTGTAGATGCCACTGGTTCTTTATGTTCTGTAGATGCACTGATTCTTCACGTTCTGCAGATGTAGATGCCACTGGTTCTTCACGTTCTGTAGATGCCACTGGTTCTTCACGTTCTGTAGATGTAGATGCCACTGTTCTTCACGTTCTGCAGATGTAGATGCCACTGGTTCTTCACGTTCTGCAGATGTAGATGCCACTGGTTCTTCACGTTCTGCAGATGTAGATTCCATGGTTCTTCACGTTCTGCAGATGTAGATGCCACTGTTCTTCACGCTCTGTAGATGCCACTGGTTCTTCACGTTCTGCAGATGTAGATGCCACTGGTTCTTTATGTTCTGCGGATGTAGATGCCACTGATTCTTCACGTTCTGCAGATGTAGATGCCACTGTTCTTCACGTTCTGCAGATGTAGATGCCACTGGTTCTTCACGTTCTGTAGATGTAGATGCCACTGGTTCTTCACGTTCTGCAGATGTAGATGCCACTGGTTCTTCACGTTCTGCAGATGTAGATGCCACTGGTTCTTCACGTTCTGCAGATGTAGATGCCACTGGTTCTTCACGTTCTGTAGATGTAGATGCCACTGGTTCTTCACGTTCTGCAGATGTAGATGCCATGGTTCTTCACGTTCTGCAGATGTAGATGCACTGGTTCTTTATGTTCTGCGGATGTAGATGCCACGGATTCTCACGTTCTGCAGATGTAGATGCCACTGGTTCTTCACGTTCTGCAGATGTAGATGCCACTGGTTCTTCACGTTCTGTAGATGTAGATGCCACTGGTTCTTCACGTTCTGCAGATGTAGATGCCACTGGTTCTTCACGTTCTGCAGATGTAGATGCCACTGGTTCTTCACGTTCTGCAGATGTAGATGCCACTGGTTCTTCACGTTCTGTAGATGTAGATGCCACTGGTTCTTCACGTTCTGCAGATGTAGATGCCACTGGTTCTTCACGTTCTGCAGATGTAGATGCCACTGGTTCTTCACGTTCTGTAGATGTAGATGCCACTGTTCTTCACGTTCTGCAGATGTAGATGCCACTGGTTCTTCACGTTCTGCAGATGTAGATGCCACTGGTTCTTCACGTTCTGTAGATGTAGATGCCACTGGTTCTTCACTTTCTGCAGATGTAGATGCCACTGGTTCTTCACGTTCTGCAGATGTAGATGCCACTGGTTCTTCACGTTCTGTAGATGTAGATGCCACTGGTTCTTCACGTTCTGCAGATGTAGATGCTAATTCCCTTTGGTTGTCGTGTGCCCTCTCTACTCTCTTGACAAACTGACCAAGAGATGTCTGCACAGATACTCTGTTCTTCTCACTACAAATCAACTTGCAACAGTCAGTAGCATCGCGAACAGCTGCAACTTTACATATGGACAGGTTTGTTCGTAACTCTAAAAATTCACAAGTAGAGTTTTTGTAAGGAGAGAAGTCATTGTACTACTACTACGTGTTAAACGGTTTAGAATGGAGATTTAATACCCAAGGAAGCAATGCATTGCTGCTGCATTGCCAATGCAGCAACAATGCTTCATTGGCATTGTTGCTGCATTGGCATTGTTGCTGCATTGGCATTGCTGCTGCATTGGCATTGCTGCTGCATTGCCAATGCAGCAACAATGCTTCATTGGCATTGTTGCTGCATTGGCATTGTTGCTGCATTGGCATTGCTGCTGCATTGACATTGTTGCTGCATTGGCATTGCTGCTGCATTGACACTCGTGCACCGCCCATGCTCCTGGTGTTGTTGTTGCTGCACTTGGGCTACGCCCATCCAGATACCCTTATAAACAGTTTCCCTTGAGAGGCTGACTCCTTTGCCTGATGACGATCGCTTGTGTTGCGATCGAAACGTCGTGATTTGTTTTATTTTATTTCTAACGACGTGACTTTACCGAAAGAACCAAGAAGTATGGATCCATCCTGGATTTAACCAGGCTGGATTTTCGTGAGGAGCTCACAAATTCTTGAATGATCTGGACAAAGTCCCATCGGTGAGCTCCTCCGGCAGGCAAGGTTGAGTTGGCTGGGTCATGTAGCCCGCATGCCCAGCCACCGCATGCCGAAACAGCTTTTGTTCGGCCGGATCGAGGGGGCTAAACGGGCGCGACACCGGCTGGAGAAGAGATGGAGTGATGTGGTACAGGAGGACGTGGAGCTGAGTGGACTTGCCGATGATTGGTACCAGCGGTGTAAAGATCGGCCTCTGTGGAGGAGGCTCGTGAAGGACGCTACTGGGCAGTTGGAGGCAGTCGCCCTCCAACAACAACGGAGGGTGGAGGAGCGATGCTCACAACAATGAGCGGAGCGCCGGGTGGCTAAAGCACAGCAAGTTGGTACAGGAGGGGGCACAGGTGGTGCATCAGCCAGTCATCTCTGTCATCTCGGTTATCTCAGTCAGTCGACCTGTGGCACCTGGGTCTCAGGGTTCTGTGTTAATGCCTGAGACTCATAGAGCCAGACTAAGTCAGCTCCTGGATTCGCAGGGTCTCTGTGAGTGCCACGACGAAGAGGCTAAACTAAACGACGTTGTATTTCACCTGATAACGCCCCACTGAGCTGTGTAGCTCTTCTTCAGAAGCGACCTGGCCGTCACAAATGATAACTCAACCAAATGGTTTGTCATCATCATCATCATCACGTGGATATTTATATCAGTAGCCAAATACTCTAGACGCGTGGTGACGTTCATTCAAATCTGGAGGGGAACAACCGGGGGACCCACGCGACCACGGGGAGAGAGAGAGAGACACACAGACTGCACGTACACAGCAGCAGGCGTCTGGTTTGGGATCGGACCCACGACCTCCTGCATACCGGGCGAAGGAGAAAACATCTTCTTAGGTTTTTTCGGTAAAGTCACGTAGGTAAAACATCAAAATTAATAAAAATAAAATAAAATAAATTAATTTTGATGTATTATTTTTGATGTTTTACCTACGTGACTTTACGAAAAAACCTAAGAATATGAATCATTGCAGTCACGAAAGCTTCAAATCTAGAGAAAACATCTCCTGGCCACCCTGGCGCCCCGATTATGAGGACAGATACACCCAGGAACGCCGGGCTCGATTTCAAGAGAGTGCTGCTGCATGGGAAGCTTAGCCAGCTCCAATCTTCTCCCGTCACGGGCTGCTGATGTAGTTGCGAGCGGAGGAGCTGAGTCGTAGGGCATCATCTTGGTCACCATCGCTGTGATGATGACTTCTTCGGATTTGAGGATCGGGGCATTGCGTCGTTACGCGGGGTGGACGGTCGGTTCTGGATTACCACAGTCACACACCACGACTACTGGAGGGAGCTTCATTTTCCACGTGCAATGTTAGACTATGGGCAATGTTATAGTTTGGGCAATGTTAGACTTTGGGCAGTTTACCATGGGCGTCCAGTTTACCATGGGAGTCCAGTTCACCATGGAAGTAATCCCGTCCACGGCGGTCACCGTGCATTGTGAGGCATCCATCCCGCGTGGCGATGTTTCCCGTCGTTTCTGCCTCTCGCGTCCACACTGGCGGGGAGCGGTGGGGAGGGTGGGAGGCAATTCTGGAATGGTGGGTGGGTGCAGGGGGTGGGTGGGTAGTGGGGGGTGGGTGGGTGGGTAGTGGGGGATGGGTGGGTGGGTGGATGGGTGGGTGGGTGCAGGGGGTGGGTGGGTAGTGGGGGTGGGTGGGTGGGTGGATGGGTGGGTAGAGGGGATGGGTGGGTAGTGGGGGTGGGTGGGTGGTGGGTGGAGGGGTGGGTGGGTGGATGGGTGGGTAGAGGGGGTGGGTGGGTAGTGAGGGGGTGGGTGGGTGGGTAGAGGGGTGGGTGGGTGGATGGGTGGGTGGGTAGTGGGGGTGGGTGGGTGGGTAGAGGGGGTGGGTGGGTAGTGAGGGGGTGGGTGGGTGGTAGAGGCGGGTAGGTGGGTGGGTGGATGGGTGGGTGGGTAGTGGGGGTGGGTGGGTAGAGGGGGTGGGTGGATGGGTGGGTGCAGGGGAAGGTGGGTAGAGGCGGGTGGGTGGGTGGGTGGATGGTAGAGGGGGTGGTGGTAGTGAGGGGGTGGGTGGGTAGAGGGTGTGTGGGTGGTAGAGGGGGGTGGGTGGATGGGTGGGTGGGTAGTGAGGGGTGGGTGGGTGGGTAGTGAGGGGGTGGGTGGTGGATGGGTGGGTGCAGGGTGTGGGTGGGTGGGTGGGTAGTGAGGGGGTGGGTGGTGGATGGGTGGGTGCAGGGTGGGTGGGTGGGTGGGTAGTGAGGGGGTGGGTGGGTGGATGGGTGGGTGCAGGGTGTAGGTGGGTGGGTGGGTAGTGAGGGGGGGGTGGGTGGATGGGTTGATAGAGGGGGTGGGTGGGTAGTGAGGGTGAGCGGGTGGGCAGAGGGGGGTGAGCGGGTGGGTGGGGGTGGATGGGTGGGTGGGTAGAGAGGGTGGGTAGTGAGGGAGGTGGTGGGTGGATGGGTGGGTGCAGGGTGTGGGTGGGTGGGTAGTGAGGGGGTGGGTGGTAGAGGGGGTGAGCGGGTGGGTGGATGGTGGGTGGGTAGAGGGGTGGGTAGTGAGGGGGTGGGTGGGTGGGTAGTGAGGGGGTGGGTAGTGAGGGGGGTGGGTGGGTGGGTAGTGAGTGGGTGGGTGGGTAGTGAGGGGGTGGGTAGTGAGGGGTGGGTGGGTGGGTAGTGAGGGGGGTAGGTAGTGAGGGGGTGGGTGGGTAGAGGGGGGTGGGTGGATGGGTGGTTAGAGTGGTGGGTAGTGAGGGGGTGGGTAGGTAGAGGGGGTGGGTGGGTAGTGGGGGTGGTGGATGGTGGGTAGTGAGGTGGGTGGGTGGGTAGAGTGGGTGGGTAGTGGGAGGGTGGGTAGAGGTAGAGGGGGTGGTATAATCGGTAGTAACGCGAAGTTCGCCATTGCAGGGCCCCCTCTGCAGCATTCCACACAGAGCTGGAAGCGGCCCACCCAGAAGCTAAATATATAAATATATAAACATTAGAGTGAGTGCCCGAGTGTTACTCTCCGTATGTGTGGGTGCCGAGCCTCCCTAGGTCAGCTCAGCCGTAAATGAGTACCCGGTGCGGTGTGGGAGACAAAGGCGGTCGGGGATGATTTCTGGCCACCCACCCCCTCGTGTGCCACGGGCGTTTCTACTCTTCGCCACTAACAGCACTTGCCCCAACGGTGTGTCAGAGGCTACACGGGGTATCTTGCCTTTGTGTGCTAAACATTCAGCGTGATACACGAACCCCTGCGGACCTGTGACGTCCTCTCCCTAGGTCGACTCAGCCCGAAGTGCTCTGGCTGCTGTCAGCACGAACTCTGCCAAGCTCAGATTCCGATGTCGCATCCGCCGATCCGTTGTGTTAATGTTTCAAATATCGAACAACCGCTATGGGGCCGTTCATAAATGACGTCACGGGATTTTGGGCGATTTTGACACCCCCCCCTCAAATATGACGTCACAAAGCTCTGCCCCCCCAAAAAAAATATATAAAACATGCTTCAAATCGCCTTAAACTATTGTCATTGTAGTGCGTATTTAATGTGGCGCTGCACTCTGATGTTGTAGGAGAAAACATTTTAAAAGTCTATTTTAGTAGAACGTGTTGTCTATATTTATTTAAAGTTGCGCATTTTAATGTGACGTCACATTTCTCAACCCCCCCCCCACCCCTCGTCACACATCGTCACAAATCTCTGACCCCCCCCCCCTGGGTGCGTGACGTCATTTATGGACGGCCCCTTAAATCAACGGTGGATATGTTTCGCAGAGAGATCCGTCGGCACCCACCCACCCACACACCACCCACCCACCCACACACCCACACACCCACCCACACACCCACCCACACCCACCCACACCCACCCACACACCCACCCACCCACCCACACACCCACCCACACACCCACACACTCACCCACCCACCCACACACCCACCCACCCACACACCCACCCACCCACACACCCACCCACACACCACCCAGACACCCACCCACACACCCACAACCACCCACCCACCCACACACCACCCACCCACCCATACACCCACACACCCACCCACACCCCACCCACCCACACACCACCTACCCACACACCCACCCACCCACCCACACACCCACAAACCCACCCACACACCCACCCACACACACACCCACCCACACACAAACCCACCCACAACACCCACCCACACACCCACAAACCCACCCACACAGCCACACACCCACACACACACCCACCCACCCACACACCCACCACACACCCACACACCCACCCACACAGCCACACACCCACACACACACCCACCCACCCACACACCCACCCACACACCCACACACACACCCACCCACCCACACACCCACCCACACACCCACACACCCACCCACACACACACCCACCCACACACCCACACCGCGCTCACAGGCTTTATACTGGTAGGAACCACCTGGTTCCACCAGCCCACAGGGGATTATTGTGTCCGTCCGTCCGTCGTGAATCCAAAAATGGGAGGGGTGGGGCTGGGTGGAGAGGGGAGGGTGGGGAGGGCTGGGTGGGTGGGGGGGCTGGGTGGGGAGGGGAGGTGGGGAGGGGCTGGGTGGGAGGGTGGGGCTGGGTGGGGAGGGTGGGGCTGAGTGGGGAGGGTGGGGAGGGGCTGGGTGGGGAGGGTGGGGCTGGGTGGGAGGGGAGGGTGGGGACGGGCTGGCTGGGGAGGGAGGGGCTGGGTGGGGAGGATGGGGAGGGGCTGGGTGGGGAGGGTGGGGCTGGGTGGGGAGGGGAGGGTGGGACGGGCTGGCTGGGGAGGGAGGGGCTGGGTGGGGAGGATGGGAGGGGCTGGGTGGGGAGGGTGGGGCTGGTGGGGAGGGTGGGGCTGAGTGGGGAGGGTGGGGAGGGGCTGGGTGGGAGGGTGGGGCTGGGTGGGGCTGGGTGGGGAGGGGCTGGTCACCCCGTGGTGCCCTTATAAAACTCAACGTTTAACCTACTCACGCCGGCTTGTGCCCGCCCTCACAGTCGGGCATATTTGCGGAATACACCACGCCGCCGTTGACCCTGGCCATTGACCGAGCAACCCGACGTTCCTACCAGCTCCCTCCGCAGGAGAAGGAGTGTGTTCTTACCAGAGCAAATGCCCCGCTGAGCAGCGACGCTGTTCATTTTTCAGAAGCGCCCTCGCTATCGCGAATGATAGCTCAACAAAGTGGGCGCTTGTCATCGCGTGGAAATGTAGAGCAGTTGCCAATGCTCTCTAAAAAAACGCGTGATGTTTAATTCTAAATGTGGAGAAGAAAAACCCAGAGGACCGAAACCACGATCTCCCGTATACCAGGCGAGGTACACATGAGATCGTGGTTCTTCCATGGTGAACTGGACGTCTTATTCTTCTTCCATGGTGAACTGCTCGAACTGCCCAGTAGCAGCAGCGTCCTTCACGAGCCTCCTCCACAGAAGCCGATCTGGACACCGCTGGTACGGTCACTGGCAAGTCCACTCAGCTCCACGTCCTCCTGTACCACATCACTCCGTGCCTTCTCCAGCCCGTGTCGCGCCCGTTTAGCCCCCTCGATGCGGCCAAACAGAAGCTGTTTGGGCATACGGCTGCTACGTGACCCTGCCAACACAGCCTCGCCTGCCAGAGGAACTCACCGATGGGAATGTGTCCAAATTTCCCAAGGATCAGTGAGCTCCTCAAACTGCAATCCAGCCTGTTCAAACCCAGGATGGATCGTAGGCAGGCCAGCCCAAATGTTTCAAACCGACGCAGATGTTCTTTTAGGGGGGGGATCCACGTTTCGCAAGCGTAGAGAAGGGAGCCCATGACTGTGGCCCACAAGACCCGAAGCTTCGTGCGGAGCGACAGACCAGGTAGCTTCCACACAGCAGCGTTACACAGCTGACGAGAAGATTTGGCGTCAGACCTCTGCTGTCAAACCGGAGCTGGCAATAAGCACACTGCCCAGGTACGGGAACTCTCCAAGCTGCCCCACCACCAGTGTGATGTGGAGGGGGTGGAGTGTTTGATGCCCCAACATACCCAGTCAGGTGCTTTGTGTTGTGCGACTGATGGTAAACCCTACCCACCTCGAGCAGAAATGGCCCGATCATCAGCATACATGTTTATGCCATTTATTGTGAAAATTCCGTCACAGTTCCTATGATCGCTGTTTCATTGCTTTCATGGCTTTATTTTGGTGATTTTGAAAAGTGTATTGGTTTAGCCATGTTTGTTTGTTGTAGTACAGAGTTAGACTGATGGCCTTAATCTAAATTGTCTTGTGGTTGTTGTTGTTGTTGTTGTTTGACTTGCATCCCACTGGGATGTTTGCACACAGCGTTGGTGTTTTTTTCTGCAATATTTTGCTGTCTTTTCTTGGATTTTCACATATTCACTTTAAGATGTTTTTTTGTTCGTGTTTTTGTTTTTTGTTTGTTGCGGTTGCACCCGATTCAAGAGCCGAATGGCTCACAGGGCTATACCTAATACATGAAACTTGAAACTTGGACATCACATGGTTGACCAACAGGGAAGCCATCCCTTGACCGCACCCAGGCATCGGACAGCCACCGTTCTATCTGCTGTACCAGATGGAGATTCCTGCGGTACAGCCATGGGCAGAGTCACGACCAACGAGGTCAAGGAAGATGTTGAATAACACAGGTCAAAATTAGTTTTTCTGGCCTGGATTTTTGCAGCTGTTCTAGACTAGTTTCAGGGTGCTGATTCCAAATCTGATCTCAGATTTGCTCTATCACATCTCATTTTTGTGCTATCGGCATACCCCCATTTTCATTGATTTTACCCGAAATGTCAGTGACTGCTTTAGTGTTAAAATATGGTGCTGTATTTTTAGGATAGTGTGTTTATAATATAATTTTATGTAGATATCCACATTTATTTTAGATTTTTCTTCTGCAGTTTTTATTGAAAATGCAATATTTGATATCTCAAAAACCTGATGTGATAGACAAAAACTGATGCCAGAATTGGAATCAGCACCCTGAAAATTACCTTTAAACCATTTGAATACCTTATGCCAGAAAAAGTGTGTTGACCAATGTAATGTAGGGATCAGAGGTCATCCCTTTCACACGCCACGGTGAACAGGGGATGACTCCGACTCCCAGCCACGCAGCTTTGCAACACCATCATGAAGGTCCTTAACGATGGTGAGCAGATGGTCTGTGACTCCGAAAGCACGGAGAACAACCCAAATCCCAGGCTTGTCGATGGTTCCATAGGCCTTGGCCAGGCCAATTAAGCAGAGATGTAGGTCCCGTTGAAATTCTCTACACCTCCGCTGTAGAGGGACATACGGACAGGTCTCTGTGAGTATGGGTCTCTGTGGGTCTCTGTGGGTCTCTGTGGGTGAGTATGGGTGTATGGGTCTCTGTGGGTCTCTGTGGGTCTCTGTGGGTCTCTATGAGTATGGGTCTCTGTGAGTATGGGTCTCNATGAGTATGGGTCTCTATGAGTATGTGTCTCTGTGGGTCTCTGTGAGTATGGGTCTCTATGAGTATGGGTCTCTGTGGGTCTGTGTGAGTATGGGTCTCTATGGGTCTCTGTGAGTATGGGTCTTATGGGTCTCTGTGGGTCTCTATGAGTATGGGTTTCTGTGGGTCTCTATGAGTATGGGTCTCTGTGGGTCTCTGTGAGTATGGGTCTCTGTGGGTCTCTATGAGTATGGGTCTCTGTGGGTCTGTGAGTATGGGTCTCTATGGGTCTCTGTGAGTATGGGTCTCTGTGAGTATGGGTCTCTGTGGGTCTCTATGAGTATTTGTCTCTGTGGGTCTCTATGAGTATGTGTCTCTGTGGTCTCTGTGAGTATGGGTCTCTGTGGGTCTCTGTGGGTATGGGTCTCTGTGGGTCTCTATGAGTATGGGTCTCTGTGAGTATGGGTCTCTATGAGTATGGGTCTCTATGAGTATGTGTCTCTGTGGGTCTCTGTGAGTATGGGTCTCTATGAGTATGGGTCTCTGTGGGTCTGTGTGAGTATGGGTCTCTATGGGTCTCTGTGAGTATGGGTCTTATGGGTCTCTGTGGGTCTCTATGAGTATGGGTTTCTGTGGGTCTCTATGAGTATGGGTCTCTGTGGGTCTCTGTGAGTATGGGTCTCTGTGGGTCTCTATGAGTATGGGTCTCTGTGGGTCTGTGAGTATGGGTCTCTATGGGTCTCTGTGAGTATGGGTCTCTGTGAGTATGGGTCTCTGTGGGTCTCTATGAGTATTTGTCTCTGTGGGTCTCTATGAGTATGTGTCTCTGTGGGTCTCTGTGAGTATGGGTCTCTGCGGGTCTCTATGAGTATGAGTCTCTGTGGGTCTCTGTGGGTATGGGTCTCTGCGGTCTCTGTGAGTATGGGTCTCTGTGGGTCTCTAGAGTATGGGTCTCTGTGGGTCTCTGTGAGTATGGTCTCTGTGGGTCTCTATGAGTATGGGTCTTTGTGGATCTCTGAGTATGGGTCTCTGTGGGTCTCTATGGGTATGGGTCTCTGTGAGTATGGGTCTCTGTGGGTTTCTGTGAGTATGGGTCTCTGTGGGTCTCTATGAGTATGGGTCTCTGTGAGTATGGGTCTCTGTGGGTCTCTATGAGTATGGGTCTCTGTGGGTCTCTATGGGTATGGGTCTCTGAGTCTCTGTGAGTATGGGTCTCTGTGAGTATGGGTCTCTATGAGTATGGGTCTCTGTGGGTCTCTATGAGTATGGGTCTCTGTGGGTCTCTAGAGTATGGGTCTCTGTGGGTCTCTGTGAGTATGGGTCTCTGTGGGTCTCTATGAGTATGGATCTCTGTGAGTATGGGTCTCTATGAGTATGTGTCTCTGTGGGTCTCTGTGAGTATGGGTCTCTATGGGTCTCTATGAGTATGGGTCTCTGTGGGTCTCTATGAGTATGGACATACAGTCCACACTCTTGGTCCATAATGGGCATGTCAGCACCTCTGGGCCAGCACTGCTTTTAGGGGCTGGGTTCGACCCCTGGGTCTGGCTTATTGTCGAGTTTCACGTGACCGCTGTAAATTGATAACGGAACCCGCCTTGTAAGTTCAGGGTGTTTGCGACTACGCCAAGGCACCAATCTTCCCGAACGCAATTCGTGAACGGTGACTGCAAAATACGAATCAATCGAATGAGGATTGCATTTTAATTTCAGTTTGGCACACATGACGTTTGAATGGTGTGGAGAAAATGCTGATAGCATAATAATTCAATAAAAAAATTAACCCGTAAAAACAAAGTTTTTCACTATAAATCCTTTATATGCGTGGCGGCTAGAGTCCTCTCGTCCTCTGGCTTGAGATGGCTGCCGCCTATGGGTCAGATGATTGCCTGCCACCATTAAGCAATTGGTAATTAAATATACTTTTTTTTTTCCTAAAAAGTGTAACATTTTGGAGAAAACATTTTTTCACGAAAATAAATTGTCACGCACAACGAGTCTGTGTGCAAAATGTCAGCTCGATTGGATCACGGGAAGTGGGTTAAAACACGACCGAAAGATTTGCACGTCGTAAGCACGCAAGCAAGCAAGCAAGTGAACTTAATATAAAGGATTTAAAAAATAAACGCATCAGTCCGCTGCTGATGAAACGAAATAAAATCTAGCGGCGGTTAAGGACTCCCCGTCCCAGCGGAACGATCCTTCCAAAAAAAATCTAACTCAAATTAGTTTAATAACAAAATTACGAGCCCGTTTAAGTAGCAATTAAAAACATTAAAAATAATAATGTTTGGGTCTTTCGGTAAAGCCACGTAGACAGATCGGCCACAGCCGAGGTATTGGTCCTGCCGTTCTTGGATGTTGTAATCGAACACAGACCAGATGGCTCAATGGGACACTGTCTACAGGAAAGCCACCCACACGGATGCCTCCCTAAAACCTGACTCCCACCACCATCCATCCCAGAAGAATTCCCCCATCAAAACTCTACACCACAGAGCTCGCTGTATTTCTGACCATCACCACCTCGCCAGTGAACTGGAGCACATACACCAAGCCCTCAAGATGAATGGATATTCATACTACACAATCTGTATAAAAGACACCTGTTCACAGAAGCAATCAATGAATCAGATTCCAAACTCTCCACCATGGCCAAGACCAAAGAGCTCTCCAAGGATGTCAGGGACAAGATTGTAGACCTACACAAGGCTGGAATGGGCTACAAGACCATCGCCAAGCAGCTTGGTGAGAAGTGACAAGAGTTGTGCGATTATTCGCAAATGGAAGAAACGCAAAAGAATTGTCAATCTCCCTCGGCCTGGGGCTCCATGCAAGATCTCACCCCCAAGAGTTGAAAAATAACCATCTGAGGACTCACTCAAAACCATCACCTTGCCATACATAGCAGGGTCCATAATCAACGTTTTTGGGTTTAGATCGCGTTCTTTATAAATGTGTCGTAACCCTCCACCACCCGACACGGCCAATCAGTAAAAAAGTGTCACGTTGACAAAAGACAATTAGTTCTCTGCTTTAGCCCACCCGTGTGTTGAAGCCACAACATTTACAATTGAGTTGTACGACGTTTCGCTGGTAATTGCATCCAGCATCATCGCCATTCTGGCGAATTGCCCGATGATGCTGGATGCAATTACCAGCGAAACGTCGTACTACTCAAAAAATTGTAAATGTTGTGGCTTCAACACACCGGTGGGCTAAAGCAGAGAACTAATTTGTCTTTTGTCAACGTGACACTGTTTTACTGATTGGCCGTGTCGGTGGTGGAGGGTTACGACACATTTATAAAGAACGCGATCTAAACACAAAAAGTTGATTATGAATAACATTGGTCGCGAAAGTCTGCTGCGTCTTAAATAGCAGGGGTCACCGAAAATAATGCCAAGATCATGAGCAAACACAAGATGCAGATTCGATTCAACACAGGACACAAAATCCGTGATTCGATCCCATCTTTTAAGGATGTTATCCTGACATGCCATACCCCGGCGTCTATAAACTAAGCTGTGTCTGCGGCAGTAATTACATCGGGGAAACTAAGCGGCATGTCTCGGACCGTGTTCGTGAACACGAGGCTGATCGAAACACGGTAGCACCAATAACACGGCCGTGGCTGATCTGTCTATACGTGGATTTACCGAAAGACACAAAGAATATGAATTCCTGCAGTCACGAAAGCTTAAGTCGATATTTAAAATAATGCTCTTTGATCCTTTCGGTAAAGTACGTAGGTAAAAAACTAAATAAAATAAATAAAAATGAAAACAACTCAATTATAAAAAAATCACGACGTTTCGAAAGCAACACAAGCATTGTGTTGCTTTCGAAACGTCTTGATTTTTTAAAAATGTTGTTGCTTTAATTTTCATTTATTTTACTTAGTTTTCTGCCTCCGTGACTTTACCGAAAGAACCAAAGAGTATCGATTCCTGGCACTCACGAAAGCTTCAAATCAATAATTTAAAACAACAACAACAACAACATATTCTTAGGTGTTTTCGGTAAAGTCACGTAGTTAAAAACATAAAAAAGTAAAATAAAATAAAATCACGACGTTTCGGAGGCAACACAAGCTTCCGTCTTCAGGTGGTACCGTCACAGCCACGACAGCTGTAGCAAGCAAATGAGAGATTACAGGAGCTACCACTCCGTATATTTACTTTTTAATGTTTCTACCTCCGTGACTTTACCGAAAAAACCAAAGAATATGAATCATTGCAGTCACGAAAGCTTCAAATCTACAACAACAACAACAATCTGCGTCGTCGCAGATCCCCTCAAGTCCCCCACCCCCCCGTCACCCCCCCGTCACCCCCGTCACCCTCCCACCCCCCCGTCACCCTCCCCCACCCCGTCACCCCCCCCCCCCCACCCCCACCCCCCCCGTCACCCCACCCCCCCCCGTCACCCCACCCCCCCCACCCCCTCGTCACCCCCACCCCCCCCCACCCCCTCCGTCANCCCCCCCANCCCCGTCACCCCCCCCGTCACCCCCCCACCCCANCCGTCACCCCCCCCACCCCCCCGTCACCCCCGTCACCCCCCCCACCCACCCCTCCGTCACCCCCCCCCACCCCCTCCGTCACCCCCCCCGTCACCCCCCCACCCCCCCGTCACCCCCCCACCCCCCCTCACGTCACCCCCCACCCCCTCCGTCANCCCCCCCGTCACCCCCCCCACCGTCACCCCCCCGTCACCCCCCCACCCCGTCACGTCACCCCCCACCCCCCTCCCGTCACCCCCCCGTCACCCCCCCACCGTCACCCCCCCCCCGTCACCCCCCCACCCCCTCCCGTCACGTCACCCCCCCACCCCCCGTCCGTCACCCCCCCCACCCCCTCCGTCACCCCCCCACCGTCACCCCCCCGTCACGAGGGGGGGGGGGTGAAGGGGGGGCCAGACTCGAGCAATCGATCATCGATCCGCTCACGACTCACGGCTCCGCGCAACGCAAGCAGCGCCCATCGGTAAGGAACATCAACCCTACAGAGACACACAGACAGCTGCTGATGCTGTTGTTGTTGTTGTTGCTGCTGTTGTTGCTGCTGTTGTTGTTACACGACGGCGACGGCTCTGTGTGTCTCTGTGTGTCTCTGTGTCTGTGTGGTTTACGTGCCCGATTGGACGTAATGGTTCAGTGTTGTGTGTGTGCGGACACGAACGGGTCTCAAACGTTTGGGTGTTTAACGAATGCCAGTGTCTGGTTGTTGTTGTTGCTGTTGTTGTTGTTGCTGGGACAGAGTTGCGCTAATGTGAGGCTCTGCGTTCGGCGCGTTAAGCGAGCGGTGCGACTCTAAGAGACTCGGCTAGCCGAGGCGCGCCTGGTCGTTGTGTAGGCCTCCAGGCGAGAGCAATGGAGACGTCGAGCGGACGTCTCCATCGCCACGTGCTCCGTCCACTGCTGGATGATTGCGGATTCTTCTACTGATGATGACAACGAGAGACGCCGCTGACGTTCAACACGAACACCGATTTTTAGGTTGCACAGGTCCGAGGCCCCGCTGCGTTGCTGTGTAACTATGATTTTAAAGTTGTGTAACTATTCTTTATTGTTTATTTTACATTTCGATTTGAAGCTTCTTTCGTGACTGCAGGGATTCATATTCTTGGTTCTTTCGGTAAAGTCATCACGTAGAAGGGAAACAATAAAATATTTAAAATATTAAACAATAAAATTCTCACGACGTTTCGACTGCAACACGAGCAATCGTCATCAGGTGTGAAATCCACGGCAAGAAAATTTTCTTGCGAATCTTATTGTTGAATCGTTTTATTATTTTATTATTTCCCTTCTACGTGACTTTACCGAAAGAACCAAGAAGATGAATCCCTGCAGTCACGACAGCTTTAAATATAATTATTTTATTATGTTTATTTTTATTATTTCATTATTTCCTTCTACGTGACTTTACCGAAAGAACCAAGAAGATGAATCCCTGCAGTCACGAAAAAAGCTTTAAATCAAAATTTCTTAACACTTAATCAACATACGTAAATGTATGGACACCATGCATGCACATTACGGATGAGCATTATGTACGTACATTCTGCCGTTTTTGGGTGCAATATATAACAATGCAATATATTATTGTTTTAATTCACAATCGTCATCATCAGTTTATTGATACCGGAGGAATCTGATGAGCCGTGAAGGTCTTTGTCACTGACGTCATCCAGGCATGCGTCGATAAGTAGGTGGTCCCTTCTTTTTAAATCCTTTATATTAAGTTCACTTGCTTGCTTGCTTGTGTCCGTGCAAATCTTTCGGTCGTTTTTTAACCCACTTCCGTGATCCAATCGAGCTGACATTTTGCACACAGACTCGTTGTGCGAGACAATTAATTAAAATTTTACACTTTTTAGGAAAAAATAAATTATATTTAACTACAATTGCTTAATGGTGGCAGGCAATCATCTGACCCATAGGCGGCAGCTTCTCAAGCCAGAGGACGAGAGGACTCTAGCCGCCACGCATATAAAGGATTTAGAGTGAAAAACTTTATTTTATGGGTTAATTTTTTACATTGAACCGATTTGGTAATAAAGGAGCCGTAACTTGTTTGGCCGTCGCCGCTGCCGCTGCTGCTGCTGTTCTGTTCTGCTGCTGCTGCGCGCTGCTTGCTGCCGTGCTGTTCTTTCGCTCGCTGTTGCTGCTGCTGCTGTGCCTGCTGCTGCTGCTGGCCTGCTGCTGCTGCCCTGTTGCTGTGCTTTGCTGCTGCCTGTGCTGCTGCTGCTGCTGCCTGCTTGTGCGCTGCTGCTGCTGCTGTTGCTGCTGTTGCGCTGCTGTTGCTGCTGCTGGCTGTTGCTGCTGTGCTGGCTGCTGTTTGCTGCTGCTGCTGCGTGCTGCGTTGCTGCGTTGCATGTTGCTGCTGCTGCTGCGTTGCTGCTGCTGCTGGTTGCTGCTGCTGCTCTGCTGCTGTTGTGCTGTTGCTTGTTCTGCTGTGCTGCTGCTGCTGCTGCTGCTGTTGCTGCTGTGCTGCTGCTGTTGCTGCTGTTGCTGCTCGTCGCTGCTGCTGCTGTTGCTGCTGTTGCTGCTGCGTTGCTGCTGCTGCTGTGCTGCTGTTGCTGCTGCTGCTGCTGTTGCTGCTGTTGCTGCTGTTGCTGCTGCTGCTGCTGTTGCTGCTGTTGCTGCTGCTGCTGCTGCTGCTGTTGCTGCTGTTGCTGTTGCTGCTGCTGTTGCTTGTGCTGCTGCTGTTGCTGCNTGCTGCTGCTGTTGCTGCTGCTGCTGCTGTTGCTGCTGCTGTTGCTGCTGCTGCTGTTGCTGCTGCTGCTGCTGCTGCTGCTGCTGTTGCTGCTGCTGCTGTTGCTGCTGTTGCTGCTGCTGCTGCCCCAACCAGTGAAGGTTTCCTGGCTTGGCAAAATAAACAAGTCATATATAAAAACACTTCTTTAAAAACACGCTTTATGAAATGACTAGTAATGGAAGAACTCTACGACTCCAGGAAGTGGCCCCGAAGCTTGCCACAACGTAAGGGACCGTGGCAATTACAGCCAACGTCAGTTGAGCGTGGACAATTAGACCCAACCGAAACATAAATAAAAAAATAATGTTTAAAATTATTTATTTTTTATGATAGAATATAGTATTGTCATCAGTAAGACATAAGTATACCAAGTTTGCAGTCGATACCACATTGGGAAGTGGGTTAAAATTGAGTTACAAGATTTGAGGATACAACAACAACGACAGACAGAGTGAGTAAATGAAAGCGCGGAAAATAAAATAGTTGAGGTTAGTTTCTGGCTCGGCCATCGAACAGCGACGGTGGTCACACCGCATCGTCGTCATCGCCATCGTCGTCGTCGTCATCCTCGTCGTCATCGTCGTCGTCATCATCGTCATCATCATCGTCATCATCGTCATCATCGTCATCATCGTCATCATCGTCGTCATCATCGTCATCATCGTCATCATCATCGTCATCATCGNCATCATCGTCATCGTCGTCATCATCGTCGTCGTCGTCATCATCGTCGTCATCATCGTCGTCGTCGTCGTCGTCATCATCATCGTTATCGCGCGGCGCTTTCAGATGCGCTGCTGCTTCCGCGCTACCCGCTACACTACCGCCCTCCACGCTCACCAACCTCCCAACCCACTCACCAACCCACTCACCAACCCTCCCAACCACTATCACAGTCACTCACCAACCCACTCACCAACCCTCCCAACCACTATCACAGTCACTCACCAACCCACTCACCAACCCACCCAACCACATCACAGTCACTCACCAACCCACTCACCAACCCTCCCAACCACTATCACAGTCACTCACCAACCCACTCACCAACCACCCAACCACTATCACAGTCACTCACCAACCCACTCACCAACCCTCCCAACCACTATCACAGTCACTCACCAACCACTCACCAACCCACCCAACCACTATCACAGTCACTCACCAACCCACTCACCAACCCACCCAACCACTATCACAGTCACTCACCAACCCTCCCAACCACTATCACAGTCACTCACCAACCCACTCACCAACCCACCCAACCACTATCACAGTCACTCACCAACCCACTCACCAACCCTCCCAACCACTATCACAGTCACTCACCAACCCACTCACCAACCCTCCCAACCACTATCACAGTCACTCACCAACCCACTCACCAACCCACCCAACCACTATCACAGTCACTCACCAACCCACTCACCAACCCTCAACCACTATCACAGTCACTCACCAACCCACTCACCAACCCTCCCAACCACTATCACAGTCACTCACCAACCCACTCACCAACCCTCCCAACCACTATCACAGTCACTCACCAACCCACTCACCAACCCTCCAACCACTATCACAGTCACTCACCAACCCACTCACCAACCCACCCAACCACTATCACAGTCACTCACCAAACCTCCCAACCACTATCACAGTCACTCACCAACCCACCATCCACTATCACAGTCACTCACCAACCCTCCTAACCAATACTTGCTCATCCGTACACCCACTGACCCACCAAACCAACCAACCACTCACTCATCCACTCGCCCACCCATATACCCTCCAACCACTTCCAATCTACCCAACCACGCATTCACCTTAATGGCCATTAACCCGCCAATCCACTCATCCAGATGTACACACGTACACCGCACCTATAGAAACGTCACTCACCCATCCTACTACCCACCGCAATGATTTACCCTCCGATCCACTCATCTGCTCATTCGCCCAACCACCCGCTCACCCGCTTATCCACCTTCCAGTTCACCCGCTCGCCCAACTAACCACTCGCCCTCTCATCCTTCCATGACATCCAACCGCACCGCCTGCCCGTCTGCTCGTTCCAAGCACCCCACTTATCCACCCATCCACCGATCCTCTCATTCATCCGCTGATCCATCTCACCCGCCCACCCACTCGCGCACAACCACCCCGCCCCCCACCCACCCACTCGCGCACCCACTTTGTTATCCCTGCTTCAACTCTGCGCCCTCCCCGTGACCCATTGACCCCAGGAGGTGGCTAATTTGTTATTGTAGAACAGGCCTGAAATCCAGCAATAACTCACCACCACCTTCACCACAACCACCACCACCTCCACCACCGCCGCCACCGCCACAACGACCGCAAGCATCACCCGTACCGCCATCACTGCCACCATAAAACATCCGCCACTACCACCACCACCACCACCACAACCACCACAACAACCACCATAACCACCACAACCACAACCACCACAACAACCACCACCACAACCACCACAACCACCACCACACCNCAACCACCACCATCGCAACAACCACCACAACCACAACAACCACCACAACCACAACAACCACCACAACCACAACCACCACCACAACACAACAACAACCACCACCACAACGACCGCAAGCATCACCCGTACCGCCATCACTGCCACGATAACAACAACAACCGGCACCACCACCACTCACGTTTCCACAACCACCACCACAACCACCACAACAACAACAACCACCACAACAACAACCACCACCACAACCACCACAACCACCACAACCACAACCACCACCACCACCACCACCACAACCACCACAACAGCAACAACCACCACAACAACAACCACCACCGTCGCCGGATCACCACCGCCGCCACCATAACAGGAATGACCGCCACCACCGCCACGTCCACTACCGCAACCCCCAAAGACAAAGATCCCCGTATAGCCTTAACAGACTGTAGGGGCAAGTCCTGTTAGCGAGCACCTATGATGGCCGGCACGGCACACGAGATGGCCAGCACCACGCCCAACCGCCTTTGTCTCCCCAGTTACACCGCACCAGGTACTCATTTGAGGCTGAGTCGACCGAGGGGAGGCCCATGACCGGTTCAGATAATCGTCAGTGGTGGGTGGGTAGTGTGGTGAGGGTAGTGGTGTGGGTAGTGGTTTGGGGATGGTGTGTGTTGGATGGGGACGGTAGGGGACACTAAACTAAAACGAAACTGTTTATATTTTAACATGTAAGGCCTGCTGAGCCATGTAGCGTATCATCATCATCATCACGTGGAGATGTCTAGCAGCAGCCACACACTCTAAACCCGTGATTTTGATTCTAAATGTGGATTGGGAAAACCGGAGGACCTGGAGAAAAATCCACGTGACCACGGGAGAGAGAGAGAGGGGGCGCAGACTCCAAATCTACAGCAGCGGCAGGCATCGTCAGGGGTCGGGATCGAACCCACGCTCTCCTGCGTACCAGGCGAGGTAGTCAACATCTCCCGAGCCACGAGGAGGATGCCTCTGCCACTCGCTGGCGAGCGGATCAAAACAAAGGTGGGGACAATAAAGAATGAACAAGAACATTTAATATGATAGTTGGTTTTTAAACTTCTATCTGGCAACAAAACTGACACCTTTTTTACAAGGAGTCATGTTTGCATAGACCACAATACCTGCAGTCGTAATGCAAACAAAAAACATAACTCTGATAATGTATGCACTGTCCTTGAAGTTGATTGGTCCACACCCGAGACAGCTTCCTTAGAGCCTAGTCTCACATGGTGTTGGACCAGATGACGCCAAAAGGTGCATTATGACTGCAGGTATTGTGGTCTATGCAAACATGACTCCTTGTAAAAAAGGTGTCAGTTTTGTTGCCAGATGGAAGGGTAAAAAAACAATTATATTTTTTACTGGCAAATGAGGTTCCAATGGAAGAACATTTAATAAAATAGTGAACTGTGGCGTCATAGACGCTTGAGTGAGGCTGCTTTTAGCAAGGGGGTGCGCTCCCCCCCTCTCTCTCTCCGTGTTTACATTCCGGCCACAAATTAGTCGACAATTTTAATCTTTCCCCCCACCCCTCTCTCTCTGTTCGTGCTCAACGACAAAATCATTTAGGAAGTTTGTTACTGCTCATGCACGGAATTACGCCCTTAAAAAACCGTGCTGGCAGCCCATGGCGTGTTGTCTAAAATAATAGGAAATAATAAAAATAAAACGTAATAAAATAATTCTCACGACGTTTCGCCACAACGCAAGCAGCCTCTGTCTTCAGACGCTGTCTCCCCGACAGACCTGGTCTTCACCTGAGGACGGCTGCTTGCGTTGTGGCCGAAACGTCGTGAGAATTATTTAATTATGTTTATTTGTATTATTTATTATTTCCCTTCTACGTGACTTTACCGAAAGAACCAAGAAGATGAATCCCTGCAGTCACGAAAGAAGCTTTAAATCGAGATTTAATTATAATTTATTTAAATTGCTTCAGCGGACGCCGTCTCGTCCCGCACCGCTTCGACCGTTACGCTTTCGCCCGACCCCCGGGGTGACATCTGCGACGAAAAGAGCTTGATAGCTCTTCGGATTCCTCCAGGGTTGGACGTGGATGTGCGGTAGCGATGGGGCCCGTTTCTGTTCTTGCGTCCGATGGTGACGACGACGGTCGTGGTGGCGGTGGCGGCGGCACGGTCAAAATCTCGATGGCCAACGTCTACGAAAAACTCTGCAACTTGTTTCATTCTGGCAGGTAAAGCACCACTGGGCTCTGTGGCTCTTTTCCAGAAGCAGTGTTGGCTTTCGCAAATGACAGCTAAACGTACGTGGCTTATCATCACTCCCCGGTTCTTTCGGTAAAGTCACGTGGGTATAAAACAAATCGAATTAAATCACGACGTTTCGGGCGCAACGCAAGCGTCCGTCATCAGGTGGGACAACCACAGCGAGAAACAATTGCTGACGTGCAATTTGTGAAGTCCACTTCAGCTGAAGTGGCGTCATCTGGTCCAACCCATATGAGACTAGGCTCGAAGGAAAGCTGTCTCGGGTGTGGACCAATCACTTCAAGGACAGTGCACATTATCAGAGTTATGTTCTTTTGTTTGTATTATGACTGCAGGTATTGCGGTCTATGCAAACATGACTCCTTGCAAAAAGGTGTCAGTTTTGTTGCCAGATAGAAGGTAAAGAACCAATTATCATATTTTACTGGCAAATGAGGTCCCATAGTGAAGTGGAAAACTCCAGCAATTGCTGAAGCAATTGTTTCTTGCTGCGGTTGTCCCACCTGATGACGGATGCTTGTGTTGTGCCCGAAACGTCGTGATTTAATTTATTTTCTAACCACGTGACTTTACCGAAAGAACCAAAGAGTATGGATCCCTGCAGCCACGAAAACTTCGAATCTAGATTGGCTGATCACCATCGCGTGGATTTTTATAGCAGCAGCCAAATGCTCTGAGCGTGTGATTCTACAGACGCAGAGACCCAAGAGACCCACAGAGACCCACAGAGACCACAGAGACCCACAGAGACCCGCAGAAACCCGCAGAGACCCGCAGAGACCCACAGAGACACAGAGACCCACAGAGACCCACAGAGACCCACAGACACCCATACTCAGAGACCCACAGAGACCCATACTCAGAGACCCACAGAGACCCACAGCAACCCACAGCAACCCACAGAGACCCACAGAGACCCTCAGAGACTCGTGGAGACCCACAACAACCAACAGAGACCCACAGAGACCCATACTCAGAGACCCATACTCAGAGACTCATAGAGACACACAACAACCCACAGAGACCCATACTCAGAGACTCGCAGAGACCCACAGAGACCTGCAGAGACTCACAGAGACCCACAGAGACCCATAGAGACCCACAACAACCCACAGAGACCCACAGAGACACACAGAGATACACAGAGACACACAGAGACTCACAGAGACCCACAGAGACTCACAGAGACCATAGAGACCCACAGAGACACTCAGAGACTCGTAGAGACCCACAGAGACCCGCAGAGACCCACAGAGACCCGCAGAGACCCACAGAGACCCATAGAGACCCACAGAGACCCATACTCATTGACTCGTAGAGACCCACAGAGACCCACAGCGACCCACAGAGACCCACAGCGACCCACAGAGACCACAGAGACCCATGCTCAGAGACACGTAGAGACCCACAGCAACTCACAGAGACCCACAGAGACCCACACTCATAGAGATCCACAGAGACCCACAGAGACCCACAGAGACCCGCAGAGACCCGCAGAGACCCACAGAGACCCACAGAGACCCATACTCAGAGACTCGTAGAGACCCACAGAGACCCACAACAACCCACAGAGACCCACAGAGACCCACAGAGACCCAGAGACCACAGAGACCCACAGAGACACACAGAGACCCACAGAGACCCACAGAGACCCACAACAACCCACAGAGACACACACAGACACACAGAGACCCACAGAGACCCACAGAGACACACAGAGACCCATACTCAGAGACCCATACTCAGAGACTCATAGAGACCCACAACAACCCACAGAGACCCACAGAGACTCGCAGAGACCCACAGAGACCCGCAGAGACCCACAGAGACCCACAGAGACCCATACTCAGAGACTCGTAGAGACCCACAGAGACCCACAACCACAGAGACCCACAGAGACCCACAGAGACCCACAGACCCACAGAGACCCACAGAGACCCACAGAGACACACAGAGACCCACAGAGACCCACAGAGACCCACAACAACCCACAGAGACACACACAGACACACAGAGACCCACAGAGACCCACAGAGACACACAGAGACCCACAGAGACCCATACTCAGAGACTCATAGAGACCCACAACAACCCACAGAGACCCACAGAGACTCGCAGAGACCCACAGAGACCTGCAGAGACTCACAGAGACCCACAGAGACCCATAGAGACCCACAACAACCCACAGAGACCCACAGAGACACACAGAGATACACAGACACACAGAGACTCACAGAGACCCACAGAGACTCACAGAGACCCATAGAGACCCACAGAGACACTCAGAGACTCGTAGAGACCCACAGAGACCCGCAGAGACCCACAGAGACCCGCAGAGACCCACAGAGACCCATAGAACCACAGAGACCCACAGAGACCCATACTCATTGACTCGTAGAGACCCACAGAGACCCACAGCGACCCACAGAGACCCACAGCGACCCACAGAGACCCACAGAGACCCACAGAGACACGTAGAGACCCACAGCAACTCACAGAGACCCACAGAGACCCACACTCATAGAGATCCACAGAGACCCACAGAGACCCACAGAGACCCGCAGAGACCCGCAGAGACCCGCAGAGACCCACAGAGACCCATACTCAGAGACTCGTAGAGACCCACAGAGACCCACAACAACCCACAGAGACCCACAGAGACCCACAGAGCCCCACAGAGACCCAAAAGACCCACAGAGACACACAGAGACCCACAGAGACCCACAAGACCCACAACAACCCACAGAGACCCACTCAGACACACAGAGACCCAAGACCCACAGAGACCACAGAGACCCACAGAGACCCACAGAACACACAGAACACACAGAGACCGCATAGACCCAAGGACCCACAGAGACCCACAGAGACCCACAGAGACTCACAAGACTCGTAGAGACCCAGAGACCCACAGAGACCCACAGAGACCCACAGAACACACGAACCCACAGAGACCATAGAGACCACAACAACCCACAGAGACAAGAGACACACAGAGATACACAGAGACACACAGAGACTCACAGAGACCCACAGAGACTCACAGAGACCCATAGAGACCCACAGAGACACTCAGAGACTCGTAGAGACCCACAGAGACCCGCAGAGACCCACAGAGACCCGCAGAGACCCACAGAGACCCATAGAGACCCACAGAGACCCACAGAGACCCATACTCATTGACTCGTAGAGACCCACAGAGACCCACAACAACCCACAGAGACCCACAGCGACCCACAGAGACCCACAGCGACCCACAGCGACCACAGAGACCCACAGAGACCCACAGAGACACGTAGAGACCCACAGCAACTCACAGAGACCCACAGAGACCCACACTCATAGAGATCCACAGAGACCCACAGAGACCCGCAGAGACCCACAGAGACCCACAGAGACCCATAGAGACTCGTAGAGACCCACAGAGACCCACAACAACCCACAGAGACCCACAGAGACCCACAGAGACCCACAGAGACCCACAGAGACACACAACAACCCACAGAGACACACACAGACCCACAGAGACCCACAGAGACACACAGAGACCCACAACAACCCACAGAGACCCACAGAGACCCGCAGAGACCCATAGAGACCCACAGAGACCCACAGAGACCCATACTCATTGACTCGTAGAGACCCACAGAGACCCACAACAACCCACAGAGACACACACTCAGAGACCCACAGAGACCATAGAGACCCACAAAGACCCACAGAGACCCATACTCATTGACTCGTAGAGACCCACAGAGACCCACAACAACCCACAGAGACCCACAGCGACCCACAGAGACCCACAGCGACCCACAGAGACCCACAGAGACCCACAGAGACACGTAGAGACCCACAGCAACTCACAGAGACCCACAGAGACCCACACTCAGAGATCCACAGAGACCCACAGAGACCCGCAGAGACCCACAGAGACCCACAGAGACCCATACTCAGAGACTCGTAGAGACCCACAGAGACCCACAACAACCCACAGAGACCCACAGAGACCCACAGAGACCCACAGAGACACACAACAACCCACAGAGACACACACAGACACACAGAGACCCACAGAGACACACAGAGACCCACAACAACCCACAGAGACNCCACAGAGACCCACAGAGACACACAGAGACCCACATAGACCCACAGAGACCCACATAGACTCATAGAGACTCGTAGAGACCCACAGAGACCCACAGAGACCCACAGAGACCCACAGAGTCACACAGAGACACAGAGACCCACAGAGACCCACAGAGACCCACAAAGACCCACAGAGACCCACATAGACCCACATAGACCCACAGAGACCCGCAGAGACCCGCAGAGACCCACAGAGACCTACAGAGACCACAGAGACACACAGAGACCCACAGAGACCCACAGAGACCCACATAGACCCACATAGACCCACATAGACCCACAGAGACACACAGAGACCCACAGAGACCCACAACAACCACAGAGACACACACTCAGACACACAGAGACCCACAGAGACACACAGAGACACTCAGAGACACACAGAGACACACAGAGACCCACAACAACCCACAGAGACACACACTCAGAGACCCACAGAGACACACAGAGACCCACAGAGACACACAGAGACCCACATAGACCCACAGAGACCCACATAGACCCACAGAGACTCGTAGAGACCCACAGAGACCACAGAGACCACAGAGACCCACAGAGTCACACAGAGACACAGAGACCCACAGAGACCCACAGAGACCCACAGAGACCCACAAAGACCCACAGAGACCCACATAGACCCACATAGACCCACAGAGACCCGCAGAGACCCGCAGAGACCCACAGAGACCTACAGAGACCCACAGAGACACACAGAGACCCACAGAGACCCACATAGACCCACATAGACCCACAACAACCCACAGAGACCCACAGAGACGCACAGAGACACACAGAGACCCACAGAGACCCACAGAGACCCACAGAGACCCACAGAGACCCACAGAGACCCACAGAGACCCATACTAAACTAAACTTTTTATTTCACCAGGTGAAGGCTCCACTGAGCTGTGTAGCTGTTTTTCAGAAGTGACTCGGCCATCACAAGTGACAGTTCAACCAAGTGGCGTTTCATCATCATCATCATCACGTGGACGTTTATGGCAGCAGCCAAATGCCCTGAACTCGTGATGTTGATTCTAAACGTGGAGGAATGAGTATAACCTGTAAAAACAAAGTTTTTCACTATAAATCCTTTATATGCGTGGCAGCGAACTTAATATAAAGGATTTAAAAATATATTCGCCTGTGGAGGACGCGGGATCGATCCCGCGACCTTTGGCATGGGAAGCGAGGGCGCTACCAACTGCGCTACTCCACCACGGCCTGTGGAGGGGTTACGCTCTGGGCTCTTACACTCTGACGTTCAGCCAAAGCCATGAATTAGTTCTATTTGAATATATGTAAAATACATTTTTTTGCCTAAAAAGTGTAAAATTTTGGGAATTTTTTTCACGAACTATAATTGTCTGGCACAACGAGTCTGTGTGCAAAATGTCAGCTCGATTGGATCACGGGAAGTGGGTTAAAAAACGACCGAAAGATTTGCACGGTCGTAAGCAAGCAAGCAAGTGAACTTAATATAAAGGATTCAAAAAGCAGTTCCGGAGTAGGGCAAACGGCGCGACACGGGGAGAGGAGACAGAAGNGCTTTATAGCTCACGGATTCCTCCAGGAACGGTTCTGATTCTGATCTTTACTATGNTGCCCCAGCAGTCTGTGTCTGGAAGAGTAGGCCAATATATTATCCCCGTAGTGGAAGTTGTTCTGCCACTACGGGGGGAGCGTAGTGNATACCCGAGTTCGATTCCCACTCACGGCCAACACCGGTGACGGTTATCTGAACCGGTCCTTGGCCTCCCTAGGTCAACTCAGCCTCAACTGAGTACCTGGTGCAGTGTGTGAACATCACCACGAGACAAAGGCGGTCGGGCGTGGTGCTGGCCACCCACTCCCTCGTGTGCCACAGTGCCGGCCTTCATAGGTGCTCGCTAACAGCACTTGCCCCTACAGTTTGTCACAGGCTACACGGGGGATCTTTGTCTTTGTGTCTGTGAGCGCGCTTAAAATGCCATTCATCTTGTAGCTACGACACGAGCCTTGTGTTTGCTTGATGAATGTAATGCTCATAGACGCCACACACACGCGCGTGCACACAGTCATACCACCATCATGCAGTCACACACACATAAGACAAAGATCCCCCGTGTAGCCTGCCACAGACTGTTGGGGCAAGTGCTGTTAGCGAGTAGCAGCAGCAGCGCGATGAAAGCTACCGGCACTGTGGCACACGAGGGGGTGGGTGGCCAGCACCACGCCCGGCCGCCTTTGTCTCCCCAGTGGCGATGTTTACTACACACTGCTACGAGGTTCTAATTTGAGGCCGAGTTCACCTAGGGGAGGCCCAGGACCGGTTCAGATATTCTCCGCTGTTATTGGCGAGTGAGCGGGAATAGAACTGCGGGTCACCGGGTTTGTGGTGCAGTGCGCTAACTGCTGTGCCACCGTTCCCCACTACATTTAGACACATCTCGTACAAAGATAAACTTAAACAAAGACAAAGATCCCCCGTGTAGCCTGCGACAGACTGTTGGGGCAAGTGCTGTTAACGAGTAGCAGCACCTATGAAGGCTACCGGCACTGTGGCACACGAGGGGGTGGGTGGCCAGCACCACGCCCGGCCGCCTTTGTCTCCCCAGTGGCGATGTTTACTACACACCGTTACACCAGGTACTCGTTTGAGGCCGAGTCAACCTAGGGGAGGCCCAGGACCGGTTCAGATAATCGTCACTGGTGTTGGTGGCCGTGGGCGGAAATCGAACTCGGGTCCGCCGGGGTTCGTAGCGCAGCGTGGCGCTAACCGCTGCACCACCGTTCCCCGTACACACACACACAGAGCAAAGCGCGCGTCACGTACAATATTGTGCATTTATCATGGGGTGCCTTTTGGCTCGTATCACAGTATGACCAAAATAAGAATAGATATTTTTTACCCCCTTGTTGGCACGAAAACAGGAGTTGTGTTAAGATGTTCAAACATGATAATTGTTTTTTACCCTTCTATCTGGCAACAAAACTGACACCTTTTTTTACAAGGATTCATGTTTGCATTGACCACAATACCTGCAGTCATAATGCAAACAAAAACACAACTCTGATAATGTATGCACTGTCCTTGAAGTTGATTGGTCCACACCCGAGACAGCTTTCCTTAGAGCCTAGTCTCACATGGGTTGAACCAGATGACGCCAAAAGGCGCACAACTCAAAGACAATGCACCATCAGAGTTTGAGAGCTCGGGTAAAGCATTTACCCATTGGAACCTCATTTGCCAGAAGAAAAAAATATGATAATTGTTTTTTTTACCCTTCTATCTGGCAACAAAACTGACACCTTTTTTACGAGGAGTCATGTTTGCATAGACCACAATACCTGCAGTCATAATGCAAACAAAAAACAACTCTGATAATGTATGCACTGTCCTTGAAGTTGTTCAAACATCGCAACGGATACCTTTGTAGGGAATCAAGCGCTGCATTAAGCACACCAATCCTTGCTGTGAACATGCAACAGAACATGGCTCTGATCATGTAAATACACAGTCTTTGAACTGATGGGCCACAGGAGAGACAGCCGCAGCTTCGTTATAGTCTTAGTTTTTTTTTCGGTAAAGTCACGTAAGTATTTTCTTTTTTTAACTCTACAGATAGGTGGAATTCCTCCCCGTAGAGGGTATTAATTCTAGATTTGAAGCTTTCGTGACTGCAAGGATTCATATTCTTAGGTTTATTCGGTAAAGTCACGTAGGTACCTACTAGGTACCTACGTGACTTACCGAAGAATATGAATCCTTGCAGTCACGAAAGCTTCAAATCTCGCCTTCGTTATGACCGTGTCTCACCACCAGTGTCGGAGATGAGATCGCGGCAAAGGCGACCAGTACAAAGACGTTGCCCCACGAGCAGAGGATTGTAGCTCGGGGTGAGCCGCTTTATCCTGGGATATCTTTTGCAGTATCAAAGTATGAAAAATAAGTAATTTTTACACGCTTTTATGAAATGTACTAGTAATGGAAAACTCCACGACTCCAGGAAATGGCCCGAAGCTTGCCACAACGTAAGGTGCCGTGGGCAATTACAGCCAACGTCAGTTGAGCGTGGACAATTAGACCCAAGCCGAAACATAACATGTACAAAATAATGTTTCAAAATAGTATTTTTTATGATAGAATATAGTATTGTCATCAGTACACATAATTTACCAAGTTGCAGTCGATACCACATTGGAATGGGTTAAATGAGTTACAGATTTGAGGATACAACAACAACAAGTGAGTGAGTTAAATAAAACTTGCAATAAAATAGTTTTTACCATTTTTTACACCTTTCTATAACTCACCACCATCATCACATCACCATCATCACCATCACCACCACCATCATCACCATCACCACCACCATCATCACCACCATCATCACCATCACCACCACCATCATCAATCATCACCACCATCATCACCATCATCACCACACCATCATCACCATCACCACCACCACCATCATCACCATCATCAACTCCCCCCACCACCATCACCACCACCACCACCATCATCACCACCACCATCACCACCACCACCATCAACCACCATCATCACCATCACCACCACATCATCACCTCCCNCCACCATCATCACCATCATCACCACCACCACCATCATCATTACGTAGTTATGGCGGTATTTGTGCTTTATAACCCCCCTCCCCCCCCCATAGGTCTACGTAACTAATTATAACGCGATTGTTTTATAGAGCGGTGTTCTTCCGGTATGCAACAACCACCACCAGCAGCAGCGTTACAGGATCACAGCCTGAACTTCATGACAAGTCTGTCACTCTTTAACTATATTCTTTAACTATATTCACACATACGAACGCGCCTCTTAACGACGCTAATTGGTTCCACGAAAATCGGTCGTTATGTAATATTGATCGTTAAGCGAGTTTAGGGAAAACACGTTCAAGGATTGATTCGTACCAACAACATCGAAAATGAGGCATTTTTAAATCCTTTATATTAAGTTCACTTGCTTGCTTGCTTGCGCGCTTACGACCGTGCAAATCTTTCGGTCGTTTTTAACCCACTTCCCGTGATCCAATCGAGCTGACATTTTGCACACAGACTCGTTGTGCGTGACAATTTTTTTTCGTGAAAATTTTTCCCAAAAATTTTCCACTTTTTAGGAAAAAATATTTCATATTTAATTTAAAATACAATGTGATAAAAATGAAACTCTTACTCAAGAAAAACAGAAATGAATAATAAAATAAACCGATGCCACGCATATAAAGGATTTATAGTGAAAAACTTAGTTTTTACAGGTAATTTTTTCACCCAGAGAATGCACTTTGTCAAATTAAACAATGGATATCAATACACAAAGATGCTAACGACCATTAGAATGGTTAATATTAAAAGAAACGCGGTTAATCAATGCATCTATATAAGTAAAGACCTTAATCCGTACATCTCAAAAACCTCTTTAGGTACTTGACGGGGTAGAAAGCTGAAATGTGCAACACAGGTCGCTTACAGGGACACAGCCAACAGCGGACTGCGAACATCCGAGATTTTTAAATCCTTTATATTAAGTTCGCATGCTTGCTTGCTTACGACCGTGCACAACTTTCGGTCGTTTTTTAACCCACTTCCCGTGATCCAATCGAGCTGACATTTTGCAGACAGACTCGTGTGAGCATCTTGAAAAAAAGTTTCCAAAATTTTACACTGTTTAGGGAAAAATGTTTAAATATTTAATTACCAATT